>OY856186.1:215645347-216100890 GCA_963693315.1 Diogma glabrata
ATTAGTTTTTGAGCGATAGTGAACAAAGTGGTGGGGGGTCCCGGGAGCACCTGTTTTTTTGAAAGCTCTATAACTTCTGTACCTGATAAGCGAATTGGATGAAACTTGGTACATGAGTATGTAGTACGGTTTAAAATAGTTCTGCATCCCAACTTCCGGTTTTTCACTTCCGGTAAAAAAAATTTTTTTGTACTTTTTTGAAGTTTTTTCAGTGTCTTTATGCACACTACAGCCTACAATAATGAAGTGATTATGATGAAACTTATGGAATAGGGTTCCAATTAGTGTGAAAAGATAATTATCTTGTTTTGGGACACATTGATCAAAGTGGTGGGGGGTCTACCATACAAATGCTGACTTTTCACACTTTGTTTTTTAAGTTTGTTGGGAGCATACAGACTTCATTCATTAATTTATTTTAATGACACTTTGGAAAAAGATGGAGACTTAAGTAACAAAGAACTGATTAGTTTTTGGATAATATTGGAATAAGTGGTGGGGGTCCTCCCGAACACCTGTTTAATGTGTCACACTTTTTTCAATGTTTGTTGGGAGCACACAGCATTCGTTCGTAAACGAATTTTGATGACACTTTGGAAAAAGATGCAAACATGTATGGCAAAGAACTGATTAGTTTTTGAGCGATAGTGAACAAAGTGGTGGGGGGTCCCTGGAGCACCTGTTTTTTTGAAAGCTCTATAACTTCTGTACCTGATAAGCGAATTGGATGAAACTTGGTACATGAGTATGTAGTACGGTTTAAAATAGTTCTGCATCCCAACTTCCGGTTTTTCACTTCCGGTAAAAAAAATTTTTTTGTACTTTTTTGAAGTTTTTTCAGTGTCTTTATGCACACTACAGCCTACAATAATGAAGTGATTATGATGAAACTTATGGAATAGGCTTCCAATTAGTGTGAAAAGATAATTATCATCTTTTGGGACACATTGATCAAAGTGGCGGGGGATCTACCATACAACTGTTGACTTTTCACACTTTGTTTTTAAAGTTTGTTGGGAGCATACAGACTTCATTCATTAATCAATTCTAATGACACTTTGGAAAAAGATGGAAACTTAAATGACAAGGAACTGATTAGTTTTTGGACAATATTGGGATAAGTGGTACGGGGTCTCCCGAACACCTATTTACTGTGTCATCATTTTTTCAATGTTTTTTGAGAGCACACAGCATTCGTTCGTGAACCAATTTTGATTACACTTTGCAAAAAGATGCAAATATGTATGGCAAGGAACTGATTAGTTTTTTAGCGATAGTAAACAAAGTGGTAGGGGGTCCTCCAAGCACCTGTTATTTTGGAAGCTCAATAACTTCTGTACCTGATAATCGAGTTGGATGAAATTTGGTACATACACATTTAGTACGGTTTACAACAGTTCTGCATCCCAACTTCCGCTTTGTCACTTCCGATAAAAGTTTTGTTTACTTTTTCTCGTACAACAGAATTTATGTTTGTTGGGATACTACTGCCTGCTTTAATATTTTTATTATTAGAACTACGAAGTCCATAATATTGGTAAGCTTTTAATTAAAGTATTTTATGGATATTAGCTCATTATATATCCAGAACACTATGTTTCCAGAGCTGTGGTGAAGTCAGCCTATGCATCAGCGTCGCAATATTTTTTTATTTGATTTGACAAAAGTAATCAACAACTTTTTTCGTTTTTGGATTTTCATAATAATTGTTATGTTTATTTTAATTTAACATTTTTATTATGTAAGTTTTTTTTTAAATTTATCCATTATATTATAATCTATTGTAAGTTTTTGATAAAATTTTTTGTATTTATATAGAAAATATTGCCCTGAGGATGATTGTAATTAACAATTGAAATATAGGTATATATTTTTAATAAAAGTAGTTGTTTTATTAAAATATTACATTTCGACTATAATACTTCAGCTAATACAAATCAAAAAATTAAATAATATATATATATATATATATATATATATATATATATATATATATATATATATATATATATATATATATATATATATATATATATATATATATATATATATATATATATATATATATATATATATATATATATATATATATATATATATATATATATATATATATATATATATATATATATATATATATATATATATATATATATATATTGTTACGTTTTTCCAAACTTCCTTCGAATTGGCTTAACTCACAATTCGATAAACGCAATTCCCAATCTCTTTCTGAGTTCGATCACTGATTAGTAAGCAAACACACCAGGTTTTATTAAGTATTCAACACCTTAACTGTTCCACAACAACAGGAAAACAATACAGCAAACAATATTCCCAACTAGAATATTCTTCCAACAGCTTCGAAACTCCAACGGTTTATTGTAGAAATTTCCAATTCACAACGTTCAAAATAATGCACAAAATATTTCTATTTAATAACACTTATAACTTTATTTACAAAAACTTTACACAAAAACTAATTTAAAGATCACTTTTATAATTTTTAACTTCACAATCGCAGGTTTAAAATAAACTAATTCAAAACTACAAGAATTAATTTTCTTATATACCTTCTGCTTAATCTCTAGAAATTTCGCGGTCACTTTTTAGAAACCTTGAGAAAATATTAGAATATTCGATTATTTTACGTTATGTTGATTTGATTCATAAAATCATTTGTTTTATGTAGACCTTATTTCTAAGAATATGTACAACAACAACAATATTCATTTCATTCACTTTCTGTTGTGTTTTGTTGATTTTATTTTCCTGGAAGTGACCGTAATCGTCTAGATCTTTCTGTAATCGTCTAGATTTTTTTCTGTACTCGTAACATTACCCTCCACTTAAGCCTGTTCGTCCCGAACAGGATCTAGCTCTCCTTTGTATAAGGCCAATCTTTCCAAATGTACGACTTTCGCTTTGCCTCGATGGCCTTTCCTAATTCTATAAACCACGTCATTCAACTTGGTTATAATGTTGTAAGGTCCTTCCCATGCAGCTTGCAGTTTTGGTGATAACCCTCGTTTTCGTTGTGGGTTGTGTAGCCATACTAATTGTCGTTCTTCAAATCCTTTATTATTAGATCGTATATCATATCGGGCTTTCATTCTATCACTGGTCAGTTGTATCTTCTGCCGAACAAGCTTGTGAATATCCTCAAGGTTCTCCCGGATTCGGTTGACGTATTCTTGCGCAGACAATGATGTTGATGGTACCGCTCCAAATTTGAGGTCACCAGGAAGTCTTAAATCATTTCCAAAAATAGTTTGAGCTGGTGTCATGGTCGTGGTGTCATGAGCTGCTGATCTGTATGCCATCAAAAATAAAGGAATGTGTTGATCCCAGTTACGTTGATTCTTACTGACCACTTTTGCTAGAAATTCCTCCAAAGTAGCATTGAATCTCTCAACCATCCCATCTGACTGTGGATGTGAAGCTGTCGTCCTCGTTTTGTTAATCCCCAGCATTTGACAAATTTCCTGGAATACAGCTGACTCGAAGTTCCGTCCCTGATCGGTGTGGATCTCCATAGGAACTCCATAGCGGCTAATCCAATTATTTATCACAGCTTCAGCGATTGTGGTTGCTTCCTGGTTGGGAATCGCACACACTTCCGGCCACTTACTGAAGTAGTCCATGATCACAAGCACATATTTATTCTGATTATCAGTTGTTGGAAATGGTCCCGCTACATCCATTGCGATCCTTTCAAATGAAGCACCTACATTGTATTGCTTCATTTTTCCATGACTTCTTCGTACGGGTCCTTTCACCGCCGCACATTTATCGCATTTTTGACACCACTCCACAATTGATTGCCGAGTCCCTGACCAGTAAAACCGTTGTCGTATTTTTTGCAAGAGTCTTATTGATCCCAAGGTGACCTCCACTCGTTCCTTCGTGATACTCCTTCAGTACTGCTTCTATTTTCCCTTTTGGTACCACTGTAAGGGATTGCTTTATCTTGCCATCTGAGCTTTCCCATATTCTCTTTAGGCATCCATTCTCTAACTGGAGACTGTCCCATTGCGCCCAGTACGCCTTCAAAGTTGGAGTTTTATCAGAAATTTCTCCCCATACTGGTTTGCAGCCCTTTTCCTTGAACTCGATGATGGGTGCAAGATCCGGATCTTCTAATTGATCTTTTCTTATGGCTTCAGCTGTCCATTCATCGTCAGGTAGCACTTGTAGTAATCGTACATCGATGATGTTCTCCTTATTTTCTTGACGACTGCAATGCTTGCATTCAACTTGACAGGGTCGTCTCGATAATGCATCAGCGTTCCCATGTGCAGTACCCTTTCGATGTTCAATGTCCAAATCGTACGCCTGCAACCGTTCGATCCAACGTGCTACTTGTCCCTCTGGATTTTTGAACTGGAGTAACCACCTTAACGCACCATGGTCAGTTCTGAGATGAAATTTCTGATCATACAAGTATTTATGGAAATGTTTGACGGATTCCACAATAGCCAATAATTCCTTTCGAGTTACACAATAATTCCGCTCCGGCTTGGATAGCATTTTCGAGAAATAAGCTATCACCTTTTCCTGACCATCTATATTCTGCGACAAGACTCCTCCTATACCTTCATTACTGGCATCAGTATCCAAAATAAACTGAACATTTGGTATAGGATAGGACAGAATTGGAGCCGTACATAATCTCTTTCGGAGCTCCACAAATGCTTGTTCTTGAGGTTCATTCCATTCAAATGCCTTATCTTTTCTGGTTAACTCATGCAGACTTTTGGCAACGTTGGCGAATCCTGGCACAAACCGTCTGTAATATGTGCACAATCCAAGGAAGCTTCGTAGTTCATGTAGGTTCTTTGGTCTTGGCCAGTTCATAACTGCTGCAATCTTGTCAGAATCGGTATGAATTCCCTTTGCCGTAACCTTGTGTCCCAAGTACTTTACTTCCTCCTTGAAAAGTGAACACTTTTTGGGACTTAACTTTAAACCGGCTGCTTGCAACCTTTCCAGTACCTCCGCCAAGTTCCTCAAGTGGTCATCAAAGTCTTTTCCCATGACGATGATGTCATCCAAATATACAAGGCATGTTTTCCAGTGCAAGCCTTTTAGTACCCGTTCCATTAATCTCTCGAAAGTTGCGGGCGCGTTGCATAACCCAAATGGCATGACAATAAATTGCCATAGTCCATTCCCTACACTGAACGCTGTTTTCTCCCGATCTTCCTCCGCAACTTCCACCTGCCAGTAACCACTCTGCAGATCCAGTGTTGAAAACAATCTTGAACCAGATAATGTATCTAGTGTATCATCAATCCTAGGCAATGGGTAGCTATCCTTCTTAGTAACTATGTTTAGTTTCCTGTAGTCAACACAAAATCTCAAGCTCCCATCTTTCTTGCCAACTAACACCACAGGTGAGCTCCAGGGACTGTCTGAAGGCTCAATCACAACAGCTTTCATATCTCTTACCATTTTATCAGCTTCCTCTCTTTTAGCCAATGGTAATCTCCTTGGTGCTTGACGTATCGGCTTTTCTGCTCCGGTATCAATACGATGTTTCACCATATTGGTTCTGCCATTCCCTTCAGGTGTACTACAGAATACAGACTTGTGTCGCTCCAACAATTGACGTGCTGCTTTCTTCTGTTCTTCTGAAAGCCCTTCTGTCCATTTCTGCACAAGTTGCTCCATTTCTGCCTTTTGTTGTTTTGTGTTGACCGAGCAATTGATGTTTTTCTGCTCGCACTTTATTATTTTAGCTACCTCTTCACATTGTCCTATGATTGATCCTTTCTTCATTGTTTTCTGGGTATCTGACAGATTTAAAACTCTTACTGGTATTTTGTAATCAGCATCCGATCTAACTAAAGTTTTCCCTATAACGACTTCTTTACAATTTTGATGTTCTTCTTTGTTGGCCTCCACAACCCACAACCTGGGTGACCCAGAACCTCCTTCCAATTTTCCCCAAATGATTGTTTCTGATTGGGGTGGCAGCTTTTCTCTGTGATCCAAACATTATTATTCCAAACATTGTTTTTTTCTTTTCCTATTTCCCAGGCTGTTTAGAATTACTTCCGGTTCCTTTCTAAGTACTGGGCCATTACCTTGTTTTATGTCAGCCCACCGTGATGAGTAGGGATTCTCATTATTTCTAAATTGCTTCTTATCACTTCCCTTTGGGAGTTTCACAATGCCATGTCTCCGAACCATTCTCATTTTCAGCTGCGATTCATCCCCGTTTGTAGCTATTTGAACCACCACTTTTACATCGCTCACCTCGTTATGGACTTGGACCTGTTTCCTTTTTAACTTTCGGCGTTTGTTTAATCGTCTGCGTCGGTTGACGTTTCTTTCCCTCATCTGTTTGGATGGTGCTGGATTTTCCTCTGCACTGCGTAGTTCCTCATCGCTGCCAATATCTGTTGACTCTGCCTCATTCACAAGTAGTGGCATCTCAACATTATTTACCTTTAGGATTCCACATCCAAAATCGAAGACTAATCCCTTCGCCTTCATGAAGTCCATCCCCAAAATGACTTCATCCATAATGTCTGCCACTAGCACCTCTTGTTGATAGCAGTTATTTCCCAATTTTATTTCAGCGATTCTTTTACCTTCTATTTCAGCACATTCTCCAGTTACTGTTTGGAGTTTCAATCCATCTGATGGTTCCAAAACACCGTCAATTAAACCTTTGCGAACGAATGTTCGAGCTGAACCTGTATCCAGTGTCATGAAGCAACCTTTACCTTCAAGTTGTCCGTTGATACCCAAGCTTTCACCATTTACCGCAATTCTTGAAATTGGAATATAGGCTGCATTCTCCTCACTTTTTGGCTTTACAGTTGCACCTTCAACAGGCTTCCGTTGAATAGGAGACGAAGATCTATCACGCTTCCTGTTCCAGCAGTCCTGTGAGATATGGCCCGATTTCCTACATATCCAGCACAGGAGTTTTCTACTGCTGTTCCTGAACCCTACGTGCTCCATTTCTTCGGCTCCTCTGTTTTTCACAGAAGACGACAATCTGTCTGCTTCCCCGTTTTTCTTGCACTCCCGTGCCATGTGACCCTCTTCATCACATACCCAGCATCTGATGTCGCTTCTATCTCTGTGTGCCAAAACTCCCCCTTTGATGTTCCCCTCTACATTCCTTTTTCTGCATCCACCAGATGGCATACACATCCTCTGTACCATCTCATATTGCATTGCGTATGCGACAGTTTCATGGAAAGTCGCCTTAGGTGTAGTCATTACTTTCATCCTGGTTTCTGGATCTCGGATACCATCTGTAAAAGCCTCGATCTTCATTTTCTCCATAAAATACGGTGGATTATTTGAGTGTGCCAAATGTACAAGCCGTTCTACTGCCAAAGAATAGTCCTGAAGGCTTTCCCCATTCCGTTGCAAGCGACCTTTTAACTCGATCCGGTATAGCTCCTTTTTGTGGTCGCTGCCATATTTTCGTTCCAACGCATTCATCACTTCAGCATGACTTTTGCGATCGTTTTCTGGTACTGCCTGTAATGCTTCAGCTGCTTCACCTTTAAGCGCAACTATCAATGCAGCAAGACGATTTTCAGCGTTCCAAACATTTTGATCAGCTGCGGTCTCGAACTGGAACTTGAAGATGCCGAAAGATGTGGTACCGTCATACGATGGTGGCTTTAGTTTAATATTTGCTATTTGTTGTACCACATGTGAAGTGACTTTATTCGTTTCAACATCTTGCAACCGTTTCTCGAAATCATCTACTTTTGCAAGTACCTTTTTGTTTTCATCAAGTACTTTCTGCTCTAGCTCTTTCACCTCTTGATGAACTCTGCCTACTTCCTCCCGTAACGTAGTAGATATTTCGAGAAGTTTCTCGTCCATTATTTGCTTGACGTTCAAACTGATCTCTTCCTTGGTTGTAGCCATGTTATTGTTGACTATTTCCAGCTGTTGATTGATGTTACTACTGATTTCTTCCTTGGTAGAAGCCATTTGTTGATTGATGTTGCAGCTGATCTCTTCCTTATTTGCAGCCATATTATTGTTGACTTTCTCCAACTGTTGATTCATGTTGAAACTGATTTCTTCCTTATTTGCAGCCATTTGTTGACTGATGGTCAAACTCATCTGTTGCATCATAGCCATTAACTGTGTAAAATCACAATTTCCAGATGGCAATGAAGTTGTTGTTTCCGCAACAAAACTTTTCTCCTCATCAGCTGCCACTAGATCATTATTTGGACTAATCACTCCAAACTGGTAACTTTCCACAACTACTCCACTAGCTTCCATAGCTTCTCGAAGCCGTATCGTCAATTCAGTTTTGTTGCCGGTTGTTGCCAATCCACGTTGTTCTAGTTCTTTCTTTAACTCAAGAACCTTCAAATCACTTAATAAAACCATTATTAACAGCTAACTAATCCCGCCGCTGTCACCAATGTTACGTTCTTCCAACCTTACTTCGAATTGGCCTTACTCTCAATTCGATAAACGTAATTTCCAATCTCTTCTGAGTTCGATCACTGATTAGTAAGCAAACACACCAGGTTTTATTAAGTATTCAACACCTTAATTGTTTCACAACAACAGGAAAACAATGCAGCAAACAATATTCTTAACTAGAATATTCTTCCAACAGCTTCGAAACTCCAACGGTTTATTGAAAAATTTCCAATTCACAACGTTCAAAATAATACACAAAATATTTCTATTTAATAACACTTATAACTTTATTTACAAAAACTTTACACAAAAACTAATTTAAAGATCACTTTTATAATTTTTAACTTCACAATCGCAGGTTTAAAATAAACTAATTAAAAACTACAAAAGGTATTTTTCTTATATACCTTCTGCAATACTTCTAGATAATTTGACATCACTTTCCAGAAACCTTGAGAAAACATTAGAATACTCGATTATTTTACGTTATGTTGATTTGATTCATAAAATCGTTTATGTTGACCCTATTTCTAAGAAGAGACAACAACAACAATATTCATTTCATTAACTTGTTTGTTGATTTTATTTTCCTGGAAGTGACCGTAATCGTTTAGATCTTTCTGTAATCGTCTAGATTTTTCTGCACTCGTAACAATATGTATTGATCAAAGTACAAAAAATTGATCAAATGTAATATAAAAAAATAATTGGAAATAGGAGCGACATCTCGTATGTAATAATACAACTTAAAATTAAAACAATAAGCAAAGTAAACAATGAGTTGAAAAAACAATGAAACACATATTCTGAACAATGTATGAACGAAATGATTTTCGTCGGGAATCAAACTCGCCACCATTACAAGGCTACCGCTTTATCAACTGAGTTATGCCGGCCACCCAATTGACAGTTTTGCTGTTTACAGCACATTGCATGCTTCTCATGCATCTCCTAAGCGTCGATCTCGAACGAGAACGATAGACTTAATAAGTAATTTTATCAATGAAGATCAAGAACGTATAATGGCATAGAGGAGAAGAAGAGTAATCTAGTCGAATTCAATCCAACCAAAATCATATCGTATCGTCTTTCACAGATGGATTGATGTCTTTTTTATTAAGATAAACCATGAGAAATTGCACGATGTGGAATCAATTAAACTTCTTAGAGGTGTGAAATGGAACAAACATGTGTTCAATCTTGCTAGATCTGCAATGCAAAAATTTTAAGACTTTTTTTAACTCTATAAACAAACTCTGTTGAACTATAAGGTATTTATTCGCCCATGTATGGATATTGTTGTCATGTATGAAGAGATGCATGTCAGTTAACACTAAAATGATTGATAATACTGAGTTAAGTGATCAGTTTGATTCATTTCAGCACTGAAGAAATGAGACTAAACTGTCAATCTATTATAGATACCACTTTATTGATTCGGTCTTTAGATAAATCCAAAACATCGTTCCATCTTGTGCGCAATACAGTCGACCAACAAGAGCTTCAAAAATGTCCCATCCATTTTATTTCCAAATATTCCTTTATCGAAGAGTTTCTTTTCAGAACGATTATTTTAATGAAATGCCATTGTTCCTGATGAATTTGACCTTCAGAAATTTAAAAGAAATGTCTACCGCCATTAAAAAAAATTAGCCCAACTATCTCCATCTTCTTTTCTAGTTGACATGAAGTTGGTATCTTCGGATAGAAGAAATGAATAAATATTGAATGAATGAATAAATAAATATAATGAATGACTGAATGAATAAATATAATGAATGAATATTTTATATTTAGTGTGCCAAACATGTTCAACTAATTTATATTAAAAAAAAGAAGACACAGCTATCAATGCCTTTCTTTTTTGCATAAATGTTTGCATTTTGCGTTTATCCTTTTATTTTATAAATTTTACGTGAAATTGGTTTAATTGTGCTAGGTCACCGTTTTATATAATTGCCTCGTCCTCGTACTTCGCAATTAATTTTAACGTTATCGATTTTAATCTGACCATCATTTTGCTCAATTATTTGCGCATGTTGGGGTACCGAGTTCAACCAGCCTCTAAATCAGCACTAATCTTGTTCATCCTATACTATTTCGTTTCCGTTTAAATATTTTTTTGAAATTGAAACTTGTAAGATTAGTGATCTTTCTCATGCTGTTTCCTTGCAAACATATGAGAATCTTCAAAAGATCTTGATTGTAAACAGTTTTGGGATATGTGGCTCGTTTTGTTATAATTATTAAATATTGTTACGAACCTACATATTGTCATAGTTCTAGAAAAAGGGCTAGTAAAAACATTAAATAAAATACATGCAAAATAATTACGCACAATAATTGCTCTAGAGTTTAGGAAACGTTCTCCAAAATAATATTTCATTCTAGAATAATCTAGATTCTAGATGTTTAATGAAATTGTATTTAAGGAATTCCTTTTTTAGAACAACAGCAATGCAATCTTTTTGTGATATAATATTGTTACGATTCTACATAAACGTAATGAAATACAAAACCTTAATTTTCGATTTACAATATTTCAAAAATAAATCAAGGTCACATTCGTTTCTTAGAATCAGGGTCAATATAAAATCAAATGGATTTATGAATCAAATCAACATAACGTAAAATAATCGAATGTTCTAAAATTTTCTCAAGGTTTCTAATAAGTGACCTCGAATAATCTAGAAATTATGCATAATTGTATATAAGCAATTACCTCTTGTAGAATAGTTAGTTTGGTTTTATATTAGACTGCGTTGATGTAAAGTTGCGATAGTAGAAATAATTTAAGTGGAATGTGAAATTAATTATTGTAAACAAAACGTTGTACCGTGCATATAAAATCGTGCAAATAGTTTTTTAACCACAGTGCAAAGTTAATTTTAAATTAGTTTTTGTAAATAAAGTTTTAAGTATTATTCTATAGAAGCATTTTGTGTATTATTTTGGACACTGTGTACTGGAAATTTCTACAATCAACCGTTGGAGTTTCGAAGCTGTTTGAAGAATATTCTAGATAGGAATATTGTTGGTGTATTGTTTTCCTGTTGTTGTGGAACAATTAAGGTATTGAATACTTAATAAAACCTGGTGTGTTGAGAGTAAGGCAATTCGAAGTAAGGTGGAAAAACGTAACAATATATTGGAAATGGAACACCATATCGTAAACATAAAATCGTGTAAATAAAAGTAAAGTGATTTTTAATTATAAATAAAAGTTTTAAGTTGTTATGTATTAATAGAAATAATTTGTGCGCATATTATTTTTGGACGCTGTTTATACTGGCAATTTCTACAATTACCGTTGAAGTTTCTGAAGCTATTGGTAGAATATTCTAGATAAAGAATAAAGGAAATGTTTTCCTGTTGTTGTGAAACAACACATGCGTTGAATACTTCATAAAAATCTGATGTCTTTGCTTACTAATGAGTGATTAATTCCAAAAGAGTTTTGTGTTGATATCGTTTATCGAATACAGAGTTAGAAAAATTCGAAGGAAAATAGTAAAACGTGATTTATAATGGTTGCATTGCAACTACATGGCAAATATCGAGTTATTGGCCGGTTAAAAATGTGCTATAATTTTAGTTTACAACATTTTGCCGCTCATATTATTGCAGTTGCTCAATCGACAGTTCCGCTGGAGTTAAAACAGATTTTTGTAACTCATACAAATATTCCATTTTTACGCAACAACACACGTTTTTCATTATGTAATGTAGATAAATCTTTAACTGTTTTTTTTGGATTGAAATAAGTAGTTTAGGCAGCATTCTAAGCAGCTAGGTCACACGTCGTATTAATTATTGTTTGAAAGAAATTATAATTTTTATCAAAGTAAATGAAAATTGTGATTAGTTTAGTTAGTTTAGTGGTTAGTTTTTAACGGTTAGTTTTTTAACTTAACTTAACGGCCCAGTTAGTTTTTTACCTTATCACTTCGCAGGTCGTTGCTGTATTTTAAAATATCAAAATCGCTTCAAATAATTTTAAAATTTCGTTCACATAATATTTTTTTGTGATTTTAAGTTTAATAAAACATAAAATGTCATAATAAAGTACTATGAAATTTGTCACTTTTAACTGGTACAAAGTATTTTTCACATTATCCTAAAAATTTAGTTATTTATAACATGATTGAACGTAAATTGGTTGGTTTGTTAGTTTTGAAGAAGTAGGTAATAGTTCCGTGATAGAGATTACAAAATGTGTCACAAAATGTGTCACATACTTGTTAATCGCTTGTCTCCATAAAAACTTTCAATATGAGGTGTTGATAAACGCTTTTCATTAAACCACCGATTAAATGCATGCCAGACTCGACTAAATGCTTTTGCGATGTTCAATGCGAAGCGTAAATGTTACAAATAAAATATTATTGATAATATTTTCAAATGTTTGAGAATTACCATTTATGGTTGAAACCTGTAACAAAATATTATTTAAAAAAGTTGTTAAAGCAAAAAATTATTAAATATACATATTTTAAATAAATTATTTTTAAAGTAAATATTACGATCTTTTTCAAGGGCCCTATTCATTATTCTGTATAGTATAAAATCTAATGCCCGAACGGCGAATACAGACAGATGTTCGTGACACAGCATTCACTTTCGGTCTAATTGTATAATTATGGGTCTTGTATAATTTGAGTTTGGTTTTAGTTTACACATACATACATAATATATACGGCAATCAAAATATGCTTTAGTCAAACGTTGATCGAAAATATTTTAAGAATTTAACTCCATTAATTGGATCATTTTAACACATCAAATCTTTTTTCTCAGCTCCTCTTGAAACAAGCGTATATGCTTAGCGTTTTGGTAATTTATTTGCTTCTCACTTCGTTTGGCGCCATTCTACAGTGACTTGAAAGTCAGCAGCATTACTTTGACCGAGCATAACAACACATCAATGTACGCGGACATCTGTACTAAGTGTTTTAACAATATAGTTTTTATTATTGGAGCGTATATAGCTTTTGACGGCTCACATAGTTCAAGGCTATAGATTAAAAAAAATTGAGAATGATATCATCACCTTGTCTTAAACCGAAATCTACTTTATACCTCTTTGATCTTTTGTTTTCTACTCGTACACACCATTGAGAGTTTTATTTAAAGGCAACTAAAAGCTGGTAGACGGGTACGTTGAACGTCCACAATTTTTGCAAAATGATCGTTAATGAAGAAAGTGCACCAGTTTTGCTAGACAGTTGTTTAGCCTAAAGGTTAAGTTTCGCTTTTGAAATGTACGAAAAGATCACCTTTTACTAAGTATTCAACACTTTAATTGTTGCACAAAAACAAAGAAACAATACAACACACAGCATTCTTTAACTATTCTTTAAATATTTCTTCAATAGCTTCAGAGACTTCATAGGTTGAGCGTAGAAATTTTCAGTACAACTTAAAACTTTTATATACACTTAAAATTCACTTTACTTTTATTTGCACGATTTTATGTTAGCGATACTGATACAGCATTACGTTTACAATTAATAAATTACAATTTCAAAATTTAATTATCTTATTTAAGCAAAATTGTGGTTAAAAAACCACGAGGGCATTATTTTTTTTTAAATGAAAAGAACACGTGCCGCAAAATCATCGAAGTTGATTTTTTAATAAAATCGTTAATATCTCATAAAAAATGCAGATTAAAAAAAAATCACATAAAGAAAATTTAATTCTCTACAAAAAAGGTCCAAGTAATTTTTTTTCTAAAACCTATATTTCTGATGATATTTTGAAATTCGAAATTTTGAAAAAAACTTGAAATTCTGCGAAACTCGTAAAAACAAATGATGAAAATTTTTTTACGAAAGTCTACGAATTTTTCAAAAAATCAACTTCGATGATTTTGCGGCACGTGTTCTTTTGATTTAAAAAAAAATTATGCCCTCGTGGTTTTTGACCACAAAGATTTTTTTAGGGTGCGTCTCGGAAAATTTAATTTTTAATGACCAGTCATATTTTATGTATTCATAATACATATATATGTTATTATTTATTGTTGTTGTACTGTACCCTTTCTAGAAAAGACGCAATACAAAATTTACAACAACAAATGCAATACAAATTTTGTTGTTGTTGTATCCTTCCTAGAAAACAAATACAACATTGTATTTGTTTCATGATCATTCTATTGATGATGATGAATTTACGTTTCTTGTTCTTGGGTGCTTCTTTGATATTGAATTTTAATTTAACTTTGTATTTCGTAACGATTTTCTTATAATCGTATCGTACCAGTATTAATGGGATATTTATGTCCGTGCGCCCAATAGAATGAAGTAGTACTAAAATTTTAGTACCACTATTGGTTAAAAACTTTTAACCTTCTCAAAAAAAATACGGAGAAACTACAGATCCCATCGTTAGCCATAGTATCAAAAGATTTAAAAAATTTTTGCATTCGCATAAGCCATGTTGTTTAGGGAAATCGCTGTTGACAAGATATTGATTAAATCGGTGGTGAGGTTTGTGTCACAAACACGAATCGTAATATAAACTGAAATTAACAATGTAAAAAATTTACGAAATACATGTAGATGCTTCACCTGGATAAACTAACACAAACGAATTTATCAAATAAAATATTTATTTCTTTTATTTAATGACTGTAACTAATTTTTCAAAAACATTTAGGTTTAGTTAAACCAACGGAAGTCGTTAACATTTCGTAAATTACAGGATAAAATTATGTATATTATATTATTATTGTATTATTATATTATTAAATATTTGATCCAAAGATTTTTTATTAGTTGTTCATTCTTCAATTTATTTTAATAATCTGATTCTAACATTTTCCTATTTTATTAACAACTGTTTTTTATAATCAAAGCAAGAATGATTTAAATATTATTATACATAACAACATTCCCCTTTTTAAATTTATTCTAACTAATTAAATTTACTTTAATTAAAAGAATCAAATTTACATTAAATTATTTTGCAAAAGAAAATGCTTATTGATAATACATATAGCATTTTAAAATTGTATACTAGACAAACCAGTATACTCTAATAAATACAAAAGAAAATAGAAATTTTATTTATTCTTAATTATAATCAGAAAACATGAAACGTTTTGGTGCTGATTTAATTCTTTCAGATCTCCTCAATAAGTTTGGTGAAAAATCATTTAAGAATGAATCTGTACCAAATTTTCTTTTATTTTTATTATCATTAATGCAACTTGATTCTTCCCCTTTTAAATGTTTTGTACCGCTATCTTTAGAATCACTAGTGCCTTTATAAGGAATTATACTAGGTATATGAAAATTGTTATTCATCCTTGATAAACGAATTTGATTTTCATGTACATATCTTATATACCCATTTACTTTAATTAAATAAGTTAGCGGACTAACGATTTGCATAACTATAGCAGGTATCCAACGAATTTCATTTCCGAAATGGTTGCGGTAAAAAACATTTTCTCTTTCCTTAAATTTAGAATTTAACAATTTTGATGACATTATTTCTTTTCCTTTACAATCATTATCTTTTGTTACTGAGCTAAAATAAAACTTATTTTTATTTAAATCAAATCCAACTTTTTTTTTTAATCGAGCAATATCATTATTTGAATTAATTTCCGTATTTTTTTTTATTAAATCTAATGTAATACGCGGTTTGTAAGAAAATATCAGCTCAGCTGGAGTTTTGGAAGTAGTTGTAGATGGAGTATTTCTATAGCAAATCAAAAATCTATTTATTTTGTCTTGAATTGAAATTTCTTTTGACTCTAAACTAAATTTTTTAAATGCAGTCTTCACTGTCTGAACGAAACGTTCTGCTTGACCATTAGACTGAGGGTGATACGGTGGAGTTTTAGTACATTTTATTCCATGATCTTGACAAAATTTATTGAACCCAAAAGATTGAAAAGGAGGCCCATTATCTGACACTATTTCTAACGGGAGACCAAAATTTGTAAAGAACTCACTTAAACTGAAAATTAGACTGTCTAGATTCGTATGATTCATTAATTTAACGTCACAAAATTTACTGAACGAATCAACAATTATTAAAAAGGCTTTTCCATTAAAATAAAAGAAATCGATATGAATTCTTTCCAATGGAAAATAAGTATTTGGCCAATGTGTTGTAACCGTTTCTTTATTAACATTTTGTGTTTTTTGACAGATTAAACACGATGAAACATAATCTTCAATATCTTTATCATATTGTGGCCACCAAACATATGATCGCGCGAGCATTTTCATACGAACAATGCCATTATGATTTTCGTGAAGCGATTGTAATATTTTTGTTCGTAGAGTATTCGGTACTACTATGCGATTAATATAATAAAGACATCCCGACTCTGTAGATAAACTATTTCTTTTAGCATAGTACTGACTAACAGAATTATTATCTAGCGACCTAGGCCATGAATTTAATACAAAACTATATACTTGAGACAGAACCTTGTCATTTTTCGTTTCTTCTTGTACTTTTACCATATCGACCGGCGTTTCCTCTGAAAAGTTAAAAAAATTTATCGCTATTTCATCTATCTCAGTTCCTTCGTTTAAAGGTAGTCTGGATAAAGCATCAGCATGTCCCATTTGAGATCCACTACGATATATTATTTTATAATTGTACATAGACAATATAACAGCCCACCGCTGTAATCTGGCTGCTGCTACCATAGGTGTAACTTTAATCGGACTAAATATTTCTTTTAACGCTTGGTGGTCTGTACAAATGGTAAAAGATTGACCATACAAATAATTATGAAATTTTTTGACCGCGAAAATAATAGCTAAAGCCTCTCTATGAATTTGTGAATAATTTTTCTCTGCGGCGGACAAGGTACTAGACGCGAATAGTACTGGTTTTTCTTTACCATCAATCAGGTGTGATAAGACTGCTCCTACACCATACGGACTTGCATCTGTTGAAACAATTATAGGTTTTTTAGGATCATACAGTTCTAATACATTATTACTCAAAACAAGACTTTTTGTATGTTCAAATGACTTTTGACAATCTTCAGACCAAAAAAATGAATTTTCTTTTTTTAATAGGTTATACAAATGACGCAATTCTCCTGACAAATTTGGAATAAACCTACCATAATAATTAAGCAACCCTAAATAAGATTGTAGCTGAACTACATCCTTTGGAGCTGGTGCTTCAATTATTGCTTTTACTTTTTCTTCATTTGGACGTATTTTACCTTGTGATACTGTATGACCTAAATAATGGACTTCTGACTCTAAAAATTTACATTTTTCAATATTAATTCTTACATTATGCGCGTCTAGTTTAGATAAAACTTGAAATAGCTTATCTTTACATTCTTGTAATGTCGAACCTCCAATCAAAATGTCGTCTAAATAACAAAATACGTTATCTAACCCAACTAAAATTTGATCCATGACTGACTGAAATGCGCCTGCGGCATTTGACACACCAAATGGAAGTCGTGTATAGGTGAACAACCCTTTTCTCGTATTTATTGTTAATATTTCTTGTGATGACTTTGAAACAGCTAATTGTAAATAAGCTCCTTTTAAATCTATCACACAAAAAACAACTGAGTTGGCTAAACTCGCGAAAATATCTTCAATTTTAGGTAAAGGATAATGTTCTGTTTCTATACATCGATTTATTGTGACTTTACAATCCATACAGATTCTTATTTCACCATTCGGCTTTGGAACTATTACTACGGGACTCGCCCAACGTGAACTTTTAACAGGAACTAAAATATTTTGTTCTGTTAATTTGACTATAGCTTGATCAAATTTATCGCGTAATTTAAAGGGTATTCCATAAGCGCAATGGAATATAGGTGTTTGATTTTCTTTAAGATTAATATCCACCGTAAAACCCTCAATCGGACTATCAAGCTCTTGTGCTACTATTTTAGGAAATTTTATTTTAATTTCACTTACGATTGACTGCAAACTATTTACTGACTGTAATGTATTTTGATTTTTAAAAGAATTTCTCCAACCAGAGAAAAGAACATCTAACCAGTTTCGACCCATTAAAGACTTTATCGGTCTTTCTCCTTCTATTATTGTTAATTCCAAACATCTAAATCCACTTCCAAAACGAACCTGAACTTCAATTTTACCTACTTCTTTTATACTTTCGCCTGTCACTGTAATTAAATTTGAACTCAGATTACTAAAGGTTAAATGATTAAATTTAGAAAAATACTCTCCTTTGCTGATTATACTGACACACGCTCCAGTATCTATTTCCATTTCTAATGCCTGACCTTCGACTTCAAGTACACATTTTGCTGATGTATTGATATTTTCTACACTGTTGATTACACCTACTGTTGGTTTTCTTGAAAAACATACCACCGAAGTATGTCCTTTCTTGTTACATGTGAAACAAGTCCAATGCACAGCTGGACACCTTCTTTCATCATGAGACCGACCACAATGTTTACATCCTCTATTATAAGAGGAACTTGACTGACCTTGAGTTTTATTAGTATTCTGATTTGGACTATAATTTCTATTTGAACTATTATTTAGACTGAACCGACCTTGGCTCTGACGACGTGTTGGTTTACTTGTACTCTTGTGTTGCGACCTTGACCTTTGACTTAAATGACTGCCATCAGCGTTGTTGTAAACCGCTTGTAAATGTGAATTAGGTTGAATTAATTTTGAATCCCGTTCTGCCATTTCCATATTGCGAGCTTTCATACAATATTGTTCAAAATTTAAATTATCTTCACTTAATAATACTTGTTGTATTTTTTCATCTTTTATACCAACTATAAATTTATCCGCTAAAGCTTCATCTAGTATGCATGCTTTATATTTTAAAATTTCTTCATTTTCATCTTTTTCTAAAATATCTCCAAAGTTACAAGTTTGAGCAAGCGTCTTTAATCTAACTATAAATTCACTTAAAGATTCGCCATTTTCTTGTACTGCTCTGTAAAATTTGTACCGTTCCGACCTTTTATTCTTTTTTGGAGCAAAATGTTCACGTAATACTTTTATAATTTCATCAAAAGTTTTTGTACTGGGAATTGTAGGAACCATTAACGATAATAAAAGTTCATATATATCTGCACCCGCAATTGTAATGAATAGTGGCGTTTTCACCTCATCTTTTATTTCGTTTATCAAAAAAAATTGCTTAACTCTATCTTCGTAGGCCGCAAAATTTCCACCCGGAATAAATGGATCTATTTTCCCTATCATTGTAGGCATTTTTTTGAACTTTGCACTAAAAATATCACTGACTTACTTGCGTATGTGTTCCTGCAATGATACTCCAGTTCTCCTCGTCGCCAATTATTAAATATTTGATCCAAAGATTTTTTATTAGTTGTTCATTCTTCAATTTGTTTTAATAATCTGATTCTAACATTTTCCTATTTTATTAACAACTGTTTTTTATAATCAAAGCAAGAATGATTTAAATATTATTATACATAACAATAGTATACTTATAACAAAAATTCGGTAGCAAAAGCGTGTTTTTAGTGGATAATTTGATAACAAAAATTAGTGTATTCACAACGATGCCAAATTTTATTCATTTCCCCCGAGTATGAAATTTACAGTACGAGCGAAAGCCGATCAATTTGAGTGAGTTATACACTACACTTTTTCTGAAACGTATTGTCTATTGTGTAGTCGTATACAATAGTATTTTTTGCTACTAGAGATAAAAACGGCGTGTATTTTGTCTGTAAACTTTTTTTTATTCATCAGTTACCTTTTCATCCATTAAGCAAATTTTGACACCCGAACTGGGTACTTCAGTTTTCGTTAACACGTGGTTTCTACATAACAGTACAACTTCGCATCCATCCGATGAACGATGGAGTTAATGAGGGATCTATTTTACAATAAGTGATCTCTAGAAATGATGGTATCGATCATCCGCTATTGTAACCAGATATAATAACTCCTGACATCTTTTTGTCGAATACAGAGCTTTCTCAGATACATTCTCACGTAGATCAGGGCTCCACAATCTTTGAGAAAGTACGCTGAGGTCTCTTGATCCTACTGAAAAAAATTATATTCGTTCCTATTCCTATATTCTCTCTTAATCCACAGTATTCTATCCTAAACCAGAAGTATTCTTCCGAATTTTAGACCATTTCGTCATAATTTGATTCATTCTTTCATTCATTCTTTTGTGAATGAATTCATTCTTCCGTCGCAAAATAGGTACTAAGTAGATCGAAAGCGTGGCTTCACTCTTCTTTGCTAAAGTTTGCTGGTTTATTATTTACCTATGAGACCTTATGACTAGGTATCAGGTCAACTGTTGCCTTGTTACTATATTACAAAGCTTTTTAAAATAATGGGTTGAATGTTGTCCATTCCTGAGGTTTTGTTGATGTTTAAACCCTTTAAAAGTTTAGCGACTATTTTGGGTTTGAAGTGGAGTTCATTCATATTAACTCCTGAAGACTGGATTTGGAACAGTGGAGTTCAAAGCAAAGCGTTCAGCGAACAAGTTAGCTTTTCTTGCGGGACCATTGACGATTGAATCACCATCAATAATAGGGGGAATAGAAGATTTTGTACCAGAATTTAAAGAATTAATGGCACTGTAGAAACTCTTGTCAGAAATAGACATAGACGTAAGTTTTGAAGCTCTTACTCTGTCAATTTCAGACTTTTTGTTTGAGATAATCTTGTTACATATTTTGTTGGCCTTTAGATATTGGGGTCGATTAGCAAGAGTTTTGTTATTAAAATGCAATATTTAAAAATATACTTTTTACTGTTTATTTTTAAATTTATTTATAATAATAAAACTTCCTTATAGTAACAATTTGATTTTTATTTTTTAAAGAATATCGATTTCGACTTACGTCATCCGCAGTTCTTAAATTATTATTCTAGAATAATAATTTAAGAACTGAGGATGACGTAAGTCGAAATCGATATTCTTTAAAAAATAAAAATCAAATTGTTACTATAAGGAAGTTTTATTATTATAAATAAATTTAAAAATAAACAGTAAAAAGTATATTTTTAAATATTGCATTTTAATTCAAAAGTGACAAAAGCACACAAACAGTGAATAATATGGAAAACCCATAATAACACATATAGTTTTGTTATGAGTCCATATATTAAATGATCTACGTTTGTTTCTGAGTGCCACTTTGGCAGCTTTCGAATACAAGTATTTTTGTTTGGGTTTTACTATGGAGAAAGGGACGAATCTATTGATAGCAAATTGGATGGTTTCTGTAAAGTTTTGAGCAGAAACATTAGCATTGTCAGTGTAAAAACGGCTGAAATCTCAAGCTCTGAGATATCAAGACTTCAGTCTGGGTTAAGGATTTTGATATATTTTTCGGCAAAAAACTTTTATGAGGGAACATTATTTTTAGTTTTGGTCAGAGATGTATATTAAGCGTTTCGAGAAAATATTACAAAATCACAAATTCATATTTCTTTCAAAATTCCAAAAATATTGTAAAAATTAAATAAAATCAAAATTTTAAACTTTTTCCAAAATTCTAAAAATATTGCAAAAATTATAACAATATCAAAAATTGAAACTTTTTTCAAAATTCCAAAAATTATAATAAAACCAAAAATTTTAAATTTTTCAAAACAGTAAAAATATTCCAAAAATTCTTACGAAATCAAAAATTGAAACTTTTTTAAAATCTCTTTCTAAAAATATATACATAAATAAAAAATTCAAAAATTCTATTTCTTCCAAAATTCTAAAAATATTGCAAAACTTATAAAAAATTCAAATATTAAAATTTTTTCCAAAATTCTAAAAATTTTGCAAAAATTATTACAAAATCAAAAATACAAACTTTTTTCAAAATTTAAAAAATATTTCATAAACTAACAAATTCAAAAATTTCCATGTTCAATTACATATACGTAATATTCCAAAAATTACAATAAAATCAAATATTTAAACTTTTTTTAAATTCTAATAATATAATACAAATAATTAATGTTATTTTTTTCCAAAAAATTGGGTATAAAAATAAATAAAAATCTTTCTTTTGACACACTTGACAACATTTGTTTGACAAACTTATCTAGTTTTTGATCTCACATACCAATCCCGATCATCAATATTTCTCCAAATTTAATGTTCCTACTCGTAATCACTTAAAATTAACGTTTTTTAAGCCAAAAATATGAAAATTTGCTGTTTTTGACACACTTAATGATTTTTTTGACACACTTCCGGTACGGTTATCGAATACAGCGTCCTTTCGAACCTGTCCCTTGAGTATGCCTATTTTTAGAAAAATTTTTGAAATCCGTCCAGCGGTTTTCCCTGCAGCGTAGGTAATGACGGACGGACGGCAGGACGGACGGCCGACAGACAGACATGCATTTTTTTTGCTTTTTTAGAATCAGTAGGTCGTAAAACGTCGAGAAATGCCAAAAAAATGGGGGTAAGAATTTTACTTTTGGCTCATGAATGTAATACTTAGGTCTTTCAGACCGAAGTAATTGTTTTAATAAAATCAAAAAAATTTTAACCAATTGGAATCATACCAATTAAATAATAAAATTTTTTTCATTAGACAATAGGTTAAGTTCATTAGGCTATAGGTTAATTTCATTAGGCTATAGGTTAGAAAACCCAAAACAATACAATAATACATACTATTATTATGCAAAAAACATACAAATAAAGCTGATATTAATAAATCATACAGAATAAAATACATTTGCAAACCGTTCCGGCTCACTACTGTGGCTTTTGTGTTGGTTGAGTGTAAGTTTAAACACTAGTTTGGTTTTTGTAGTACCGAATGGTTATTGAAAGTGGTTTAGTTGTGGTACGGTAGAATTGTCGATATTTCAACAATTTGGAATAGGCCTTGTTTTATGACCAAAATTTCTACACGCTATATGATGTTTATGATATACAACACCTTATAATGTTTACAGCTTTAATATACACCAAACAACTTTGATTATACATACTATGTACATATAAAATAAAAAACTTTAAATAAAAACAAAAGAACGAATCTTAATGTGATAGGATATATAGCTAATAATGAAGCTAATTATAGCTAATAATGAAGAAAGTTTAGTACGAAGTGAAAAATAAACAACTTGACGTTTATAAAAAAATCGGCTATAAAAATAGCATATTTTGCTACAAGAGATGAATCACTGTTTTTTTGTGAGTTTTGTTCACGAGCCTCGTCAGCATTGAGTGAGGTAATTTGACGTTTTAAAACGTTTTCATCTTACGTGTAAAATGCGAGTTTTTCTACGATAGTAAATATATAAACGATGTTTATTGTAAATTATTCAAAATTTATATTCTATTTTTTCTTAGTTGTTTCGATTTAAAAACTTTGTAAAATTACACGAGCATTAGCAACTACAATTTGTTATTTAGCGAAAATGATTTTAGACTAGTGGAAAAAACCATTTTCACAGGGGATTAAGCCTGCATGAAAATATAGTTTTTATATGCTTATCTATCGCGAAATTTTAGAGGAAATTTAATGCTTTTAACTATATAAAAAGGCAGAAACATGCAAAC
Organism: Diogma glabrata; assembly: GCA_963693315.1. Lineage (NCBI taxonomy): Eukaryota > Metazoa > Arthropoda > Insecta > Diptera > Cylindrotomidae > Diogma > Diogma glabrata. The sequence continues at coordinate 215,669,291 of OY856186.1, forward strand.
AAATTTGTGAAGTTAATTGAGAGGATGCTGTAAGTGAACGTAGAACCCGTGAGTGGTTTGTTCGATTTAGTTCTGAGAATTTTGAAGTTAAAAATACACGTCGCTTTGGCCATACATTCACTGAAAAAACCGATGAAATTTTGCAACTGATCTAGTTGGATCGGCATGCAAGTTGTCAAGATATATCGGATAAACTAAACATCAACCATATCACAGTTTCGAATCATTTAAAAAAGGCTGGCTACGCAAAGAAGCTCGATGTTTGCCTATGAATTAACACAAAGAAATTTGATTAATAGAATTTCCATGAGTGAAATGTCGCTAAAACGAAATCGAGCCATTTATGAAACGAATCATCACGGGTGATGAAAATTTGGTTAAATAAGATAATATAAAGAGCAAACGAACATGGTCAAAGTCCGGTGACGAACCAGAAACGGCTCCAAAAGCTTTATTGACATTTAAAAAGCAGTATTTTTGGAATGGAATTGTTCATTATTAGGTGCTACGTTCTGGCCAATAATTAAACAGATAAAAACAAGCAACACAAAAAAGCGTCCAGAATTGATCACTCGAAAAGGTTGTGACGAAAATCTTGAGTACTTCAACCATGACGAGAAAACAAATACCTATTACTACACCACAAACACTCCAATAGTTGAATTCACGCAGGTTTGTTTAGTTTGTTTATGCCGCTAGATAACAGTGTTGAATTGGAGGGGAGCAGTAGTTTGTGGACCACTAGAAGAATATAAATTAACTAATTACTAAATATTTTAAAAAATAAAATTAAATATGAAAACTAAAGAAAACCAATGGGATTACTAGGGATTACCACGAACCCATTTTGTAATTATCTTCCACACCTAAAATGCTCTCTCCTTAACCCATATGGAATTGCTTACTTTATAAGTTCATATTGACACCCTGCATGACAACAACCCGGAAACATAAATGTTTCATTAATCGCGACCTTAGCAATAATGTTTAGTATTTAGCGGGTCGGAAAAGACAATAAAGTATCTATTATAGAAACAAAATTATATAAAAGAAAACAATATAAATATAGCTCAATAAATAATAAACATAAATAGTATATAAAAGAATAATTAATTTTTTAGTAAATTAAATAACTACAGTGATTAAGATAATAATAAAATAATTACTGTGATCCGTATGTAGTGAATATCCTAAGGTTTTTGTTTTCTGGATGTTATTATAATATATCCAATGATTCTTTCATTAGCTTGATGATTGCAAGTTTAGGTAGAGTGCTTGCCTGTATATAGTAATACTGATGATTATGTTTGCTCTTAGTATATGTTAAAATTGAAATTATGAGTTCTATGATAACTGTTAGTATACGTATAACTGTTGATAAACATGAATAATGATATAATATAAAAATTTCTGACCACTCAATATTCGACTAGTTTCACTGTATTGATTGATTCACTAATCACTCTTCCATAAAATCTAAATGTATTTATAAAAGAATTAGTTTAATTATTTTTATCACTATAGTCCCCTTTTGAATAAATTTTTTGCAATCTATCGAATCACAAAAATGAAAATAATAACTGGTATCCTAATCATAACAGCATTCAAAACAATTAACTTGAACTGTATGAAATGTATTTATAAGCATTAAAACAAATTTTATTATCATTAATCCATTTGAACAATTTTTTTAACAATATCGAAATATCATCTAATCAAAATATTAACTGGAATTATAAATTTAATATTGTTACGTTTTTCCATCTTACTTCGAATTGGCCTTACTCTCAATTCGATAAACGTAATTCCCCAAATCCCCGACCACTGATTAGTAAGCATAAACCCTAGGTTTTATTAGGTATTCAACACCTTAATTGTCCCACAACAACAGGAAACAATACACCAACCAACATTCCTAACTAGAATATTCTTCCAACAGTTTCGAAACTCAAACGGTTGATTATAGTTCACAGCTTCCAAAATAATACACAAAATGCTTCTATTAAATAACACTTCAAACTTTATTTACAAAAAATTATTTTAAAAATAACTTCTATTTACACGATTTTATATGCACGGTACAGCGTTTCGTTTACAATTAATTAATTTCACATGCACCTTAACTATCACAATTTTAATCATAACTTTACACTATCACAGGTCTAAAATAAAACTAATTTAATTCTACAAGAGGGAATTCGTTATAAATAATTCTGCTAATTTCTCGATTATTAAAGAAGAAATGTCGAAGTATATCTAAGAATATTCGATAATTCATGTTATTGGAATAACTAATTGTTAAGTTATTCTTCCAATTTTTTTGTGATAAATCACCCACTTCACAATAATAACTACCACTATGTTAGTATACTAACAGATTGAAAAACTTTTTAACTTTTTCTTTTAAAAAATAATAATTTATTTTAAATAACTTTATTTTAAAAAATTTTGGTTTAAAAATTGTGTATTTCCCGTCATGTGAAGTATTGTTTGTTGATGTTAAACTTTATTTGTTAGACATATGTTTCGATAAATTGATTATCATCTTCAGTACCGCGTCTTTAATGTGCATATAAATATAATTACTTAAACTTACTTACAAATTAAAAATTAAAAAAATTAAAAAACCATGATAACAAACAGGTTTGGAAAGTATTAAAATTAAAAAATTAAAATATAAATAAAAATAAAAAAATAAAAAAATTAAAAACTAAATTACAACATTTAGGTAAAATTACGTTTAGCAATTACATGTTAAAATTGTTGAATTGTTGAAATTGTTGAATGAACACACTTGAAGAATATGAAATTTACAAAACAAACAAACATAATAGCAACATTTTCCTGAATGACAAGTTAACCATAAAGGAAAATGTCTTATACGAAACTGCTGCACAAATAAAAGCGAAATATGGACACAGATAATACCACCAACGCCATCAACAATTTTAACATGTAATTGCTAAACGTAATTTTACCTAAATGTTGTAATTTAGTTTTTAATTTTTTTATTTTTTTATTTTTATTTATATTTTAATTTGTCTATTTTAATTTTTTAATTTTAATACTTTCCAAACCTGTTTGTAATCATGGTTTTTTAATTTTTTTAATTTTTAATTTGTAAGTAAGTTTAAGTAATTATATTTATACGCACATTAAAGACGCGGTACTGAAGATGATAATCAATTTATCGAAACATATGTCTAACAAATAAAGTTTAACATCAACAAACAACACTTCACATGACGGAAATACACAATTTTTAAACCAAAATTTTTTAAAATAAAGTTATTTAAAATAAATTATTATTTTTTAAAAGAAAAAGTTAAAAAGTTTTTTCAATCTGTTAGTATACTAACATAGTGGTAATATTCGATAACATTATTTTACCTAACCTGTTGATTTGATTCATAAAATCATTCAATTTTACTTCATATTTACCCCTTGTTCTAAGAAACGAATGTCACCTTTATTTTATTTTTGAAATATTGCATTCAAAAATGGAAGTTGAATAACATTATGTTTTGTGCTTCATTGCGTTTATGTAGAATCGTAACAATATATTATTTAAAAAGAGATTAGCTTCCACAAGATCAAATGCATTTATCAGAATCAACACAATTTTAATTATATCACTACACGATTTGATATCTTTAAATTATTTTATTTTTATTGCTCTTTCGAAATTCTTTATATTATTTATTGTTGTACATATTTATATTGCTTTTATTTTTGGTTATCTTCATCAACCATGGGTCACAGAACAATCCTATTTTGGTTTTTCTGTCTATAAGTTAACTGAACTTACGGGACAAACATGAAGGTCTATAGCTGAATTTCTATGATTTATTGCTGCGTCGTGAATTATTCATTGATGATAATCAGATGTCTATGTATCATTACTTCCAGCACTATATTTTTCGGGATTTAATTCCAATCGTATCAGGATCGAGAAGATTCTTTAATATCAATATAATTTTTGTTGATTCTCAACGGTTTGTTAAATAAAAAACAATTTTTGTTAAATAAGCGGATAGTTTTGACATCTACTGTATTTGAGGTTCAAATTTTATTTCACATTTAATATTTATGTACTTTGCAATGTATTATAAGTTATCTTTAATTTTTGAAATAATTGAATGAATAATAATAAAACAAAACACATTTAGGAAACATTTTTATGTACTACTAGAATGAAAAAAATAATGTGTTAACATTTTTTAGTACTGTCAGAATTGTTCCTAGGCGTTAACAACATGTATTCAAAAATGTATTAAGGCTGGTCGCCACCAATACTTTATTATAATTTTAAGGGTAGTTCGCCACAAACACTCCCCCCCCCAGTATCATCGAAGATGAGACGAAATAGAAAATTAGTGTGCTACAGCACGAAGGAAGCGAGTAGGGGTACGAGTGGTTCTGCCTGCTCGCGTAATTGTAGATGCAGGATGGAATATATGTTGTTGAGGAATGGGGTCAAATCTAACCCTTTTGGTAGATACAGCTGCTTTAGCGTCGCGTTTTTTTGTTTCTGTGGAGGTAGAAGGAGAAGACTGGAATGTGTCCGAAGGAGTAGAATGGACGTTATCTGTAGAAGACGAAGTTTCATCTGCGCGACTGAGATCAGTTCTCAAAGTAGGTGAGTTTTGAGATAAATCATCTTCAGATTGTTCCCTAAAGCAAGGTTTTAATCTGTCGATTGAAACTCGAATGTGTTGACCTTTACGGTCAATAACGAAATTTTTATCATCGCGACTGATGACTTTGAAAGGACCTTCGTATGGCGGTTGTAATGCTTTACGTACTAAATCCGTACGTAAGAAGACATGCGAACAAGACTGGAGATTTTTGGAGATGAAAACTTTAGGAGAAGTGTGTCTTGATGCAATGGCGGGACGAAGGTGATCAAAATGTTGTTTCAATTGTGAAACAAAATCAGATTGAGGAGTGGAGTTAGAATTTTGGCTAAAAAATTCTCCAGGAAGACGTATGTTAGTACCGTATACGAGCTCAGCCGATGAAGATTGGAAATCTTCACGGAAAGTGGTTCGTAAACCAAGTAATATTGACGGTAATATTCGTGTCCAGTCGGTTCTGTCGTAGGCCATTATCGCAGATTTTAGAGTTCGGTGCCAACGTTCGATTAGACCGTTACATTTCGGATTGTAACTTGTAGTGCGTTTACGTTCGAAACCGACAAGTTTTGACAACTCGTTGAAGAGATTGGATTCAAATTGGGAGCCCTGATCAGTGACAATTACTGAAGGTACTCCGAAGCGAGAAATCCAATTTGAGTAGAGAGCTGATGCTACTGTTTCAGCTGTGATATCCGAGATAGGAATGGCTTCAGGCCAGCGAGTGTATCTGTCAATGATTGTGACACAATAGCGTTTGTCCTCAGAGGTAGGAAGTGGACCAATAATGTCCATATGTATCTCGGAAAATCGTTGAGATGTTTGAGGATAATTACCTAATGGAGATTGAGTGTGGCGAGAAACTTTTGCCTTTTGGCAAGCCAGGCAGTTCTGAGCCATTTGTCGTACATCCTTTTTAATTGATGGCCAAATCACTTTTTCTGCAAGTAGTTTGGCAGAACTGTGGACTCCTGGGTGAGATAAATTGTGGAGACTATCGAAAACAAATTGACGAAATTGCTTTGGAATAAAGGGGCGTGGATTACCAGTAGAGGTATCGCATAAAATAGTTTTGGCACTAGAATTGCCAAACGATACTGGAAAGGATCGGAATTGAAGTGTGGGACTAGTGTCCACTAATTCCTTTAGTTCGTTATCGTTGAACTGAGCGTCAGCAATTTCATCATAGTTAATGTTTTCTGGGATTGATATTTGCTCGACACGAGAAAGTGTGTCGGCGACTACATTATCAATTCCAGAAATGTGGCGAATATCAGTCGTGAATTGACTGATAAAATCTAAATGGCGGAATTGGCGAGGACTAGCTTTGGCAGGGTTCTGCGACAAAGCGTAGACAAGTGGCTTATGATCGGTAAAGAGAGTGAAGATTCTACCTTCAAGGAGATACCGAAAATGTTTAATTGCAAAGTAAGCTGCAAGGAGCTCACGATCATAAGCGCTGTATTTCTGTTGCGTTTCATTGAGTCGCACAGAGAAGAAACTGAGAGGTGTCCAACAATCGTCAATTTTTTGTTGAACAACGGCGCCAAGTGCCTTGTCGGAAGCGTCGACCATAACTGCAAGTTGAGCAGAGTGTGAGGGGTGAGAAAGAGTTGTTGCCTCACTGAGTTGCTGCTTGCAAAGATCGAAGGCTTGAATGGCGTCTTCAGACCATTGAATGGCACGTTTGTCATTCTTTTTAACCTTTAAGGAACCTTTAAGGAAATCGTTAAGAATGGCTTGATTGCCACCAGCGTGAGGAATGAATCGGCGGTAGAAATTTATCATTCCAAGAAAACGGCGGAGTTGCATAACAGTTACAGGTCGTTCGTAACGCGTAATAGCATCGACACGTTCAGCAGTTGGTTTGATTCCTGTTGAATCAATGGAATGTCCAAGAAAGTCAACGTTGGTTTTAGCAAAGTTGCATTTATCAACGTTGATAATGAGACCTGCGTCAGAAAGACGCTCGAAAACAGTCCTGAGATGTTGGAGGTGTTCCTCAAAGGTTTCAGAAGCAATAAGGAGGTCATCTATGTAGATGAAAACAAATTTAAGGTCTCGGAGAAGGGAGTGCATAAACCGTTGGAAAGATTGCGCAGCGTTTCGCAATCCAAAAGTCATTCGAACGAATTCGAAGAGTCCGAACGGAGTTGAAATTGCAGTTTTTGCAATATCGCGCTCATCAATAGGAATTTGATGATATGCGCGGACGAGATCGATAGTGGAGAAAATTTTGCATCCATGTAGCTGATGCGAAAAATCCTGAATATGTGGAATCGGATATTTATCAGGAGTAGAGACATTATTTAGAGCACGGTAGTCACCGCAAGGTCTCCACTCGCCGTTCTTCTTTTTAACGAGATGGAGAGGAGAAGCCCAAGGACTGTTAGAAGGTCGGCAAATTCCTTGGGATAACATAATGTCAAATTCCATCTTTGCGATGGCCAGTTTGTCTGGAGCAAGTCGACGATACCTACATGAAATGGGAGGACCATGTGTTTCAATAACGTGAGTTACGTTATGTTTCACTGGTTTGGTAAGATCATTTTTGGACGTTAAGTCCTTGAAATTTTTGAGAATATCGATAATTTCGATATTAACAGAATCGTTGATCAGCGTTAGAGAAGGTGCAGGAGAAGTGGAGATTTTAGCCAAAGTGTATAAGGAGGTTAGTGGATCGACAAGACGTCGATTTTTGATGTCCACTAAAAGGCCATATTTATTTAGAAAATCAGCTCCGAGAATAGGTATGGTGACATCTGCGACAACAAAGGTCTGACAGAACGCTCGTCTGAGACCAATGTTTAGATTGGAAGTTCGTGTACCATACGTGCTAACTTTAGTTGCGTTAGCGGCGTAAAGGAAGAAGTCTGATTTTCTGCGAAGTTTTTCCTCCACAGTGGCGGGAATAACCGATACTTCGGCACCTGTATCAACAAGGAAATGCTTTCGAGAAGAAATATCGTGGACCAGAAGACGGAGTTGGGAGCTACTGTCTTCACATTCCGTCACATGTGAAGAGTCTAATCGTTTTTCTGAAGAAGAAATAGAGGCAGAGTAATCGGAGTGCTTGGAGAACTGTTTGCACTCTGGATCGCATTTGTTTGCATCTCCCTGGAAAGTATGATGGTAGTAGCAGATACCGTCATACATTTGAACTCGCGACCTGGACCGTGGTGGCGATGGAGAGCTATTCAAATTTCTGTTGTGATTATCGTTTCGATCCTTAGATCTACTCCGATAATTATGAGAAGATTGGGAGAAATTTTGCTGTTCGATGGCATGGAGGAGTTGCACGTTTCGTGCCTCCAGTTCTTTGAATTTTTCCTCAAGTGACATGATTTCACTTGAGGAAGAAGGAGGAAGAGAAGAAGCGGCAGGGTTAGTTACCGCATGGAGCTGAGATCCCCTTAGGGAAGTGAGGACATTGTCTGCTATCTCGGCTGTTTCTAGTAAACTAGTTTTGAGTACCGAAATAGTAGCTCGAACAGTGGGTGGAAGTTTTTCCATCCAAATAAGTTTAAGAGTTTCCTCTTGAAAGGTATTTCGGGATACAGCAGTCATATCCCGTAAGAGCTGTGAGGGCTTAAGATCCCCAAGGTCCATACCGCATAAAACCTTTTTTATGCGGTTTGAAGTGCTGCTGGATAGGCGGGCTAGAAGAGCCTCTTTGAGCCTATCATAAGGAAAATCTTGGTCAGGCCTTACCAAGATATCACTGACTAATTTTGCCAGTGTGGGCGTGATCATACTAAGTAGATGACCATACTTAGTGTGTTGGTACTTGATGTTTCCCAACAAGAACTGACCTTCTAGTATAATGAACCAAAGGTCTGGTGTTTCAGACCAGAAAGGAGAAATTTCGATAGCTACTGGTTCGGTTTGTGGCATAGTTGCCGAAGATGTAGCTGGAGATGGTGGAGGAGACAGAGCGAGAGTTGGAGGTGGTGGAGGATTTGAATAAGGACCTCCAAGATTCATTTGAGCTAAAGCGGCGTCGATCCGCTTGGCGACCAGTGCCTCGAGCTGGTCTTCAGTAACCGTAAAGGTTTCGAATCCGGAAGTTGCAGCAGTTTTCTCAGGTTCTGGTGGACCTGCTGAAACTACTGGGAACATGAAAGAGTGGCGGAAAAAACTAGTTATGACGGCAACTAGGGAAAAGAATGTTGCAGCGAACAAAACCAAAGCGTGTTGTGTTACGATTGACAAAATGGATGCTGCAACCAACAACACCCCCAAACAAATCGAAAGTTTCCTAAATGTGCTAGTAAATGTGTACATAATTTTAATAATCAAAACAAAATCAAATAAACAACTACTTTAAATGTAATAAAATTAAATTGAATAAATGGCAAAAATATTATATGATACTTATAATTAAGTTGACTCTGTTGAAAGTTTGTTCCTGGTCGGATGGTCACCAATTTATAGCTGAATTTCTATGATTTATTGCTGCGTCGTGAATTATTCATTGATGATAATCAGATGTCTATGTATCATTACTTCCAGCACTATATTTTTCGGGATTTAATTCCAATCGTATCAGGATCGAGAAGATTCTTTAATATCAATATAATTTTTGTTGATTCTCAACGGTTTGTTAAATAAAAAACAATTTTTGTTAAATAAGCGGATAGTTTTGACATCTACTGTATTTGAGGTTCAAATTTTATTTCACATTTAATATTTATGTACTTTGCAATGTATTATAAGTTATCTTTAATTTTTGAAATAATTGAATGAATAATAATAAAACAAAACACATTTAGGAAACATTTTTATGTACTACTAGAATGAAAAAAATAATGTGTTAACATTTTTTAGTACTGTCAGAATTGTTCCTAGGCGTTAACAACATGTATTCAAAAATGTATTAAGGCTGGTCGCCACCAATACTTTATTATAATTTTAAGGGTAGTTCGCCACAGGTCATCGAATTCAATTTAAAAAATATCCATCAAATACTTCAATTAATGGTTAACTAATGCTATAGATTAATTATACGTAGTTTTAATTGTAAAGAAAGCTGTAATATCCCAACAGACATAAATTCTATTGTTCGGATAGAAAAATTTAATTTTTTTTACCGGAAGTTGAAATGCAGAAGTGTCACAAAACATACTATAAGCATATATACCAAGTTTAATTAAAATCAATTATCAGGAACTGTTTCAGGAAGTTTCAGGAAGTTTCAAATAAACAAGTGTTTGGGAGACCCCCGATCACTTATCCCAATATCGTGCAAAAACTAATCAGTTATTTTATTTGTCATTTAAATTTTCATCGAAAATATAATTTATGAACGAAGTCTATACTCCCAACAAACTTTAAAAAAAAGTGTTTAAAAAATCAGCAGTTGTGTTGTGGACCTCCGCCACTCTGATCAATGTGTCCCAAAAGTTGATCGTTATCACACTAATATCACACTAATTGGACCCATTTTCTTAAGTTTCATCATAATCACTTCATTATTGTAGGATGTAGTGTACATAAAGATCTGAAAAAAATACAAAAAATTGACAACAAATTTTTTTTACCGAAAGTTGAACACCGGATGTTCAGGTACAGAGCATCAGGTACAGATGTTATTGGTACTTAAAAAAACAAATGCTTGGGAGATCCCCACCACTTTGTTCAATATTAATCAAAAATTAATCATCTCCTTGCCATACATATTTGCATCTTTTTTTATGGTGTCATCAAAATTTATTTACGAACAAATGTTGTATGTTCTCCCAACCAGGCACGAATCCTCTATATATTGATTTGAATGAGTGCTTCCGTACTCAATAATTTTCAATTTGTTTCAAATTATAAATTATTATTAAAAATATGTATATCAAAATCTTTTTTACTACTTTACTCATTTTCTCAAGAAACACACGACACAATCAAAACAAAACAAAAATCTTTCATAAAATACACCATTCAAAGATCAAACAGTCAAAACTATTAAACAGAATTTGTATAATTATATGAAAATAAAAAAGAATGATAAGACTCAACTCATTCTTCTATCCATACAAAATAAAAAAACAGCAACAACAAACGTAAAATTTAATGTTCATGAAAAATGTGTTTCTGGATGGCATTCAAAAAATCAATACAGTGCAATTTAATTTTTAAAATTTTTGTTTTATAGCGATTTTGACGAATTTTTGGGAAGAGATTGATACATACCTAAAGTGACCAGACGTCCCGCTTTTGGCGTGACAGTCCCTATTTTTAACAAATTGTCCCGCGTCCCGCGACATTTAAAAAATGTCTCGATTTTTCAAAAGAAAACAGAATTTCGTTATTCAATGGAAAAAAAAATTATTGATTTTGCTGCTATTTGAATGGCACTCAAAATATTTAAAGCAACCACATCAATTTTTTTTATTCCATAAATGATTTAAATTGAGATAATTTAAAGTTTTTACAACTGCTGCCTCGTAAAAAGTAAAAACCATTTTATTTATTTATTTATTTATTCAATGTAGTTTCACATAAGTAACTTCTTTTTAAACCTAGGTTTATCGCGAACAGAGTATTTAAGATTTATAATTAAAGATTATTAAAAAAAAAAATAGAATTAAATAATTGTGAAAATAAAGAATTATTGAAAAGTTTACAAAATCAATCTGGTGACATTAATAACTGCTTTCTTTAATAAATAACAATTTGAGTTCAAAAGCCTAAAGTTATTGATTATTGATTATCATTTCTTTGCAATGACCAAACCCTTAACATGAGGAGAAATGAAGCAAGCATTTCCTCTTGAAATCATAAGTTGATTCAAGAATTCTAATGCCTGCTTCAAGATTATTCCACAATCTAATACTCTCAACAAAGAACGATGATCTAAATTGTGAAGAAAGGCAACTGTTTGGAATTTTCAGTAACTTATTTCGTTGAAATCTTGGAAAAATGAGAAGTTCATAAAGATAGTGTAGACCAGGGGTGCCCAACCTTTTTGACCCAAAGAGCTACTTTTTTCCCTCAAACGAATGGCGATCGACCAAATGAGAATATTTGGCGTGCTAGTAAAATGTATAGTAATTACAAAAATAAAACAATGGTTTTCATTGAAAAAATTATGTCTTTATTTAATGAGATGATTGACATTGAATTATATCAGCAATTTTTGAGTATTCTGGTTCATAATTACTTACACCTAAACGTAAGCAATCATCAAGATGATTTTCAGTCATACGTGGACGGTATTTAGATTTTGCATAATTCATTTGAGAGAGTAATGATTCACATGAAAATGCTGACCCAAAACATGAATGCGTTCTAAGATAGACATATTTTAAAAGTGGATATTTTTCAATAAAAATATTGTTCCATGTAACAAATTTGTCACGCGATTTCAAGCCAATGTCGCTTTGTAATTCAATTAGTTGCATTTTTAAGCTACTGACATCCATAATAAATGTTTTTCCGATTACATAGTATCCATATCCATATTTTCTATATTTATTTAAGGAAATGGTGAAGTTAAAGGTGAAGGTGAAGTAATTGGAGTCTACAAATCGTAATTTAAATTGCAGGAAAATGCTTTCCAAAATATTATTAAGTTGTTGGTAATCACACATTTCCATATTTGACTTCATTTCGTCTGTTAAATTCGAAAAATGAAATTGAACATTCTAATACCTAGTATTTTTCAACTGTTCTTATTAATCGAGAAAACTATTCAGAAAACCTTTAAATTTAGCTCAACGATTCCCTTCAATAACTACAACTGAAACAACCTAATATTTGCCAACCCAGATATTCTTATTGATCCACAATACTTCTAAAATTAGCGATATCTAGCAATAACCTGACATATTCCAACTGTTTCTATTATTTGAAAGTAGTTGAATCTGGATTCACTCAGAAACATGCTCTTCAATTGAGGACCTTGCAGCGAAAGGAGGGTACGAAAATGTTTCCCATAAAATTTTTTTTTTAAATTAGGTAGCGAAATGTATGAAAACCATTCTTTTAACTTACTTGAAGATATTTTTGACACACTTATAATTTAATGATCAGGTTCCTTGTTTCATCTACAGATGCCAACCATCAATGTGATCCCACATTCAAAGCTACTAATTATTATCACTCAAAACACACATTTCTAAACTAAATATTATGCAACACTTTTTTACGCATTTTTTTATACACGTTCTGCGTAGTTATCGAACCCATCGTCGTTTAGCCTCTCCGCATTAACGAAACATATAGTTAATTCGTTAGCTATAATTCTTATTTACGGTTGATAAACATACAAACTGCATCGTTTTTTGTAAAATGAGTGCTATCGTGTTTGTCAAAATCTAAGTTTGCCCCATGGCCATTGATAAAATTGTATCCGTAATATAAAGTATATAAAAATGCAGGAACAAATAAATAGTTATTTCATAAAATGTTTCTACATTGAATTAAGTTTTATTCGAAACCGTGCTTGATGGGAAAATAAAACATTAAAATAACAAATTTCAAAATTTCTGTTGACAGAATTCTATCAACAGAATTATGTAGAGAGAATTTAAGTGAAAAAAATCTTTAAAAAATTCTATCGGAGGTTTAAATCAATCGACAGTATCAATTTTGACAACAGAAAAGATTCTTTCGACAGAAAAACAGCCTCGCAAATCCAGGCTCAAACTAAAACTAAATATAGTAGATTTCAATAAAAATATTTATATAGAAAAAAAACTTCTCGCGATCGACTTAAATTTTCTTCGCGATCGACCAGTCGATCGCGATCGACGCGTTGGGCACACCTGGTGTAGACATTTATGTTTTATCAAATTATGCAAAAATAGACAAGTACGATATTTAAGATAATTTTCAACAGAACAATTTTAGTGGAGTCAAATTAGTAAAAAAAAGTGATATATTTGATGTAAGAGCAAAGTTGAATTTTTTTTTTTGTTTTACGTTAAAAACATAAAAGTTAGTGGGCATGTAATTATTTAGCAAATTTGGAGGTCCGGAAGTGCCTCAAAAATGGCAAAAACTGGTTTTTTGGTGTTTTTCGAGTAGGTCGCTTCACTATTTTTGAAATATTTCGGGCTCTAATGATCAGAAAAAAAAAAAAGATGTAAAATGTTTGTGATTAAATTTCAAATTCATCTATGGGGGTTATCTGTAAAAGTGTAACCTAACCTCAAAAAACCGAATCGCGTGACTTTTTTTTTTTTACTAAATTTATGATAAGGGGCGGAAAAATCGTCGAATTTTCATGAAAATTTCAGGAAACATGTATTTTAATAGTCTTAATATGGGATTTAATTTTTATGAAAAAATTTTAATTTTTTCGGCCACAATTGGCATTTTTCGTTAAATTTGGCAAATGGTGCCATTTCATGAGAAGTCATCCAAAATAAATTTTTTTTTTTAATCTGTACTTCTTTTTATCTACTTTAACCTAAGTATAATTAAAATTATGTTGCCTTAATTTAAATGCCCATTTTTGGGCATGAAAAAAAAACATTAATTTTTGCATTTTTTTGACATTTTACCATATATACGGTATTATTTATGCTATTATCATGTATTTTGCATAAAAGTGAAATATGCAATTCAAATTAATAAAAAATATTTTTTAAAATTATACGTAACCTACAAAACTTTTTTTTCTTGCAATGCCCTTTTGGTAAATAATTAAAATGTTATTACAATTATTGTAAATATTTGATATAAGATTTTGAAAAAATGTAATATTCAATTTTTTTCAAACATTTTTCAAACATATAAAATACACAGCATAAATAATTTTACGCCAATTATGTTTTCAATTGAAAATTCTATATGCGTTATTATGGTTTTCCATATTATTCACTGTTTGCGTGCTTTTGTCACTTTTGAATTAAAGTGCAATATTTAAAAATATACTTTTTGCTGTTTATTTTTAAAATTTTTATTTTATTAATAATAATATAAACTTCCTTATAGTAACAATTTGAATTTGATTTTTTATTTTATTGAATATCGATTTCGACTCACGTCATCCTCAGTTTAAATTATTATTACAATTTCTGCTTAAACTATTACTTATATACTACTTCAACTGCTATTTTTTATTATTATGTCATATATTTTGTTAGTTAAATTTTAATTATTTACCAAAAGCAATTTAGGGCATTGCAAGAAAAAAAAGTTTTGTAGGTTATGTATAATTTAAAAAAATATTTTTGATTAATTTGAATTGCATATTTCACTTTTATGCAAAATACATGATAATAGCATAAATAATACCGTATATATGGTAAAACGTCAAAAAAATGCAAAAATTAATGTTTTTTTTTTCATGCCCAAAAATGGGCATTTAAATTAAGGCAACATAATTTTATTTATACTTAGTTTAAAGTTTAGTTATTTTGTTTAGAAAAGTTTAGTTTAAAAAAAATTTATTTTGGATGACTTCTCATAAAATGGCACCATTCGCCAAATTTAACGAAAAATGCCAATTGTGGCCGAAAAAATTAAAATTTTTTCATAAAAATTAAGTTCCATATTAAGACTATTAAAATACATGTTTCCTGAAATTTTCATGAAAATTCGACGATTTTTCCGCCCCTTATCATAAATTTAGTAAAAAAAAAAAAGTCACGCGATTCGGTTTTTTGAGGTTAGGTTACACTTTTAAAGTATCTAACCCCCTAGATAGATTTGAAATTTAATCACAAACATTTTTCATCTTTTTTTTTTTATGATCATTAGAGCCCGAAATATTTCAAAAATAGTAAAGCGACCTACTCGAAAAACATCAAAAAACCAGTTTTTGCCATTTTTGAGGCACTTCCGGACCTCCAAATTTGCTAAATAATTACATGCCCACTAACTTTTATGTCCTTAACATAAAACAAAAAAAAAATTCAACTTTGCTCTTACATCAATATAAAATGCTAATATGACTCCACTATTTAGAATTTGAAAAGAAAAATCTGTTTCGATTAAATATATATCTTGCGCAGTTATTAAATGTTACGTTTAGTAACAACTCTCAACTTTTTCTTGAACAATTATGAAAAATATTTGAGCAATATAGTATCTTTGGTATAATTAAAGCTCTAACAAGTTTCAAACGTAAATTGACAGGTGTGAAACTAACTGATTTATAAAGCATCCCTAAGCAACTGTTAACTTCACCACAAATTTTAATAACATGATCATCAAAAGTAAGATCATAATTAAGAATTAAACCTAATGATTTTGTTTTTTTCAATATAATTAATGACATTACCATCAAATAAAATGGGAGGAGGATTATTAATTTTCTTTCTGCTAATAATCATAGCATGTAATTTTAATTGGTTAACAGAAACATGATTCAAATTTGCCCAATTGATCAAATAGAAAAGAACAATAAATCTGAGAGTCATCCGCATAAAGATGGGTATTGATGTCAACAAAATCAGGAAGGTCATTAATAAAAATTGTGGATAATAAAGCAGATAAAATGCCACCTTGAGGAGTACCAGAGCTAACCTCAACCTGATGTGATAAAATATTATTAATAAACACTTGTTGTTTGCGATTAGATAAATACGATTTAATAAAGTTACAAGATCTGATTGAGAATTTGAATTTATTTCTTAGTTTCAACAAAAGAGACATATGATCAAGAAGATCAAAAGCTTTTTTGAAGTCAAGGAAACAAATTATTGACACTTTATTCACTTCAAAAGCAAGGCAAAGATCATGAATAACTTTAAGCATTGCTGAATTTGTACTGAGTCCATTTCTAAACCCAGGTTGAAATTTATAGAGAAGAGAATTATTATCAACATAACTTTGAATTTGGTTTTTCAATACTTTTTCCAAAATTTTTGATAATGATGGTAAAATGCTTATTGGCCTGAAGTCTTCTAGATTAGTTGGATTTGATTTTTTGGGATAGGTTTTATAATACTACATTTAAAATGCTCAGGGAAATAAGACTGTGTAATACAGTTATTGACAATATAAGTGATAAATGGGATGATGAAACAACCAAGCATTTTTATGAAAAATATTGGAATCTCATCAACACCACAAGCATTAGTTTTAATAGAACTAAGATAAAAATCGAAATCGATATCAGTGATAGTAGAGAATTCAAAACAACCAGCTTCATCACAATCATTATCAAAAGTTATCAGAAGTGCAGTTTTTTAGAAAATGAATTTGAAAATAGTTATTGAATTCTTCAGCCGAAAAACTGGTAATAAAATTATTAGAATCTTTAGTAACACCATTATTTTTCAAATTATTCCATAATGTCTTAGAAAGGATCAATTTTAGAATTAAACCATTTACGTTGAAGATATATTCTAAGATTAGTACATTTGTTACGAAGTTTTTTAAACATTATGAGATGATTGTTTTTAAGGTGAATGTTCACTTCAGATTTAAACGATGAATAGTAAAAATTTTTACGTTTTTTTTTTTTTTTTTTAATAAGAAGTGTTGTGTAGTAGGAATTACAAAATGTGTCACAACAACACATAGATACCTTTTAAGACGTAGGTCTCACAACAACATGCGTCTTGAGGTATAGGTGGACGCTTTTTTTAAATCTTTGTGGATTGAAGTCACTCGAGACTATTGATTCTGGCAAAGCATTCCATGTGTACGATGTACGCACAAAGAAATCTCTTTGCATTCTATTACTATGACAGTGAGTAATCTCGACAGTTCGACCGCCCGCACAAACCGATTGACGAGTAAAACGGGGAAAAACATATGTCTGAGGCATTATGGACCTGATTTCATCCGAGCACTGCTGGTGACGATATTTATAAAAAACAACGAGATCAGCAACAGTGCGACGATGTTGCAGGGAATCAAGACCTAATGTTAAATCTCGATCACCAACAATTCGTATAGCTCGCTTTTGAACAGAGTCCGAAAGAGCCAGGATAGTAACAGATGCAGCGCCCCAAACTTGACAACAATACATGGAGTAGGGACGAATATAGGACTTATAAATGTGGAGTAATGATGCGAAGTAAAATATTTTTTACATCTATTGAGGAGTCCGAGTTTTCTTGACGCGCTCTTTGCCATGGCCATTATATGATCGTTCCAGAGTAGGTCATTGGATATTGTGACTCCCAATAAACGAATGCTTTCACATTCGTCTATTTGGTCGTCACACATATTAATTGAAATATCGTTGGGAAACTCGGTCTTTGATCTGGAAACAATCAATAGCTGTGTTTTGGTGGAATTAAAATTGACCAAAAATTTATTAGTGAATCGTTCATCCAAGGTGCAGCAGTGTTTTTCTTGATTTTAATTTTCCTCAAAGGAGCAAAAGTATTCATTAATTTTTTTAATACATCGGTCAAACCTTGAACTTGGTCATCAATATTAGAAAGACAATAAATTTTATCAAAATCACATTTTGTAGCACATAGTAATAAATTATCTAAATTAATATTTTTGGAATTACGATAAAATTTAAAACTATTATTAACAAAAGAAGACATGTTGATTGAATAAGAACCAAATAATAAATCCTGTGTCGTAAAGCTACCAATAGAAAGTTGGGAAAAACTTTTAACTAAATTACGATTTTTGACAATTGACAGATCAATTAAATATGGATTACATCCGTCAACAAAATTAGTTGGTTCTTCAGAACAGATATTTCAGGAAATTGAGACAAAAAATTTATAAAACTAATTGTTCTTTTTAATTTAGAAAGAAGATTTATATTAAAATCTCCAACAATAATTAAATGAGGATATCTAATTGATAAATCAGAAAAAACACGCTTCAAATTATCAGAAATTTTATTATTGGGAGGATTGTAAACGACTCCAAAACACAATTTCTCATTATTATTATTAATGATTTCAATGAATAAATAAATATTCAACAACACTATTTGATCTGCTTTTGCATACAATTTTACCCTTAATACTATTAAGTAAATAAATAGCAACTCCGTAATGCGTCACGTTTTCTAACACGATAATGTCTGAATAAATTAAGCCCATTAATTGCAATTAAACGATCATTAATACTTTCATTAAACCAAGATTCAGAAATAGCAAGTGCATGTAGGTTTAAATTATATTGATAACAGAACGAATTTCATTTAGATTTGGCTTAAGACTTCCAGGATTAATATGAATAAAATTGAAATTATTATTGTTATTAAAAGCTGATTTTAAAATAATATTATTAATGTTAAGAGTATTTGTGGAAAGTTTAAATGAATTAATCTGGGAAATTAAATTTTGAGAGCCTCAATAAGAGAGGCAAACATTTAGATATCATGAAAAAGGCATAATCAAAGGCACAGAAATGAAAATCAGGTGATGAAATAAACAACAAAATTAAAAAAGGAAAGAAAAGAAAGCAATTCATAATAACACTCACCAGATTGAAGATAAAAAGAGGTTTGTTTTTCATATATATTTGTTTTTGACATTATCTTCGGAAAAAGAGAGCTCCTATAAAACTTGGTTTACGATAATCATATGATTTAGATCATTATTTGATGAGAAACTAGCTTTTCTGTCATTGTTAAAAGTAACATCAAGTATCATCATTGTCCAACTTTAAAAAGTGCAAATTGATTTTTTGACATCGCAAATTGAATAAAGATGCTATTGAAATTTTCTGGTTCGTTAAAGATTTTTTCAACGGTTAGACGGTTTGTAATTTTCATATAGTAGAAGAAGAATTCATCCTTGTTAAATTCAGATTCAAAGTTTAACAATAGAGAATCATTTTGATCATTAAACTTGGTCCGGTAAGCTCTGACTCTTGGAGGATTTTCAAAACCAGCAGCACTTGAAATCTTAGACACGATAATTTCATTTGAATCATTGACATTTTTGGGGATTCCATTGATGACCAGTATTGTCCGGTTATTATTGAAATCATTCTTTAAACTATCTTTATCTTCAAAGGAATTGATTTTGTTTTCAAGGGTAACAACCTTTTTCTTGAGAGTTTCAATTTCTAGGTTAATTTCTTCCAAGAAAGCTTTCTTCAGATCCGAGAAATGATTAGAAATTGTATTACGTTGATCTTCAGCCCACAAAGCAATTGACTGATCCAATTTCTTTAAAGTCTCACTTTCGAGTAACTTGAATTTTTCATCCAATTGCTTCAGTTTTTCATCATCCAAATTAGATTTATTTTCAATCTTTGAATTAGTTGAATTTGCAGTGAGAAAACTATTTCTTGTTATCATCTTTAGAATAAGTGTTTAGCAGATGATTATAATACAAATTATATAAATTAAAACTATTTATACGATTTAACTAATAGTACATTATTTAATTAGGAACTAAAGTGATACTTTTTGTGTTGAGTCTATAGTTTGACGGCCGATCGCAGGGAGGCCGACAATTATAGACGAAACACAAAAAGTCACTTTAGCTCCGAATTAAATACACTATTTTTTCGGCAAACGTTTAAATTTTTTATAAATATGAAATTAATACATAAAACTTTTTATAAATATGAATTTTTATCGTCATAATTACTTCCAAAAAAAGAGAAAAGAACATTTAAATTTGTATGAATAAAATTTTTTTACCAAAGCAGCCTTTTCAAAATTTCATAATCCAATTGAGATAGTTGTTATTTTGTTGTCATAGCTATACAATAATTCCAAATTTCATTATCCAATGAAACTGTTTATTATGTTTTGTTGTCATAGTAAAATACAATAATTCAAAATATCATAATCCAATGAGAATCAACTTATTTTTTGTTGTCATGGTTATACAATATGTTTGAAAAAATAACAAACTAACAAATAACAAATGCTACTTTACAGCCTCCGTAATATAAAATAAAAATGGCGTTACTTTTGCTGTCGCTAGACGTTACTTTTGCTGTCAGGCTAAAAAGTAAGACTTTATCTAACTCCCTAGCGGCAGTAAAGTTAAACTTTACAGCCGTTTGCCGAAAAATAAATTTTTCGAAGCTCAAAATTTTCTGTCTATTCAATTCTCATAGCCTACTATGACAATGACTCGTAAAAACCGATCAATCATGGTTTCAAAAGAATTCCATCTAGTCTTCCAGTCCAGTGCCCTGATTCTATAAAAAGTAAGATAATTTGTAAAATGGAAAACTTGTCTAAAGCAAAGCCTACTCTTACTAGTTTACAAATTTTCGATAATATTTTAGTAGTAAAAAAATTTAAAATAAAAAAAATCGATCGCAAATTTGCAAAGTTTACCAGTTTTCATGTTTACAAATTATCTTATTTTTTTATAGAATCAGGGTACAGGAGTAATTGCAACGCGTTTCTATCCTCAACCAATTGTTTTATATTATTTTGCAAAATATTGCGAACTGGTGAGTTTTAAAATAATTTTACAATTACTCTAATTTTGGAAATCGTTACTTGTATTTTCACTTGACTCAATAGTAAATTTTCATGTGAGATCCCACTCTTCAAAATTCAGCACAAGCGTTTTTATGCTTGCATATATACCAATTATTTTAAACAAAATAATTTATTTAGAAATGTATGAATTTTTGCAAATAATAATTTTTTAATTATATAATTAACACTGTTTGCCGTTGGGACTTAATAAATAATTTGCTTATCAAGCCCTTTCCCTTTATTTCCCCAAATAATAAATTAATATATTTATACACTAACACTCCACTCCAAAGTAGAATAAATTACTTCAACTTTAAGCATACTTTTGGTAAAACTAAGGGACTCCGATTTAGAACGTCAACGGGTAAAGTGAAAAAGAACTTCCTTTTGTTTAAAATTAGTATCAAATCACATAAAGTTGATTCCAAATTAGAGCATTTAATTTTTTTACTCGGAAAAGTTGTAATTAGCAATCAGCACGTATAGCAGGACGGTTCGGCGTCCGGAACAGTCATCTAAAAGATAATTTTGTTGTAGAATTGATTTATGGTGGTTTGTGAAATTTCGAGATTCTCGACAGTATTTCTTGAGAAATAAAAAGCCAAAAATGTGGAAATAATTCTTGGAGATTTGAGAGCTCAAGATAACAAATCTTTCTCGAGCATCTCGATACAGGATTTTTAATCAGAAACTCTACTTGAGACTTTGAAAGCCATTTTATGTGTGCAATATAATTTAACGAATTCTTGTGGAATATTTCATGACCTATTAAACAACAATAGTAATTCCTCCCAAAAAAATTTACGTAAATAATATTCCGAACAATGAAATAATACTATATAATAATTTTTTTTATTTATTATATTTGTACGTTGCACTTATCTTGAAATTAAAAAAAATATATAACAAAAATTTTTGTTGCTTCATAAAGACATACCCCACCCGTTTCAATATGATTGCTATCCAGGATTAGAAGTTATTGAAGATTCAAACTTAGAGGTGTTCGGGAGACACCCACCATTTTGTCCAATTTTGAAATGAATACAGATCTTCCGTTTTCAAGTAAATCTGGATGATATACCAAAGTTTCATTAAGATACCATGCGCTTTTGTCACGAAACACCCACCAATCCGCAGTTAATTTTTTTTATGAAGGCAAATGAAATGCTACGGAACGTATTGATTATAGCCTTCGCCTTTCATGTCTATATTTACGACTAGTACCATAATAATTGACATTATGATCCTTATAACATAAATAACTATTAACGATTTATCAACAATTTAAACAGCTTTAAAATTTAAACAAAATATGTAATTTCGATATTAATTCGTTGTCTTGTTTTTCTAAAAAATAATTAATTAAGCAAATAAAAAATTCAGTGAAGAAATAATACAAAATATATACAAGAGTATTTAAATTAGAGATGTACGTCTTACTTTTTGCTTTGGTTCGCTAGGAGTTGTGAGGGTTAAACAATAGATGACATTGCAAATTGATGAATTAAAAGTAGGTCAATAAAAATATAATGCGTGAAAAAAATAAATTCTCTACGAAAAATTCAAACCATGTTTTTAATATACTTTTCATGCTGATAGTGTTATTTTTAAAAACACGTTGCAAAAATGAAAAATGTCCAAGCGGCACGTATATCCGCTAGATATAGGTAGATTTCGAGATCAGACAGTTTTGTGTGCCAGTAGAATCTGATGTATCAGATAAGTTTAAACAACACAAACTAATTTCAAACAGATATCGAACAATTTTTAAAAAGAAAATTAGCTACATATAAGCAAAACTATATCTATCCAATTTTGCAACAAACAAATATCAAATCTACCACAGAATATGTGTGTGACAATTTATGACATAAACCTACGCTATATCATATGTCGTCCAATTACTGCAAAATATCAAAATAGTTTATTTTAAGAAAAAAAAAAATTAATTTCTCCTATTCAAACCTTTTTATTTTTTTTTCATTGACTGTTATAAGGTTTTTGCAAATTGTAGTTATGGATTGTTGCAAACTTTTTTATTGAAGCCAACAAGTCAAATTCTGCACCATGGCGAGTCATTGGCGCCATAAAACCAGTGCAACTCAAGCGTCTGTTCTCCATGTTAGGGGCGGCTTGGAGCGGGCGACTGTCTTGGATCAAGCGGCTCGCTATATAAATGTGTAGAAAGCGTCTGTTCTCCATGTTAGGGGCGGCTTGCAGCGGGCGTCTGTCTTGGATCAAGCGGCTCGCTATACAAACGTGTAAAAAGGTTGTTTCTGGTGACCTTAAGATGCAGAACGAAACCATTCACGAAAATTTGGGTTGGGCGAAGGGCTAACACCCCATTTCCGTAAAAAAATTATTGTCATGAATTCTGTACACAGGCCTCGGAATATCTCGGATTCAATATTGGAACGACCTCGGAAACTGTACCCGGACTACGATTTAAAAATGGGAACCTGGAACGTGCTAAGCCTCAGAAGACCAGGAGATCTCCTAAAACTAACACAACAAGTCGAGAGCTACACACTGGATATAGTGGCATTACAAGAACTAAGATGGCCAGGGAGTGGAATCCATGAAACAGCGAAAGGATACACTCTTTATTATTGCGGTCATCAAAACGGAGGAGAATTTGGAGTTGGCTTTCTTATACACCGTCGCGTGAATCAGCATGTTATCGACTTCTGCCCAATTAATATGCGGTTATGCACACAGAGAATCCGCACGCAAAAATTCAATGTAACGATCGTCAATGTTCATGCACCTACTGAAGATAAAGCAGATGATATTAAAGACCTGTTCTTCCTAGAACTCGAAGAAGTCATCAATAACATCCCGCGGCACGATATAAAAATCGTGGTAGGTGACTTTAATGCTCAAATTGGTAGGATTGCAGAACTTAAAACACATATCGGCCCCAACAGCTTGCATCATACCAGCAACAATAACGGTTTTCGCGCAGCCGAGCTGGCTATGATGTATGATCTAGTAATTTCCAGCACTTTCTTCCCTCACAAGAGAATTCACAAAGCAACGTGGAAATCAAATGACGGAAGAACAGAAAATCAAATCGATCACGTCATGATCTCTAAGAGACACTCCACAAGTGTAACTGACGTTCGATCATACAGAGGTGCTGATATGGACACCGATCATATGCTTGTCATCTTTAAGTACAAGTGCAAATTATCATCTACATTTAACAGACAAGCAAAAAAGACCGTGCGCTGGAATGTCGAAGCATTTAAACATCCGGAAACGCTGAATAGATATCAGGAAATAATAACACAAAACATAGAAGAGCATGACATCTCTTCTGAGATGCCATTAAACATACAAGAAGAATGGCAAACGCTTCAATCAACCATTATAGCCGCAGCACAAACTACAATCGGAAAACGACCACCGAAATCACACAACGAATGGTTTGACGACGAATGCCGCCAATCCGTTGAAAATAAACAAAAACTGCGAGAAAAATGGTTAACAAGGAACACTTGAAGCTTCCAAGCTGATTATCTATGCGCCAGAAAAGCCTCAGCAAAACTTCTACGTAAAAAGAAACGCGAACACATGAAGAGCTGCATCGAAAACATCGACCTACATACGGCCAACGGAAATTCAAAAGAGTGCTTTGCCAATGCACGGAATCTGACAAAAGATTTCCACCCAAGATCTACAGCCATCAAAAATGAAAACAATGAACTTACAACAAGTGAACGCGATGTGCTGGCAGTGTGGCGATCCCACTTTCAAGACCTACTGAATAGAACGAATGAAGTTCATCCTATTCGAGCAATTGCTCCGTCAAATGAGGAGATTTTTGTCCCTTACCCAGCAATAGAAGAAGTGGAAGCTGCCATTAAAAAACTGAAAAATGGCAAATCACCAGGTTTCGATGGTATTCCCGCAGAACTTTTGAAAAATGGAGGAGCAGCTCTGGTCTCACGTATATATGATCTGATTCTTGCAATCTGGGACCAAGAAGAACTACCTGCTGAATGGAAAACAGCTCTCATTGTTCCGCTGCATAAGAAGGGTGACCGTCTAAAGTGTGCGAATTATCGTGGCATCGCACTGTTGAACACTGCATATAAAATACTAGCTAATGTCGTACTTGCGCGACTCATCCCGTTCGCCGAATCTATCATCGGTGACTATCAGTGTGGTTTTCGTCCCAACCGTTCAACCACAGATCAATGTTTTACCTTAAGGATGATTCTAGAAAAATGTTGGGAGTACAACATCAGCATTCACTAGCTCTACGTTGATTTCAAGCAAGCATATGATAGTATCATCCGCGAAAACCTTTGGTCCGCACTCATATGCCTTGGCATCCCAGAGAAACTTGTTTCTCTGTGCAAACTCACAACATCGGGATCAAATTGTAGAATAGTAATCGAAGGGTCAGTTTCTGATCCTTTCGATATAACATCAGGTGTTCGACAAGGTGATGCACTTGCGCCCGTACTGTTTAATTTGGCGCTGGAGTACGCGATAAGAAAAAGCCGAATTGAGACACAAAACTGCATATATAACAAATCTAGTCAAGTTCTTGGCTACGCAGATGATATTGTGCTTCTCGGACGTAGAACAAGCGATATTAAGGATAGTCTCTCTCAGCTTGAAAGAAATGCTAAACGACTTGGATTATGCATCAACACCGGCAAAACCAAAGTGTTAACAACATCTAAGAACATACCTCCCGGAAATCTGGATACTGGCGACTATGAAGTGGAACGCGTGGAAAACTTCAAATACCTCGGGTCTGTAATAACATCGTCAAATGACATGCAGGCAGATATCAAAGCCCGTGTCTCTGCCGCATACAGAGTTTTCTACGCATACTCAAAACTTCTGCGATCAAAATATCTTTCGCGGTCGTGTAAACTCACACTTTACAAAGCATTAATTCGACCTGTGCTTACATTTGGAAGTGAAAGCTGGACACTGACTTCCTCCGATTGTAGAATTTTATCAACTTTCGAGAGGAAGGTCATACGAACAATTTATGGTCCATGTAAAGTTGCTGAAAATCAGTATAGAATCCGAATGAATCACGAAATCAGACAGCTTCTTGGAGGCTGTGATGTAATCGGATTCATTAAATCCAACCGGATTAGATGGTTTGGTCATGTAGAAAGGGCTCCATTGGATAGAATGATAAAAAAAGCGTCCCAACAACAACCAGCTGGTGTTCGTCGAAGAGGAAGACCTAGACAACGCTGGCGTGATGACATCATCCAAGACCTTCGTGATATAGGATGTCGAAACTGGGGTCAACTGGTCATGGAACGAGATAATTGGAAGCTGATTGCACAGACGGAAAAATCCCTCCATGGGATGTAAACGCCAGAGAGAGAGAGAAACAAGTCAAAAACCTCTAGCTGCAGAGGTTTATATTTATAAGAAACGGATTAAAATTTTTCCACAGATTCTAAATTTTTGAAGTTTTAAAAAATATTAGTATCCAAACGGCCGTTATAACGGATTAAAAAATCGAATTTTTTTTCTAGTATAAAGCCTCTAGTTAATTAACCATGTGTCAGATTTTTCTGATTTACGAACTTGTCCAAGATATTAATAAAACACACATGTTTACGAAATGTTTTTTGATCTAGCTCTACAAATGCGACCGTGGGAGTGCCGGTTGATTCAAACGCATTTTGTGTTTTACAAGCTTTTTTGTTGGAGCCGCTCACTCAGAAACCTCCAACTGCAGAGGTCTTTTTTTGAAAGAAACTGATTAAAAAGGTTTCAAAGATTCTAAATTTATAAAGTTTTTAAAAATATTATAATCTAAATGGCCGTTATAACGAATCTAAAAAACGGAGTTTTTTTCTAGTATAAAGCCTCTAGTTTCTTACCCGTGTGTCGGATTTGGCTGATTTACAAACTTGTCCAAGATTTTTAGAAAAGGTTCTTTGATCTGGCCTTACAAATGCGCCCATGAGAGTGCCGGTTGTTTAAAAAAAAAATTTTTTTTTGCAACATTTTTTGTTGGAGCCGCTCACTCAGGAACCTCTAACTGCAGAGGTCTATTTTTAAAACAAATTGATAAAAATGATTCCAAAGATTTTAAATTTGTTAACTTTTAAAAAATATTAGTATCCAAACGGCCGTTATAACGGTTTTAAAAAATAAATTTTTTTTAGAAAAAAGGCTCTAGTTCCTTAACCACGTGTTGGATTTTGCTGATTAACGAACTCGTCCGAGATATTAATAGAACACACATGTACAGAAAATTTTTTTGATCTACCTCAACAAATGCGACCGTGAGAGTGCCGGTCGTTTTCGTTATACCTCATATCGTTGATATATATACATATATGTATATATAAATTTTTTTTGTTTGTGTTTTCGTCTCCGCTTATCATATATAGTCGTTTGGCACAAAAATTTTTCCGAAATTCCGAGATGAAGCCCATTGCAATAGGTAGATTTTTATATGAAATCTACCTAAAAACCGGAAAAAACAAAAAACCTTTTTTTCAGAAACTCTTGATTCACCCTATGCAAAATACGATGAAAAATTTTTTCTTTATCTATAATAAATCTATTCTCGTTTATTTTCGACTGGAAATTGCGCATATCCAATAAGCCGAACGATATATAGCCTAATAATAATATGAATAGATAAAAATGGATAAACATAATACATAATGACAGATGAGGTTGTTGTTGAAATAAATAAACAAACAAAAATATATACCAAAAAAAGTGGGGGTAAGAATTTCACTTTTGGCTCATGAATGCAATACTTAGGTTTTTTCAAAACCGAAGTAAAACTAAAAAGAGATAATCAAAACATATTGGCTACAATGTTTTCAAGTTGACTGTGTCAAAAGCTTATTTTCTTTTAGAATGACAATATATAAAAATTAAATGAAAATTATACTGATGAGCTTTAGAGCTTTTGAAAATTACGAAAATTATTTAATCTGTTCAACATTGTTTATGTAGTTGTCTTTTGTATTGTATGTAGATGTACTGTGTAATGTTCAACGCGTTCAGTGATTTTTTGTTATTGTGCTCATACTATTATTAGGTAGATTTCATATAAAAATCTACATATTGCAATGTGCCTCATCTCGGAATTTCGGAAAAAATTTTGGTGCCAAACGACTATATATGATAAGGGGAGAGGGAAAAACAAAAAGAAAAAATTTATATATATGTATGTATATATATAATATATATTTATATACTAGCGCGACCCGCCGTGCTTTGCTACGCCTATAAATAAAGTTTGTGTGTATACATTTTGTTGACGTAGTAGCGATCATTTCAAAGAGCAGTAATGAGAAATGATTTTCTATTTTTTTTTTTAAATATGAATGTAAAAGGATGAGCACTCTAGTTGATCAGTAAAATATAAAAATTAGTATTATATATAAAACAAAGGATGTATCAAATAAGTTTTCAGGTGTGTAAGGTTTCAGGTGTGTCTCTATATAGATAGAACATTATATGCACAGTTGAAAGTGGGCTGAATATGTAATGCAAATTGCTACACATATAGGTCCTACGGAAGTCTCCATTCTAAAACAATGCAAAGCTTGCTTTAAAAATAAATTTAATGCTCTTTGCATTAGCAAGTTGTTTTCAAACTTCTACCATTAATATAAAAAATAAATTATGATGGTAGAGTTGTACTAAAATTTGTAGTTTTGCATTAGAATTAGTTTTAATGCAACATTTGCTTTGCAATTTAATAATAATTTGCTATACATAACCCATATTGCAAAGCTTTTATTAAAAATTTCAGTAACTTTTTTAACTGTGTGGAACAAAAATCGATTCACAAATTTTCACAGTGCTCATGCGGCTTAATATACGCTTTCATTACCGGTAGGTTACTAAAAAAGTTGCAAAAAGTTTTGATCGTTATGTCATTTTATGGTCAGCAAGGGCAGTAAGAATAGCGACAATACATTCCATGAAGGTATAGAAGAAGTGATGCAAAAAAGGAATAGAAGAAGTGATGCAAAAAAATCAAAATTATTTGGAAGTTTTTGAATTGCATATTGTCGGTATCTCATGAGAAAGGAAATTCAAGAAATCTCGTTTTGATAACAGCCGTGTTCGATTTGACTGAAGCATTTGAAACAATGAAAAAATTAATACAATTGTTGTTGTTTTTTCAGTTGTTTCAGTCAAACTAAACGTACCTAACATTCAATTTACATTGTATCATTTTTATGCAACAATTATTTATTTTAATAAGGAAAAAATTTCAAAATATCATTTTAATTCTATTTCTTTATTCGTGTGCTTGTGGACACACATTATATTTTGTGTTTTTCCGTCTAGATGCGTACACGAATAAATCAGAAGGTATTCCGACGTTAGCTGGTAACATACAGTTGTCCAGATGTGGGAAGTACGAATTCTCCAAATCTACCTAGTCCATATCCGTGCATCAATGGTCCTTGTGTGAAACTAAACGTTTGAATTCAAATGCCATATCTGTTGGGATCATTGAAATGCGTAGCAACTGTACATCTTCCCCTTTGAATTTTCCATTCAAAATTGTAGCTTCAATGACATTGTTCAATGACATCTTTTTCACCTAAAATTTCAACAAAATTGGTGCTATTTCAAAACATTTACATATTTTTTTAATAAAATGTGTTGCGTAGCTGGAATTATAATATGTGTCACAACAACACATAAAACCCTTTAAGACCTAGGTTCCAGAACATCATGTTTTTTAAGATGATGGACGCAAATTTCTTATTTTTTGGTTTTTTATATTCTTTTTAAAGAATGGAAAACTAAATAATAAATCCTTTTACATAATAAATAGTAAACGACATAGGGCAATATTTCATGATAAAATGGAGAAAATAAAAATAAAATACTTTTTTTTCAAATTTGTTAAAAAAAATACAACAATCAATAATCAATTTTTTATCCTCTTTCATTCACAAACAATATATATTAAAAATTCTAACAATCAAATCTACGATCTCAAACTATCATACCAAACACACACATTAAAAAATTGTCGCTGAAAAAAAAATACAACAATCAATAATCAATTTTTTACCCTCTTTCATTCACAAACAATATATATTAAAAACTCTAACAATCAAATTTACGATCTCAAACTATCATACCAAACACACACATTACAAAATTGTCGCTGAAAAAAAAATACAACAATCAATAATCAATTTTTTATCCTCTTTTATACACAAACAATATTTTTTTTTTTTTTTTTTAATAAGAAGTGTTGTGTAGTAGGAATTACAAAATGTGTCACAACAACACATAGATACCTTTTAAGACGTAGGTCCCACAACAACATGCGTCTTGAGGTATAGGTGGACGCTTTTTTTAAATCTTTGTGGATTGAAAGCACTCGAGACTATTGATTCGGGCAAAGCATTCCATGTGTACGATGTACGCACAAAGAAATCTCTTTGCATTCTATTACTATGACAGTGAGTAATCTCGACAGTTCGACCGCCCGCACACACCGATTGACGAGTAAAACGGGGAAAAACATATGTCTGAGGCATTATGGACCTGATTTCATCCGAGCACTGCTGGTGACGATATTTATAAAAAACAACGAGATCAGCAACAGTGCGACGATGTTGCAGGGAATCAAGACCTAATGTTAAATCTCGATCACCAACAATTCGTATAGCTCGCTTCTGAACAGAGTCCAAAAGAGCTAGGATAGTAACAGATGCAGCGCGATGCATATATATTAAAAATTCTAACAATCAAATTTACGATCTCATCACTAAAGAATCTAATTTACGATCTCATCACTAGAGAATGCTGAAACAGAAGAGAGATATCAAATCCATATTGCCGAAACATTGGATAAATCAGATACCATTAATGGAGACGTCGATAAGTCATGGTATTTGCTCAAAGATGCTGTTTTAAGCGCTGCTGAGCGA
Source organism: Diogma glabrata (assembly GCA_963693315.1). Taxonomy (NCBI): domain Eukaryota; kingdom Metazoa; phylum Arthropoda; class Insecta; order Diptera; family Cylindrotomidae; genus Diogma; species Diogma glabrata. The sequence goes on from OY856186.1 coordinate 215,700,172, forward strand.
ATACTTGGACGACCACAGAATCACTCCCAGAAGCCATGGATGGATCAAGCATGCCTTGACGCTATTCAATACAAAAGAGATTGCTATCTGAAGTGTCTACAAGGACGCAACACCAAGTCGACGAAGGAGAACTATAAACTGGCAAGACAAGCCGTTACAAAGCTATGTAGACGAACGAAGAGAGAATGGTGGAAGAGACAGTGTGAGGAGATTGAAAGCTTCAATAAGGAACATCAATCGCGTAACTTCTTTCAACAGGTTAAAACCTTAAAGAAAGGCCCTCAAACAAGATTGACTGCTACTCAAAACGAAGATGGGGAGCTACAAGTAGACCTTAAAAATATTTTAGATACTTGGGCCGCTTATTTTGAGAATCTTCTCAACTTAAGTGACCAGCAACCAGTCGGGCGACGAGCAAAGCTTACTCGTGCGTCAAAGATACATGTAGACGAACCCACCAAAGAGAAATTCGATGCGGCGCTGTCAAAATTAAAATGCAATAAAGCACCTGGTATCGACGATATAACATCCGAAATGATTGTACATGGTGGTGAAACTCTATCATTAAGATTGTTTGAACTGGTTCAAATGATCTGGAGGACTGAAACCATGCCACAGGACTGGAACACAGCTATGCTGATACCAATCCATAAAAAAGGTAATCGCCTACAATGTGCAAACTACAGAGGAATTGCTCTCTTCTGCACAACATATAAGATCTTTTCCTACATTTTGCTATCCAAAATCAATTCTTTTGCTGAACAACTTTTTGGAGAATATCAGTGTGGTTTCCCGGCGGGGCCGAGGTACCACTAGGGATGGAAAGATTTATAGAAAAGTCGATTCTCGATTCCAACTTTTATTTTATAAATTTCGATTCCAAGAATCGATTCTCCGACCGAAAAAGTCGATTCTTTCGATTTTAGTCGATTTCTATGTTAGAAAAACTAGCTTTAATAGAATTAAATTCAAATTTATATTTCATATATTATTTCATACATTTATTCAAAATAAACTGAAAAAAAATTTAAACAATCATTTTATGAAAACCACAAATTTTCTGCAACTGACCTTAAGAATAGTAGCATATTCAAATGATCAGGCGCTAGTCTACTTTGCATCTGATTTGCAATCAGACCAGTATGTGAAAATAAACGCTCACATGGTGTTGATGTTGCTACTATTGTTAAATTTAAAGTGTTTACCACATTCATGACATTTAACCTTTGAGTCGTTATTCACTTTTTTATAATAAATCCACACAGCACTCGGTGCCATTTCGTATAATCGTGTATAAATATAATTATTAATATTAAAAAGAAATTAGTTTAATATTAAATATAAGTTTATAAATCTGTAGGTGAGAGGTAAACGACACCAAGTCACATTTTTAAAATTTTACAGGAAAGCCAAAAAACTGTTTGAAAATCACAAACCCTTTTATATCTCTATTAACTGCTACCCTTACCCCGAAAATTTTTTTGCTTTGTAATTTATTTTTAATTTCCATGATATCAATAATTAATTAAATTACGTCATATTATGTAACGGTTATTTGTTAAAAAGGACCTAGTGTGATTTACCTCACAATGATGGATCTTAGTATTTCCAAGTCCCTTGAAACATACAGCACCAAGTCCAAGACAATTGTACATAAAAGGTGTTTCCAAAAATAATGTTAAAGGCTTTTTTATAAACTTTGCTTCAAAATATATTATTAACAATCTAAGTTTAACGTTAAAAAACGTTTAAAATTGTTTAACTTTTTTAAGAAACTAAAAGAAAGCCGTTAAAACCTAAAGACACATTGACTATGTGGACTTGGTGGTATTTACCTCTAAATACATTGTTGTCGTCTACAACACTATTTAGTCATAAACAGAACTATGTACACTTGATGTTCTTTACCTCTTAAACATTTGGACTTGTTGTCAAAATTTGTTCACTTGACGTTCTTTGCCTCTAAGGGCTTTGGACTTGGTGTCATTTACAATTGTTCTATCTCGAAAACTATACTATTTAGGACTCAGTGATATTAACCTCTCGGTAGAGAACAAAATCCTGATTCTAACAGTATAAAAAAACGTATTTTGAAAAAAATGTGACTTGGTGTAGTTTACCTTCCACCTACAGAAATATTACTGTGTCTAACACCACGTCACCACCACTTATGATTGACTAAATCACTCTCAACTGTGTATGACTATAGTATAAAATTTGTAAATAAATAAAAAATCGAATACGACTAAATTACTGTGTATGACTATAGTACTAAATTCGAAAGTCGAATACTAAGAATCGATTCTTGATCGACTTTGAAAATTAAAACTCGATTCTTTATAATCGATTATTTTAACAGAAAAGTCGATTCTCGAGTAGAATCGGAATCGACTTTTCCATCCCTAGGTACCACCGATGCACTTTTCTCGATAAGGATGATTTTGGAAAAGTGTCGAGAGTTCAACATACCTGTGCACTAACTTTTCATTGATTTCAGGCAGGCCTACGACTCTCTCGAACGAGAGACTCTATGGTCTGCTCTGGTGTCAATGAGAATTCCTGGTAAACTGGTATCACTATGCAAAATGACAGTACAGAATTCTCAATGCTGTGTACGAGTAGAGAACGAAATATCAAAGTTTTTTAAAGTCGACTCCGGTTTAAGACAAGGTGATGCTATCTCTCCTATACTTTTTAATCTAGCCTTGGAATATGTGTGCCGTCAAAAGAAACTACCGACTAATAACAATATATTGTCAATAAACTCAGTACAGATGATTGCTAACGCTGATGATGTTGTCATCCTCGGCCGAAGTGAAGTTGTTATGAGTGAGACTTTTAAGTCGCTTGAGAGTGGTGCTAGGAAAATTGGTTTGCCAATTAGCTACAATAAAACCAAACATATTGTTACGATTACAGAAAAATCTAGACGATTACGGTTACTTCTAGGAAAATCAAATCAACAAAATACTACAACAGATTAATGAAATGAATACTGTTGTTGTTGTCTCTTCTTAGAAATAGGGTCAACATAAACGATTTTATGAATCAAATCAACCTAACGTAAAATAATCGAATATTCTAATATTTTCTCAAGGTTTCTGGAAAGTGATGTCGAATTATCTAGAAGTATTGCAGAAGGTATATAAGAAAATTACATTTGTAGTTTTTAATTAGTTTATTTTAAACCTGCGATTGTGAAGTTAAAAATTATAAAAGTGATCTTTAAATTAGTTTTTGTGTAAAGTTTTTGTAAATAAAGTTATAAGTGTTATTAAGTAGAAATAATTTGTGTATTATTTTAAACGTTGTATTACTGGAAATTTCTACAATCAACCGTTGGAGTTTCTGAAGCTGTTAAAAGAATATTCTAGTTAGGAATATTGTTTTCCTATTGTTGTGGAACAATTAAGTTGTTGAATACTTAATAAAACCTGGTGTTTGTGCTTACTAATCAGTGATCGAACTCAGGAAGAGATTGGGAATTACGTTTATCGAATTGAGAGTAAGGCCAATTCGAAGTAAGGTTGGAAAAACGTAACATTGGTGACATCGGCGGATTAGTTAGCTGTTAATAATGGTTTTATTAAGTGATTTGAAGGTTCTTGAGTTAAAGAAAGAACTAGAACAACGTGGATTGGCAACAACCGGCAACAAAACTGAATTAACGATACGGCTTCGAGAAGCTATGGAAGCTAGTGGAGTAGTTGTGGAAGGTTACCAGTTTGGAGTGATTAGTACAAATGCTGATTCAGTAGCAGTTGATGAAGACAAAAGTTTTGTTGCGGAAACAACATCTTCATTGCCATCTGCAAATAGTGATTTTGCACAGTTAATGGCTATGATGCAACAAATAAATTTGAATATGAATCAGCAATTGGCTGCCGTAAATGCCAATATGAATCAAAGCTTGGCTGCTAATAAGGAAGAAATTAGCTGTAACATCAATCAACAAATGGCTGCAACTAAGGAAGAAATCAGTAACATCAATCAACAATTGGCTGCTAACAAAGAAGAAATTAGTGAAACAATCAGCCAGCAATTAGCTTTAAATCGCGATGAAGTAAAGCAAATTATGGATGAGAAACTTCTCCAAATCTCGACGGCATTTGATGGAAAGGTCGAGAAGATTCAAAGTGAAATTCAAGATTTTGAGCATAAGGTTTTATCGAAAGTTGATGATTTCGAAAAACGGTTGCAGGATGTTGAAACAGCTAAAGTTACTTCACAGGTGGTACAACAGATAGCAAATATTAAATTAAAACCACCGTCATACGATGGAACAACATCGTTCGGCATCTTCAAGTTCCAGTTCGAGACTGCAGCAGATCAAAATGTTTGGAACGCCGAAAATCGTCTTGCTGCATTGATAGTTGCACTTAAAGGGGAAGCAGCTGAAGCATTACAGGCAGTACCAGAAAACGATCGCAAAAGTTATGCTGAAGTGATGAATGCGTTGGAACGAAAATATGGCAGCGACCACAAAAAGGAGCTATACCGGATCGAGTTAAAGGGTCGCTTGCAACGGAATGGAGAAAGCATTCAGGACTATTCTTCGGCAGTAGAACGCCTTGTACATTTGGCACACTCGAATACTCCACCGAATTTTATGGAGAAAATGAAGATCGAGGCGTTTACTGATGGTATTCGTGATCCAGAAACACGAAAAGCAGTAATGTTGTCGCCAAAAGCAACATTCGCAGAAACTATTGCTTATGCCTTAACAAATGAAACTGCGCAAGCAATTATTAAACCATCAATTAAAATACGCCGGGTGGAGTTGGCTGATGAAAACAACTACAAGTCAAGACCACGAGAGAGTGTCAGAAGTGATAGAATACGATGCTGGTTATGTGGCAAGTTGGGCCATATTTCGAGGGAATGCAGAGATGTGAGAAGGAAACGAACAAGATCAGCATCGCCTATGCAGCGACGTCCAGCAGAAGAACGGGTGCAGCAAGTTAGGGAAGACGATGGAGCATCGCCGCATCAGTTAAACTACAACGAGTCAGCCTAAAGGGGCGTAGGCTGGCTCCTACAACCGATTGCCCCATAACCTTTATCCATGTTTCGAGATTGGCAAGGGGAGGTGACAGCCTTACTGTTAGGGCTAATATTGATGGAAAAAGTTGTGTCATCACGTTAGATACGGGAGCAACAAATACAATTGTCCGCACTGATATTGTAAAAGGGAAACTAAAACCAGCAGGGAGATACCGGATGCAGACAGCTACTGGCGAAAGTGCAAGTATTAAAGGAAAGAAAGTGGTCCATTTTGAATTCGGAATACTCACTTTCAACATGAAGTGGTTGTAGCTGACATTGTGGATGAAGTCATCCTGGGCATGGACTTCATGAGGCCAAATGGATTCGTTATTGATGCTGGCAAAGGAGTACTCACGTACGGAAATGTTGAGTTGCCACTCCAGTTTATTGGTGAAGATTCAAATTGTGTCCGTCGAATAATATTGGATCACAGAGAAAAGCTGCCACCCCAATCAGAAACAATCATTTGGGGAAAATTGGAAGGAGGTTCTGGGTCACCCAGGTTGTGGGTTGTGGAGGCCAACAAAGAAGAACATCAAAATTGTAAAGAAGTCGTTATAGGGAAAACCTTAGTTAGATCGGATGCTGATTACAAAATACCAGTAAGAGTTTTAAATCTGTCAGATACCCAGAAAACAATGAAAAAAGGATCAATCATAGGACAATGTGAAGAGGTAGCTAAAATAATAAAGTGCGAGCAGAAAAACATCAATTGCTCGGTCAACACAAAACAACAAAAGGCAGAAATGGAACAACTTGTGCAGAAATGGACAGAAGGGCTTTCAGAAGAGCAGAAGAAAGCAGTACGTCAATTGTTGGAGCAACACAAGTCTGTATTCTGCAGTTCACCTGAAGGAAATGGCAGAACCAATATGGTGAAACATCGTATTGATACCGGAGCAGAAAAGCCGATACGTCAAGCACCAAGGAGATTACCATTGGCTAATAGAGAGGAAGCTGATAAAATGGTAAGAGATATGAAAGAAGCTGGTGTAATTGAGCTTTCAGACAGTCCCTGGAGCTCACCTGTGGTGTTGGTTGGCAAGAAAGATGGGAGCTTGAGATTTTGTGTTGACTACAGGAAACTAAACATAGTTACTAAGAAGGATAGCTACCCATTGCCTAGGATTGATGATACACTAGATACATTATCGGGTTAAAGATTGTTTTCAACACTGGATCTGCAGAGTGGTTACTGGCAGGTGGAAGTTGCAGAGGAAGATCGGGAGAAAACGGCGTTCAGTGTAGGTAATGGACTATGGCAATTTAATGTCATGCCATTTGGGTTATGCAACGCTCCCGCAACTTTCGAGAGATTAATGGAACGGGTACTTAAAGGCTTGCACTGGAAAACATGCCTTGTATATTTGGATGACATCATCGTCATGGGTAAAGACTTTGATGACCACTTGAAGAACTTGGCGGAGGTACTGGAAAGGTTGCAAGCAGCTGGTTTAAAATTAAGTCCCAAAAAGTGTTCACTTTTCAAGGAAGAAGTAAAATATTTGGGACACAAGGTTACGGCAATGGGAATTCATACAGATTCCGACAAGATTGCGGCAGTTATAAACTGGCCAAGACCAAAGAATCTACATGAACTACGCAGCTTCCTTGGATTGTGCACATATTACAGACGGTTTGTGCCAGGATTCGCCAACGTTGCCAAGAGTCTGCATGAGTTAACCAGAAAAGATAAGGCATTTGAATGGAATGAACCTCAGGAACAAGCATTTGTGGAGCTCCGAAGGAGATTGTGTACGGCTCCAATTCTATCCTATCCTATACCAAATGTTCAGTTTATTTTGGATACTGATGCCAGCAATGAAGGTATAGGAGGAGTATTGTCACAGAAAATAGATGGTCAGGAAAAGGTGATAGCTTATTTCTCCAAAATGTTATCAAAGCCGGAGCGAAATTATTGTGTTACCCGGAAGGAGTTATTGGCCATTATGGAATGCGTCAAACATTTTCATAAATACTTGTATGGTCAGAAATTTCATCTCAGAACTGACCATGGTGCGTTAAGATGGTTACTCCAGTTCAAAAATCCAGAGGGACAAGTAGCACGTTGGATCGAACGGTTGCAGGCGTACGATTTGGACATTGAACATCGAAAGGGTACTGCACACGGGAACGCTGATGCATTATCGAGACGACCCTGTCAAGTTGAATGCAAGCATTGCAGTCGTCAAGAAAATAAGGAGAACATCATCGATGTACGATTACTACAAGTGCTACCTGACGATGAATGGACTGCTGAAGCCATAAGAAAAGATCAATTAGAAGATCCGGATCTTGCACCCATCATCGAGTTCAAGGAAAAGGGCTGCAAACCAGTATGGGGAGAAATTTCTGATAAAACTCCAACTTTGAAGGCGTACTGGGCGCAATGGGACAGTCTCCAGTTAGAGGATGGATATTTAAAGAGAGTATGGGAAAGCTCAGATGGCAAGATAAAGCAATCCCTTACAGTGGTACCAAAAAGGAAAATAGAAGCCGTACTAAGGGAGTATCACGAAGGAACGAGTGGAGGTCATCTTGGGATCAATAAAACTCTTGCAAAAATACGACAACGGTTTTACTGGGCGGGGACTCGGCAATCAATTGTGGAGTGGTGTCAAAAATGCGATAAATGTGCGGCGGTGAAAGGACCTGCACGAAGAAGTCATGGAAAAATGAAGCAATACAATGTAGGTACTCCATTTGAAAGGATCGCAATGGATGTAGCGGGACCATTTCCAACAACTGATAATCAGAATAAATATGTGCTTGTGATCATGGACTACTTCAGTAAGTGGCCGGAAGTGTGTGCGATTCCCAACCAGGAAGCAACCACAATCGCTGAAGCTGTGATAAATAATTGGATCAGCCGCTATGGAGTTCCTATGGAGATCCACACCGATCAGGGACGGAACTTCGAGTCAGCTGTATTCCAGGAAATTTGTCAAATGCTGGGGATTAACAAAACCAGGACGACAGTTTCATACCCACAGTCAGATGGGATGGTTGAGAGATTCAATGCTACTTTGGAGGAATTTCTAGCTAAAGTGGTCAGTAAGAATCAACGTAACTGGGATCAACACATTCCTTTATTTTTGATGTTATACAGATCAGCAGTTCATGACACCACGACCATGACACCAGCTCAAACTATTTTTGGAAGTGATTTAAGACTTCCTGGAGACCTCAAATTTGGAGCGGTACCATCAACATCATTGTCTGCGCAAGAATACGTCAACCGAATCCGGGAGAACCTTGAGGATATTCACAAGCTTGTTCGGCAGAAGATACAACTGACTAGTGATAGAATGAAAGCCCGATATGATATACGATCTAATAATAAAGGTTTTGAAGAAGGACAATTAGTATGGCTACACAACCCACAACGAAAACGAGGGTTATCACCAAAACTACAAGCTGCATGGGAAGGACCTTACAACATTATAACCAAGTTGAATGACGTGGTTTATAGAATTAAGAAAGGACATCGAGGCAAAGCGAAAGTAGTACATTTGGAAAGATTGGCCTTATACAAAGGAGAGCTAGATCCTGTTCGGGACGAACAGGCTTAAGTGGAGGGTATTGTTACGATTACAGAAAAATCTAGACGATTACGGTTACTTCTAGGAAAATCAAATCAACAAAATACTACAACAGATTAATGAAATGAATACTGTTGTTGTTGTCTCTTCTTAGAAATAGGGTCAACATAAACGATTTTATGAATCAAATCAACCTAACGTAAAATAATCGAATATTCTAATATTTTCTCAAGGTTTCTGGAAAGTGATGTCGAATTATCTAGAAGTATTGCAGAAGGTATATAAGAAAATTACATTTGTAGTTTTTAATTAGTTTATTTTAAACCTGCGATTGTGAAGTTAAAAATTATAAAAGTGATCTTTAAATTAGTTTTTGTGTAAAGTTTTTGTAAATAAAGTTATAAGTGTTATTAAGTAGAAATAATTTGTGTATTATTTTAAACGTTGTATTACTGGAAATTTCTACAATCAACCGTTGGAGTTTCTGAAGCTGTTAAAAGAATATTCTAGTTAGGAATATTGTTTTCCAATAGAGTAAGGCCAATTCGAAGTAAGGTTGGAAAAACGTAACAATATGAATGTTTCAAGAGAGGCTGAGAAGAAAGATTTGATGTGCGGCGATGAACGAATTGAGGGAGTTGAATCTTTTAAATATTTGGGATCAATGCTTGACTCAAACAACAGCATACTTACAGATATTAAAGCTCGAATCGCTGCAGGTAATCGAACTTTCTACTCAATTAAACCTCTCCTTGGATCACCGTATGTATCAACTAACACCAAGCTCAAGTTATACAAGACATTGATTAGACCGGTTGTGATGTATGGGTCACAAACGTGGACCCTTACACAAAATGACGAATCGCATTTATCTGTATTTGAGCGTAAGATCCTAGACCTTCTTGAGGGTCCTGATATAATAGGTTGTATCCGTTCTAATAGGATTGCTTGGTTTGGGCATGTTCTACGAGCCGATTCACAGTCTAGAATGATAAGAAAAATGTACGAAAAATGTATATAACGAAAACGACCGGCACTCTCACGGTCGCATTTGTTGACGTAGATCAAACAAATTTTTGTTCATGTGCGTTCTATTATTTTCTTTGACAAGTTCGTGAATCAGCAAAATTCGATACGTGGTTACTAAAAACTAGAGGTTTTTTTTTTAATTAATTTTTTAAAACCGTTATAACGGCCGTTTGGATACTAATATTTAAAAAAAATTAACAAATTTAGAATCTTTGGAATCTTTTTTATCCATTTATTCTAAAAATAGACCTATCTAGTTAGAGGTTCCTGTGTGAGCGGCTCCAACAAAAAAGCTTGTAAAACACAAAATACGTTTGAATCAACCAGCACTCTCACGGTCGCATTTGGGGAGCCAGATCAAAACACTTTTTTTTAAAAATGTGTGTTTTATGAATATCTGGGACAAGTTCATAAAGCAGCAAAATCCAACACATGGTTAAGAAACTAGCGGCTTTATACTAGAAAAAAAATTGGTTTTTTAAATCCGTTATAACGGCCGTTTGGATACTAATATTTTGAAAAACCTCATAAATTTCGAATTTTTGAAAATATTTTAATTCGTTTCTTATAAATATAGACCTCTGCAGTTAGAGGTTTTTGACTTTTCGGCTTCAACAAAAAAGTTTGCAACAGTCCCCAACAATAACAGTTTGCAAAAACCTTATAACAGTTAATGAAAAAAAAAAATAAAAAGATTTGAATACAAGGAATTATTTTTTTTCTTAGATATAAACTATTTTGAGATTTTGCAGTAATTGCACGACATATGACATAGAGCAGTCTGTCTTTTTTTCATATAGTGTCATAAATTGTCACACACGTGTTCTGTGGTAGATTTGATATTTGTTTGTTGCAAAATTGGATAGATGTAGTTTTGCTTATATGTAGCTAATTTTCTTGTTAAAATTTGTTCGATATCTGTTTAAAATTAGTTTGTGTTGTTTAAACTAATCTGATACATCAGATTCTACTTGTACACAAAACTGTCTGATCTCGAAATCTACCTATTTCTAGCGGTCATCCTGCCGCTCGCACTTTTTTTAATTTAAGTTTTAGTTAAGGAGTGAGGAGAAATAAGAAAATGTGAAACAGGAAAGACAATCAATCATTTGTTCTTTTGCTCCTCAATTCAGGAATAGTATTAGCACCAGCTTTCATTGTTGCTCAATGACTTCCTTTCGTTCGTTCGTTAAGCTGATCTATATGTCGTTGGGCGATATCGTTCTGTTTATTTTCTGGATAAATGGCATCTTCGCCATGGCATTAATGGTATTGAAATACTTGTATTGCTTACTTGTTTCTACATCACTATACCATTATACACTTCATATGATGATAATAATATGTACATCATTTCCATTCTGAGAAGAGTCGCTCCCTCCCTCTTGTACTCTGTGGATATCGGATCTGGCGCCTAAGAGAAATTGAGCATTGAGCACCTGTGTAGTGGTTCTATTAGAGTCTGGACTACTTGAATAGACTCTCAGCGAAGCTGATGTATGGCATAGAGCGTACTACACCTTCATTCAGTATGACCGATCGATACGATTTCAGATGTTTTGTTTAATTTTATCGAGAGTTGGTTCAAATGGCGTCTTATTTTAAAACACTTACCAGGCTGTATTAATATTATTACTAAGAACTAAATTGATGATTTACTCCATATTATATATACATCTCTATTTATTTGATTTATGTTAAGTTTCTAAGTAATTATATTTTATGTACGATCATGTTTGCACGTAGGTCGTAGATTGTACTCTATTGTTGTATGAAAGCATTTTTATGATTGAAATGAAACCTTAACAAATGTATATATGTACTACATGTATTATGTATACATATTGTAAAAATATTGTTATGTTTTCTTCCTAATCTAATCAAGTTTAAGAAAAATCAATATTTTAGTTTCTTTTATTATAATTTTGGAAGCAGATGTTTTTGATTTTAGTTAATGGAAATATTAAATTAAATTATTACAAAAAAGAAATTAGTATTGTTTTAGCTTTAAGCCTAAGTATTATAATGAGTAATTAACTCAGTTTCAGTTGTGTAGAGAGAAAATAATCATATTTTGTTTCGTTTTAATAAGATTAAATTAATTAAATATCAATATTGATAGTTTTTTTGTTTTTCCAAAACAAAACCAAACAGTTTTTTGTTTTTTATGTTATCATAATTATTTATTAAAATGTGTAAATTATAATTTGTATCACATTAACAACCTGTTGAATATATTACATATAGTTGAGTTTGTGTAGGTACTATTTGTTTTATATGGAAAATTTGATTATTTTGTGAAAATATGTGAATCATAAAAAATTGTATTATTTGTACAGCTAAAAAAAAACAGACAATATAATATTCTGATATTGGCAGGTAATTGCTATTTTAAATAATCAATATAATATATATTTTTTCGGGTTTCGGAGGAATTCTAGAAATATATATTTATATCTTCGTTGAATAAATAACAATAACGATTGATTTGATTAAACTGATAAGGGAGAATAAAAGTTCTGTAGAGTTTGGTTTTCAAGTGGTGTAATTGTTAGGTTGTTCCGTTAAGACTTGTTGTCGTGTTTACAAAACCTTATCAATTATTATTGAGTTTTAATAACTGTTTAATCCGAATTTAACAATCCCTTACTAGGCATGTATGAAATTATAGGATTAAAATCTTTCGAATTTAGGCTATATGTATTCCAGATACACTTCTTTGAATCACTCTAGTTTCTTACATTGAATGTTGTTTACCTTTCACTAGAAACCAGTGGTTCCTTTTTGATGATTTCAGAAACTTTTAACTGTTAGGTAGATTTCATATGAAACATGCCAATGCCCCTAATGCAATGTACATCATCTCATCTTGCACTTTTCTCAATCATTTTAGTGTACTATGACTATATATGATAAGCGGAGATAGAAAATCAATGTCACATAAAACTTTATATAGGTATATATGGGTGATTCTCTGTCAACGGGAGACCCCCTGCCCAAAATCTGTTAAAGCATTTTACAGTTTGTTTGTGTGGGCGCAAATGAAAGCTTAAGACCTCTAGTTTTAAATGCCGGCTGGCCTTTTTTAAAAGACATGATGGTGAACCAATATGGCGGCTATGGGCTTACGATACGACCTTACGAAATCTGGTATTACTTTTTAACAAAATAGCCCATATGTTGCATCTAACTTTAAAAAAAACTCCCGAAAAGCTGTTTTTATTGTATTACGCTCACTAAAGTCATCAAAAAACTTCTAAAAGTGCATATATTGATGTATTCTTATTTGATAATCCTTGATAAAATTTGACAAAACACAATTTGCCTCGTATATAAATATATCGGATGTTCCACGTCAACTGAAATACTGCTCTAGACATCTTTTAAATACAAAAAAAACACTCCAAGCCTTAAATTTTTTGTGTTAACGAGAGCTATCGAATGCTGTGTGAGGAATAAACAAGTTTCAAAATGGAAATCTTAATATGGCAACTGTTTGATCTACATAGTATAGAACCACCCGTGCAATTCGACTGCCACAAATTCAAGATCTCTAAAGATGCGTTCTTGGACTTAAAATGTTGGTAATTTTAAGTAGTTTCAAATTTCGTATTGGTGTTGAATTTTTTTTCAAAATGGCGGATAGATTTTATAAAAATATAAGTTTAAAAACTAAAATATAATAGAGGGTTGATATCATGTCACCTAACTTAGCCCCGCCACTTTTAAGAAAATTAAAAACAAAGATTGTGCTGTATTGTGCTACAGTTGTGCTGGATGTGCTACTCAGAAAGAATGCCATATCACCAATGGAAAAAAGTTGGCACGCTGAAACAATTTTTCGAGCAGAAGTTAGCCCCGCCATTTTGAAATATCTGAAAAACAAAGGTTGTCCTGTATTGTCCTCGTATTGTGCTGGTTGTGCTATTTAGAAAAAAATTTCATATCCCTAGTGGAAAAATTTTATAACACTAAAATCATTTTTTCGAGTAAAAGTTAGCCCCGCCATTTTGAAAAAAAAAGAAAAACAAAGGGTCTGCTGTACGGTGTTAGAGTTGTGCTAGTTGTGCTATTCAAGAACAAATTTGTACCACCAGCAGAATAATTTAAACACGCTAAAACGATTTTTCGAGTTGAAGTTAGCCCCGCCATTTTGAAAAAAATTAAAAGCAAAGGTTGTGCTGTATTGTGCTAGAGTTGTGCTGGTTGTGCTACTCAGAAATAGTTCCATATTATCAATGAAAAAAAGTTGGCACGCTAAAACGACTTTTCGAGCAGAAGTGAGCCCCACCATTTTGAAAAAAATGAAAACCAAAGGTTGTGCTGTATTGTGCTCGAGTTGTGCTGGTTGTGCTACTTAGACCAAAATTTCGCAACCCTAATAGAATTTTTTTACCAAGTTAGCATCATTTTTTTCGAATAGAAGTTAGCCCCGCCATTTTGGAAGAAATCAAAAACAAAAGAAGTGCTGTATTGTGTTATAGTTGTGCCGGTTGTGCTACTGAAAAAATATCGTTTCACCAACAGAATAATTTACACCACGCTAAAACCATTTTTCGAATGAAAGCTGGCCCCGCCATTTTGCAAAAATCAAAGAAGAAAGGTTGTGCTGTATTGTGCTACAGTTGTGCTGGATGTGCCACTCAAAATGAATCCCATATCAACAATGAAAAAAAGTTGGCACGCTAAAATGATTTTTCGAGGAGAAGGATATTTTCGAGCAGGAAGCATTCGAGCAGAAGATTAAGCAGAAGTTAGCCCCGCCATTTTGAAAATAATGAAAAACAAAGGTTGTTATGTATTATACTCTAGTTGTGCTGGTTGTGCTACTCAGAAAGAATTGCATATAAGCAATGAATAAAAGCGTGCCAACTTTTTTCCATTGGTGATATGGCATTCTTTCTGAGTAGCACATCCAGCACAACTGTAGCACAATACAGCACAATCTTTGTTTTTAATTTTCTTAAAAATGGCGGGGCTAAATTAGGTGACATGTTGATATCCCGATTTTTTATATATTTTCTTCCATAATTTTTTTTATTTTCTTCCATACGCTTTGCGTATAACATCGTTCACAGCTCCCGCTGTCAGTGGCGGATTATACCTTTAAGGGGCCTGAGGCGGAACAAAATTTTAGGGCCAAATTTAAGATTTTACCAAAAATTTTATATGTATTTCTGACAAAAAAACATTTTTATTCTTTAAATTTTTTAATAAAAATATAGAAAATTTGATAGAAAATTTGAAAGACATCCAAAATCATTGATGAAAACTTAAAACTCAAATAAACTTCAAATACCCAAAAAAATACTTATCTGGATTTTATGTTTTCATCAATAATTTTGCGATTAATATAATAACAGCCCATTGCAAATAAAGTTTTAGTATTAATATTCATTCGTAACAGTGGAACTTTTCAAAACAAAATGTTTTTTCGTTTCATTTCTCTAATAATTCTACACTTAAAGAACCCAATTTCTTGCCTAAGCTAATTCCTAAGAGTTTCGCACAACATGATGCGCATAATTTTTCGTAAAAGCATCATTCGGAAAATGCTTTTACAAATTAATACAAACAAAGCATCTGGGCCTGATCGTATTCCCCCAATTATTCTTAAATCCTTTGCTAAAGAGTTAGCACCAATCCTTACTATTTACTAAAATCTTTTATTTATCATATAAGAAAGGAGTTTTTCCCGAAATATGGAAAACAGCAAGCGTACAACCAGTTCCCAAAAAGGGTAGTAAGACTGATCCAATAAATTACAGACCCATTTCAATTTTATCGGTTGTTTCTAAAATTTTTGAGAAATACATTAATTTTAATATTATGAGCTTCTTAGAGTCTTCCAAACTACTTAATGAAAGACAATACGGGTTTCGAAAAGGAAGAGCGACGGGAGATTTGCTTTCCTTTGTCACTCATGTATATGGAATAAGTCACTTGAAAATCATGGTGAGACTTTCTGTATTGCTGTTGATATATCCAAAGCATTTGATAAAGTTTGGCACAATAATCTTATTTGTAAATTAAGAGGTATTGGTTTGGATGAGCACCTTATATCTTGGATACAAAGCTTTATTTCCTATCGGAAACTTTGAGTCAATGTTGATGGTGTTTCATCGGATGTCTTTTCAACTAATGCAGGAGTTTCTCGGGGTTCTGCTTTGTCACCAACTCTCTTTCTTATTTATATTAACGATTTGTTGGATTCAACAATTAGTCCTATCCATAGTTTTGCTGATGATAGCACGCTTCATGCGTCTCATGAAAATCCTAAATTATATTCACCGTTAGCGCTTAATAACTGTAGATCAAATTTGATAGATTCATTAAACCAGGACCTTAAAACTATTTTGGATTGGGGGTTCGCTAATAGTGCTGAATTCAATACAAGTAAAACACAGGCATGTCATTTTTCTTTATTATCCACACCTAATCCGTTTCCATTAAAGTTCGACTCTAAAGATCTTGTAGAGAAAGAATCTGTTAGACTTCTAGGAGTTGAAGTTGAAAATAATCTGAAATGGAATTCTCACATTTTTAACCTAGCTAAGAACACTGTTCAAAAATTGGGCTTTTTGGGACGATGTCGTAAGTTTTTTAATAGCGAACAGCTTCTTTTAATTTACAAATCATTTATACGTCCCTGTATGGAGTACTGTTCTCACATATGGGGTGGAGCTTATTACAGTAATATGAAGTGTCTTGATTCTGTTCAGCGCAAAGCTGTTAAGCTGATTGGCAACTCAACTCTTACTAATGAGCTTGATTCTTTACAGCACAGACGAAATGTTGCTGATCTGACAATTTCCTACAAATACATTATGGATGAACGAACTTCTATAGAGATTAAATCAATTTTACCTGAACTAGCAAACCTATCGCGTAACACCAGAGCTGATGTTGTAGCCCATCCTTTCATATAAAAAGGTGTAGAACTGTTGCCCTTCAGCGTGATTTTTTCAACAGAGTCTCTCATATCTGGAATGCGTTGCCTTCATGGGTTTTTCCTCATAGCTTTAATCCTCAAAATTTTAAAGTTAGCGTTCATAAATTTCTTAGAGAAACTTAATTTATTCAAACTTAATCCCAATCCCTAGTTGGCATGGTATCTTCGGATATTCAGAGACGTTAATTAATAATTTATTATAATTAATACTAAACATGCCTAACTTATAATAAAAAAAAAAAGGATACAAATTGGAAAACGAATACATTAAAAAATTATAAAACTATCAAATCAGAATTATTAAAATAAATACATGAAAAAAAGTAATACAAATTGACAACCTAACACTTTTAAATGTGGGATAATTAAAAAAAATCTTTAGGTTTAAAAACTTTGGTTGAATGAACGCAGTCATCTGATATTTGAATACCTATAAAATATCATTACTATTTATCGTGAGGGGGCCCAAGGTGCATGTGGGTCCGAGGTGGCCGCCTCTTCCGCCTCTATGGTAATCCGCCACTGCCCGCTGTGTTCGTAGCCTGAGTACAGAAAAACGATTTCCACAGAAATAGAATTAACAATAGTTACCCGTCGATTTGCCTTTATCTAATTATTCGCTACACGAGAAGCCTCTGAAATTATAGAGATTAAATTTGATTGATTTCAATACTTTAAAATAATATGCTTCAACGTATTTAAGGGCGCCATGATCTGCATTATACTTTTCGACTGATACTAGTCGAAAAATAATTTGAATATCGACAAACTGGCTTAGTTTTGAGTTAGTTCATCACGATCCTTACAACTCAAAACGAAAAATATAATGGTAGCAAAATTGTTAGGAAGCAATTACTAATACCTTCGCTGTACTAATATGTAGGAGAAAAGCGTAACGCTCCTCATTAAAACAAGTCCTTAAAATCTAAAATATCTATCTAAAATATATGAGCAATGAGCATTATATTAACACACATATCATAATTGTTGGAAAACAACCATTTGATATCTGAACGCCAACACGGTTTTGAAAATAAAAAATCAATTCATTGAACTATGTAGCCCATCGTTGAACCATACTTGGTAAAGGTGTTGGAACGTACGTTATCGCACAAGACATTTCAATACCATTTTATCGAATCTGGTATGCCAACCTGATTAACAAGCTCGCTGGGAACGGATTTCACAATGCAGTCGTGAATGTAATTAAAAATTAAAAAGCATAAATTGATTTATGGAGTTTCTTTGGATGTTTTTGATAAATTGAAAGCAGGAATCGAAATATGTCTGATCGTTACAAATTTTAATTTCTAAAACTAGGTTAGGTTGAATGGTAAGAACCGAAAGGACGATAGTTTTAAGACCTTTTCCACAGTGTGTCAAAAAGTGTGTGTGTGTTCGTTCGTCGGCTAAGTTATAGGTGTAACCGGATTTAAATAATTCTGATACAAATTACAAATTTAAGGAGTTATATGCAGTTGCAAGCCAAAAATTGTATATTTACGATTTTTTTCTGAAAAGAGCTTTTATTTGATAAATACAAGAAGTATTAATACATGTAGAGGTATCTTTTAGCTTTATATCAGCACGTTTCATTTAAACAAATATTGAGCGACAGTGCTCCTGTAGACAATCTCCTGGCGATCCTCTAAAAAAAGGTGTCTGACGGTTAGAACGATATCTGCCATTTGAATTATTTAAAATAAAAAACTAAAAGGATTCTGAAGGAATAGTCGAAATTTTGATTTTTGAAAAAATGCCGGCTCCAAAAAGAAAAAAAAATCCTTTTTTCGACCAACAATTCTTTCGTTAAATTGTTTAAAAAATAGAAATAATTTTTGGAAATCTTATTCTTTCGATCAATCCCTGAAAAATATATCTGAAAAAGTTGTGTTGTAATTTCAGCCCGTTGGTCTAACTGTTTTTGTGAAATCATGCTCACCATCTTTGAAAGCACCGTTTTGAGAAAACCGTTTTGAGAAAAACCGCGTTTACAGTGTCAAAAGACGTTTACAATGACTGTTTCAACAGTTCGAAAATCACTTGTTTAGTTTAGAAATGAGTAAAGCTCTCAGGTATATAAAATCAACCTTCAACATTACATATTATTTCATAGTATCGGTGGGAGTAACATCGGTAAAAGTTTATTAAAAACAATTTCCAAATCTACTATTAAAACCGTTAAAGCTTTGTTGCGGTGGCCGTCTTGATTTATTTAGATCACCTTACCTTACAATACATGTAGTTTTACTATACCTTATCTAATGCAAACTTAGCTACGGTTGTTTTCTTTCTCATCTTATGTTTTTAAAAATGGCTCTGTATTTATGGTGAGCGCATGTGAGCTCCTTACCTTACATTAAAAGAACGTTGTGACAACTGTTTTAATATAAGATGGGACAATCTTGTTTTGGTTTTCCACCGACATTTTTATTTTTTGACAGTTGTAATTTTGTTAATAATAAATTAAAATAGTCGAAATATTTTTAAATTAAATATGTAATTAAAATAGCCTTGACAGAAATTGGTCAGATGAAGAACAAGAAGTATTCAATTAGCTCCCTTAATTTTTTTGATGAAACTTGACTGACTAAAAATATGAAGCAAAGGTGAAACTGAAAAACAATCCCAAAACTACAAAAAAAATTGCAAAATTGGAACGATTTTACCTCTGATCTCACGTCAAAACTTACTCGAGAATCGCAAACACTGTTTAATTGTAATTTTTATGACAGATAAAAATTATTAAAATAAATGAACTCTTTTTGACAGCACTAAAAAATTTAAGGGTGTCACCAACATTCTTATCTTAACTAACTTCACATTTGTAGCGTTACAAAAAATCAAAGTTAAACAAGATAATCAAAAACAAGATAAGAAATCAAGACGGCGCACGAGGCTTAAATGATACACGATTGTAAAGTCGCGTGGATGAAACACAGGTTTTGCAGTAAAAATTCAAAATTTTACAAATCAAATTCAACCACTTGCAAATCCAATCCAACTTAACTAGCATTAGTTTTATATTTTATACTACTTTTACGTTGCCGCATCATATAGCGTTTTTAATAGACAATGTATTTCAGCTGATATATTCAGCCTCTAAAACCATAGCTGAAATATTTTGTAGAGTTATGGACTGACTTCATTATTTTGTTAAAGGTACTTTTACTTTCACAATGCTTTTACAACAGGACTTTTTCATATTACCATAGCTTTATTTTACTGGTTTATAATATATTTGTCAGAGGTTGTTTTAATGGCGGCAAATTCAACTGAATAACTGCACAGTTAAAAAAAAATTGAATATGTAATGCAAATTGCTACACATATAGGTCCTACGGAAGTTTCCATTACAAAACAATACAAAGCTTGCTATATAAAGTTAAACTAATGCTCTTTGCATCAATATTTAACAAAGTACTTGGAGTAAAATAAAAAAGCTTGTTGTTTAAAATTGTCTGTTATTTACATTAAACAAATTACACGCAACATTTTTTTAGTATGACATTTTAATGCAAATTACATCATAAATTATGATTCATAATTTCGAGTTACTTTGATTATTACGCACCCCCTAAATTAATCAAATTAAAATACAAAAATTACAACGGAAAAAAATTAAAACATACATACCACCTTAATCACTATTTTTATAGACTTTCAGCTGAGAAGCGATAACTAAAACATATATGAAACGATTTTGACTATATATTTCTAAAAGGGATAATACTCTAGTGAATTTTGAAATTTCATTAATGTATTAAATTGTAGCAAGGTGCATTGAAACTTCTAGCTGTTCTATAGAAATAAATAATGATGCAAGAGTTGTTTTAAATTTTATAGAAATGCATTGGAATTAGGTTTAATGCAACATTTACTTTACAATTCAATAATAACCTGCAACGCATAGCTCCTATTGCAAGACTTGCTTTAAATATTGCAGTTACTTTTTCAACTGTGTGGTAGCTGTTTCATCTTCTAAAATCTTATTAAAACTTTTTTTTTTTGAAGCAGAACTATTACCATATCGAACAAAATCAAAAAACCAATTGAAATTCAGAATAAACACTGGAAGAAAAACCTCTATTGTACCAAGCGTTACCCTGTCATAATAACATCAATTTCGGTTGTCTTACCTTCAAAAATAAAATATGAAAACGCAATAAACGAATAATATGTCAACGTGAGTTAAGGTTCGGTTGCTACAAAAGAGGTCGTAGTGACCGAATTTATTCTTTCAGTGAAGCTTGCCATAAATTCGGTAAATTCCATTTAATCAGAAAAACTTTCTCCAGTCATATTGGACATATTAGAAAAATGTGAATTTTGGAATTTCTGTAACATTGTGACAATCGAATTATCACGTTACACGCGTATAGTTCAAAATATACATTATCTATTAAAGTTTATTGAGGTTGAATTTGAATTGCAAAAAGTTGAATTTGATTTGCAAAACCTGTAAGTTTACAAAAGCAATAAGTCCTTTTGAAATTATGATAGATTATTCGAAATAAATGAAGTTGAAAGCAAAGATTTTAAATCACCACAACAAATGTAAATCTTTTAAATTTTTATGCTGAGTGGTATGATGTTTTAACATTACAACAAATACAACTATAGGCACATTATAGGTTAAATAGGTTAAAAAAATGCCACGAGAGTGTCATTCTCTGTCAAATCGACGAATGGTCTGCACCTTGACATCTTTGAAATTAGTAACTTTTGGAGCTGTGAGTTTGCAGTCTTAGTTTTTAAATTATTGACTTTTAAGAAAATGAAAACTTACCGAAATCTGACTTCAATTTTGTACATTTAAACTGCTTTAGGCAAAATACTATTTCCCTTAGGGAGCTCAAATTGATGACATTCTTTTCTGCTGTTCATGATCATTTATTCAAAATAGTATAAAGCATTCACTATACGTAGCTTATATAATGGGATGACAATGGATTGCCATAAAAATCAATATTTTTGTATAATGGCAAAGTAGAAGGGAATAGCACCGATTAGAGATATCTATTGCCCTCAGCTGTCTAAAACATTGCTAGTTCCTTTTAGTGCATTAAGGAGAGTTATGTGGTGTGGTAATAAACAAAAATCGAGGTACTTAATTTGGCAAAAGTATAAACAAGTTATATAAATCAAGAAGTCAAAGTGTAATTAGCAAAAGTGTAAACGTGCCTTATTCCTTTACATATGATAAGAAAAACGATACACAAAATAGAAATATAAAAACATATTACGTAAACAGCGAGCTTCCTTCTACAGGCAAAGTTCTCCTTAAGGCACTTTTTTTTAAACTGTATTGATTTATAGCTATAAGCAGTAAGGTTTATTGAAGCTATATATATAAAAGTAAAGTTGTTGTACCTAGGTATTTAAAGTATTTTTATTTATTTAATCGTATGATTTAAAGAAAGAAACAAAAAAATGTTTACAAAATCACAAGTCCACAACCAAATCTCTCAAATAATTAACGCCTTCTGCAGGAACCTCATTTAACTTGATTATACCACCATTGAATTTGAGTAAGGGACATTCATTCACTATGTGGTTCGTTGTTTGAATAACTCCACACATACATAAAGGTGAGGGATATATTTCCCACTTGTTCATCAGGTAATTACATCGGCCAAGTGTTGTTCTGAAACGATTAAGTCTGGTCCACTCTTTACGGCTAAGATCGAAGCCGGAAACACAACAAGTAGGGTCGATCACCAAACTGGCATTTGGAATAGGTGAAGAGTTCCACATACATTTCCATCTTTCCTTTATATCAAACTTCGGAACTTAAATTCGGAACAAATAACCATGATGGTTTTCTTGATGACAAACGAGATTCAGGTAAGTCTTGCAAAATGTCATAAAGAATTGAGTTTTGATGTAGATGACACTTTTCAAATTCTTTAACGCAAGCTGTATCCCGTCTTAATGACCTAGGTTCAATGTTGGCTAAGACAGAAAGCCATGGTAAAGGTGTTAATTTTAAAGTTCCAGTTATAATTCTCAAAGCATTGTTGAGTTGGGCATCAATTTTATGTGTATGAGAAGAGTTAAGCCAAACTGGGGCACAATATTCAGCGCAAGAATATACTAGTGCAAGAACTGAAGATCTTAAAGTACATACATCAGCCCCCCAATTAGTTCCGGCAATTTTTCTAATGATATTCACTCTGGAACATAATTTTTTAGCCAGTTTTTCTAAATGCGCCTTAAAAGACAATGTTCTATCAAGTGTGACTCCTAGGTATTTAGGAGCAGAATTAAAACGAACTGAAATCCCTTCAATCTTGACTTTTAATTCTTTATGAGCTTCTTTGTTGTTCAAATGAAATGCACATACTTCCGACTTAGAAGGATTAGGTGTTAGTCTCCAGTTACGAAAGTAATTGGCCAATATTGATAAATCACTCTCCAAAACTATTTCACATTCTTTTAAAGTAGTTGTTTGAATAGCTATAGCAATATCTTCGGCAAATTGGAACAGCTTTGATTTAGTTGATGGTAAATCAGCTACATATAAACTGAACAAAGTTGGAGAAAGAACGCTTCTTTGAACGAGACCATTGTTTAGACGACGACTGCTACTTATTTTTCCATTTAATGAAACCTGAATAAACCGGTTACTTAACATCGAATCGACGAAATTTACCATACAGAAACAGCGTAAGGTTATTGCAAGTTTTAGAAGTAATCCATGTCTCCAAACAGTGTCATATGCAGCAGACAAATCTACAAACGCTACCCCACTTTTCAATTTCTTCTGAAACCCAGCTTCAATAAAACAAGACAAAGCCAAAACTTGATCAGTACAACTCCTGTTTTTCGTAAAACCAGCTTGAGTTCTAGGAATTTGTTCATATATGATTGGTTAAATACGATGTGAAATCATCCTTTCAAATAGTTTAAACAATGTACTCAACAAGGAGATAAGTCTAAAGTGAGAAACATCAGACCCATTCTTTCCAGGTTTTACTACAGCTAAGACTTTTGCTTTTTTAAATAAAGATGGTAGTTGAGCCGAATTCAAGATTTTGTTAAAGAGTTCCAGAATCCAATTCTTAGTTCTTGGGCCGAAATGTGATATAAATTCTGAAAAAATACCATCTAGTCCTGCAGCTTTACCCATTTTAATGCATTTAATTGCTTCCTCAAGCTCAGACAATGTAAAAGTTGAGGACAAAGAAGGATCTGAAGTTAATCCTTGTTTTTCAGACTTAAGTTGTCTTCGTACTTCTTTGTACTTATCAGATGGAACTTGCACTTTAGTAATATTAACCAATCGAGAAGCAATATTATTTGCAGTAATATTGCTATTTGATGAGGAAGTTGGAGATGAAGCTTCATTACCTAGTTTACGAAGTAAATTCCATGCCTTACGACTAGATTTCTTGAAACTAGTCCTACCTACTGTATCACGCCAAGTTTTACGTCTATGTAAATCAAGTTCATCAAGAAGTTTAGTGGCTATTTACGAATCGTTAGTTCTATTGTACTGTTTATACATGTTACATGTTTTATTCCAACCTGGAACATATTGTTTTCTAAAACGTTTTGGAATATTCTTTTTGGCAGAACTATTGATAGCACCAACAAACCGCTGATAATCAGATTGATTGCATGGAATAAATGGTACAATATTTTCTAAATCTATAGAAAACTGTTCCTAATTTGCTAATCCAAAATTCCATCTGGGTTTTACCATAACCATATTCAAATATCATTGAACGATGTTGACTGTGTGGAAACGATGGAATTATAATTCTTTTGTTGGATGTACAAGCAGCGTTCCTAGATATAATGGTCAAATCTGGATTAGTTTCTGTGTTCCATCTTGCAGATTTGAAAGTGCACCGGTCTTTTGGGCTATAAATCAGTTGCATATCGTTAAGGGACATCCATTTTTGTATAGCATTACCATTATTGTCATTGTGACCATACCCCCAGCATTGGTTGTCACTATTAAAATCTCTACCCCTCTTCTAAGTCAATCACTATTATCTCCACATCGTTAGAAGCAGACTTACAAACAGTTTTACATTTCTTCAACAAATCGTTTTTCACATAACTTGCAATTCCATAAGTCTTAGAATATATCGCATCAACCAATCAAAAATCAAATATACGACCACGATTCATTAAACTTTCATATGATGGTGTATGTGTTTCTTGTAATAAAAGTACTTGAACTTGTTCATCGTTCAATAAGCGGCCCAAATAGTCAGATTTAGGTTGAGAAATAATTTCAATATTCATAGTTGACAAACCTTGAAAGAGTTTCCCAATTTGTAGGACGGTTGGTGTGAACTTGTAGTTGAATACATTTCTTATTTCTAGCTGTGTTGTAGCAATCAGTTGTCTATAATAACAGTTGTGAGGGTCAAAACAGAGTTTTGACATCGACTTCCTCAATTTGCTTTAGATTTTACGGTAAAATAACGAATTTTTTTAAAATTTTCATTAGAGAAAAAATGTTTACGACTTTTGTATTTTTATGTATTGTTGTAACACTTATTGTAATTTGTATTAGACAACACTTTTTATTAAAAATAAAAATTAAAATAATCAAACACAATACTGTATCTAAAGAGAAATACCTCAGAAATAGAGAAGCAACGAATTCAGGAATGTGTGTGACCATTACGAATTTCTGGCTCAAATAGATTATTATAGATATGCTATAAAAAACAACATCAATGCAATGCCATTCTTTGTACTGCTTCAATGCCCAGATTAAAAAAGAACTACTTAAAGTTCTTTATTAATGTTACGAGCCATCTATTGGAAATATCGATGAGCCTACCAGGTAAATGTTGAGCCTAATGTTGAAGATATATTGTTACGTTCTTCCTTCCTTCGAATTGGTCTAGAAATAGTAAGCAAACACATCAGGTTTTATTAAGTATTCAACACAGATATTGTTCCACAACAACAAGAAAACAAAACAGAAAGCAATATTCCCAACCAGAATATTGTTAATATTGTTTCTACAGATTCAGAAACTCCAACGATTGATTTTAGAAATTTCCAGTATGAGAGTCACACAGAGTCTAAAACAATACACAAAATACTTCTATCAAACCTTTATTTACAAAAACTAATTTTAATAGTTATTTATTTATCTAGAACGAAAAGTGAAACTTTAAAGTACGAACTAGTTGTTTACGTACATACAATCGTTTGAGGTAAATACAAAATTTTATTTCATACTGGAAATTTATTAAAATAAAAAGAAATGAGTTTTAAATTTTGCTCAAAAAGTTGAACTTTAACGTCCTAGAACTTTATAAAGTCCTAGGACGTTAAAGTTCAACGTTTATGGTACAAAAAGTTGAACTTTACCGTCCTAGGACTTTATAAAAATTTTTAAAGTCCTAGAACGTTAAAGCTCAACTTTTTGTACTATAAATAATCCGAAAAATGTCGTTTTAGATATCAGTATGAAATGAAATAACTTTTTCTATTTACATCAGTTTTTATGCACGATACAGTGTTTCGTTTACAATTAATTTAAATTTAACATAATCACATTGTAAGCAATTAAGCAATACTTCTAAAGAAATAAATGGAAATAAATCTCTTATTTGTCAAATTCTATAGAAAAAAACCTATATAAACACAATCAATCACAACCTATTTAAACAAAAACTATATAAATCAAATAAAAAAGAAATAAAGCTTACAGTATAATTATGTGATGTGTACCACGTATTAATAATGTAGATGACTATCAAATAGTTATGGATATTGTCAAAGCCACTGGATTACAAAACGGTCCGAATCTTGTTTGCAGTGTTTTCAGACCAGTCAACAAAAACAAAACAAAATCACCACCGATTATTGTCAAATTCATTAGCTTTGAAGCCAAATTACATTTCTTTAAAAGCTATCTTAAACTAGGAAATCTAAATCTTTCTCACATTGGCCTTGAATCTACATTGAGGATTTATTGTAATGATGGATTAACAAGATATAACAATACTATTTTTCAAGAAGTAAGAAAATTACAACGAGAAGACCGTATTTCAAGAGTGACCATCAAAAAAGGACGAATATATATAACATTACCTGGCCAAACAGATTTGAAACTTATTACATCTATTGAATATCTTCGTACTACAATTAATAACCATCAAATACCTACACTTCCATCATCTTCACATAACCTTGTTTATATCAATGATAAGAACAACCATGATGTTCCCATTCATCGACGGGATTTGATGACGTCTTCCATACATGGAAATGCTGATTCGTGTTTGGAAGAGATAAATATTAATCGCAATTCTCCCGTTGATTCTAATGTTAATGAATTACGCAAATTAAGGTCTAAATCAAAACGAACGGAAGGTAAATCATAATTATACAATTTAATGTAAATTAAAATTCAAGAGATTCTATTTTTGTTGTTTTTTATGAAATGTTTATTTAGTCAATTTAATTTTTTTTTTTATTTCAAATTTAAATTAATAATAGTTTTTTTATTAGGAGTATTTTTTTTGTTTGTATTTTAGTGGTTTAGTGTTTGAGTTGTTTATTTTTAAATGATGAGTTTGCCTATTTTATTTACTTTCCGGTATGGAAAGTTATTTTTTTTATTTTTTGAGTTAAATGCATTTTTTAAGTCAAGTTCCTTGCGATTACTGGCTATTATGTTTGGTAAGTGAGTCTTCAGTATAACCGTGGTACCTCGCAAATAGGTAACCTTAATATAGTACTACAGTCTTCCTTAAATCGGTTCAAAGGTTTGAATTTTGGTTTCTTAAATGTCCGTAGCTTGTTAAATAAATTGGATCAAGTTGAAAGACTTATTATGAATGTTAAAATGGATGTTATTTGTTTTGCTGAAACACATTTAGACACCCACATTCCTGATAGCGCTCTTGAACTAAATAGCTTCAAGCTATATAGAGATGATCGTAAGGCAGGGGCAGGTGGCGTTTGTATATATGTTAAAAAATATATTAAATCGAAATTAATTTATACTTATCTTAGCAGGAATATCCAGGTTTTATTTGTTGAGCTTAGATTAAGGAGCCACACAATTCTGTTGGGTGTAGTATATAAACCACCAAAATTTAAATTCATTTCTGAGTTGGAAACTATTCTAAGTGATTTATCATTGAAGTATGAAGACATTATTTTAACTGGAGATTTTAATTGTAATTATTTCCAACAGAATTTAGAAACTAGAAATTTTCTTAATTTAATTGATAATTTTTCCCTTAAAATTATAAATACACAGGAGCCCACGTATTTCCCTTCAATTGGAAAATGCTCACTTCTAGATTTGGCAATTACTAATACCGATAAAATTATATTTTTCAATCAGGTTTCCGTGGGATTTGCGGATCATGACTTTTTATTTTTCAGTTACAATACGATTATACCCAAGCTTGATGATTGCATAACTTATAGGAATTTCAAAAAATCGATATAAATAAGTTGCATATTGAGTGTATGTCGAGTCATTGGGATACCATGTATCGACTAACAGACATCGATGATATTGTGGAGACGTTCAATGATATTATCCTTAAACTATTTGAAGATAACGTGCCAGTATTTACATTTAGAACCAAATCACAGTACCCACCATGGTTTAATGAGAAAATTGAAAGAGCAATTAATCTTAGAGATTTCGTCTTGTCTTTATGGAAACGTCAACACAAAACTGAACACCTTCTGGAATATAGGCGGTTAAGAAATATCGTTACCACTTTAATTCGTAAATCTAAATATATCTATTTTAACAATGGTTTCATTTCAAGTAATGAAGCGCCTGTAAAGTTTTGGAATAAAATTAAAAAACTTGGGTTAAACAAGAAAGTTGACACTATGCCTGAAATTGATCCTAATTTATTCTGCAGTTTTATTACTCCTAAAAGCGATGCATCGAAAAATAATAACAAGTTTCCCTTTCACAAACAAGTACCCAAAGATGGCTTTACTTTTCATAACGTTGATATCGATACTATCACAACAGCATTGTACTCTGTCACATCTAACTCTGTTGGATTGGATGGTATTTCTTTGAAATTCATAAAATTACTATATCCATTAATTTTTACACACTTGCAGTATGTTTTCAACAGTATCTTAACAAAATCTGTGTTTCCAAAGCATTGGAAAACTGCTAAAGTAATTCCCATCCCAAAAACTAAGAAAGCGTCTTCTGTGAGTGATTTCCGACCAATAAGTATTCTACCAGCATTAGGAAAGGTGTTTGAAAAGATTGTGAAACTGCAAATATGTACATATTTGGATGATAATGATCTACTAAATGAAAACCAATCGGCATACAGGAAATTGCATGGAACAAACACTGCTCTGTTAAATATAATTGGTGATTTGATGCATGGTCTAAATGATGGCTTTATGTATGTTTTAGTACTATTTGATTTTTCGAAGGCTTTCGATAGTATTGAGCATCTGTATTTGATAGAAAAGTTGTTACATACATTTGATTTTAGTTCTTCTGCAGCGAATCTTTTATATTCTTATCTTTGCGATAGATACCAGGAGGTTCAGGTGGGTTGTAAGCGGAGTATACGTACAAAAATGACAGTAGGAGTACCGCAGGGCTCCGTTCTTGGTCCCTTACTATTTCTAATGTATATCAACGACTTGCCTGAAGTAATTAGACATTCTAAATATCATATATTTGCCGACGACCTTCAAATTTATAGGATGGTTCCAAAGAACAATGTTTCTAGAAGTATTGAGCGCATCAATATTGATGTAGATTCCATACTAAAATGGTCGAATGATAATTGTTTGAAAATGAACGAATCAAAAACCCAAGCTATTATGATCAAAAGTTCTAAATCACGAAATGTTGCTCTCTCTAAAGTTATGGTGGGGAATATAGGTGTGGATTACTCTAATGTTGTTAAGAACTTAGGATTGTTTATTGACGAAACCTTATCTTGGTCCAATCACGTAAATCACTTGAGTAAAAAAATTAACTTTATGCTAAGAACGTTGTGGTCAATAAGTAAGGAATTAAACACTAAATCTCGTAAAAAAATATTTTTTGGATATTTGTTTCCCCACTTTATGTACTGTGATACTATTCTCTTTGGTATGAATTTTAAGCAACTGAAAAAACTTAGGCTGCTTCTAAATAGGTGTGTTCGTTATGTATTTAAACTCAGAAAATTTGATCATGTGTCACGGTTCGTTAAAAGTCTTATAGGATGTAATTTGTTTGATTTATACAAGTTTCGGGTTTGCCTTCACGTTTTTAAAATTTTAAAGTTCAAAAAACCAATTTATTTGTATCGAAGGTTGGTAAGATTGAAATCTACTCGGACTAACAATATACAAATAAGACCTAATAAAATAGATGTTTTGAATAAATCATTCTTTGTGCGAGGCATCACATTCTGGAACTCTTTACCAAATACAGTTAAAAACTCTACAACTATAGCCAATTTTCGCAGGAACTATTTTCAGTATTTTCATATAAAATAAAAGTTTGCAAACTCAACTCATCGTATTATTAAACTTATTAAACATATTATTATTTCATATCAATCAATATCATTTTAGTTTTATTTTAATTTATATTTTAAGCTTTAGTTTTAGACGTAAAATGTAAATGTTCTAAATCAATAAGTTCTATGAATGTCAATCATAAGCCCGAGTGTGCTTAAGGCATGTTAATGAGTAAATAAATAAATAAATAAATAAAGATGGGGATTATTATGTGATGGATGATCCATGTAAATAATTAGTCCACCAATATCCGAAACATTAATTGTTATATTCCCATTCGTAATTTTCTCATATTGAAACCAACTGTTTTATATATTCACTGATTTTGTCGTATTGTTAAAACATATTGTTTTTCCTGTATATTGAAGATCAACTAATGTGAATTCCATTTCTTTCTTTCAAAACAAACTATTAATCCAATCCAACATTTGACCCACCACAGTTATCATTTTGAATATAACTGTTTGCACACTTTCAACTTGATATTTCCTTTCATATTCCAACAGGACATCTTCAATTATGTAATGAGGTAGCTAATACCAAATTAAAATTATTTCCCAATGCCATGGAATACAGCCGCGAACAACATCAAACTTTTTACTTACCGAATCCATATCATATTAGAAGTACATATCTTCAAATAATGCTCCTGCCATTTTTGTTTATAAAGGTGACAAAAATTACGTTACATACACCTCTAAAATTAAACAATGCTTCTTTTTTTCCATAATTATTTGTTATATATATATTTTTATAATCACAAAACTACAAAAACTTTGACAATGTTTTTCTTTTATTTAAATTTATACAAGCTTTTTGTTTTATAGAACATAACATAATAAACTTTTTATTTTGATTTAAAATTATATAAATCATCCCGATCGAGCAGTTGACCGATTATTTATACCTAGATTCTCCATCTCTTGCTTCTCTTTGATTATTATTTTCATTGCACATAAATTTAAAATTCATGTCATCTCAACATAAAATACAAGTCAACTCATTTCCATACATATATTCCATTATAAATTTGAGCAACCGTATTATATCTACATCTAATACATTAAGCTTTACAAAAAAAGTTTTATCATTTATGTAAACACTTAAACAGCAACATGTATTATTATTAATTGATATTGTGTACGCAACAAAGCAATAAACCAAAAACAATGTTTTATGTTTGTTGAAATTTAAAGGCCGGAATCGAAAAAAAATAGAAAATCATTGGTGAATTTCTTTAAATATGACTATTAGATTAAAAATCGCAATAGTCGTTACAACATTTCACTTAAACTATCAATTAACACTATCGCTGTAATTTAAATTATAACTTTACATCATTAGTCTAATTTAAAACTAATTTAATTTTGCAAGAGGAATTCCTTATATACATAATTTCTCGTATATTCTAGGAAAACTCATTCTTTACAAAGAAAAATCCAGAACAGAAATCGTAATTATTTTATTTTCGATATATTTTAATTCATGTGTTGATCCTTGTTCTAAGAAACGAATATGACCTTGATTTGGTTTTTGAAATATTATATATTGTTACGATTGCAGAAAAATCCAGACGATTACAGTCACTTCCAGAAAAATCGAATCAAGAAAACACAACAACTAATTAATGAAATGAATAGTGTTGTTGTTGTATTCTTAGAACTTGGGTCAACAATAAATAAAATTGAACGATTTTATCAATCACATCAACATAACGTAAAATAATCGAATATTTTAATATTTTCCAAAGGCTTCTAAAAAGAGACCTCGAATTATCTAGAAGTTTTGCAGAATTGTATATAAGCGATTTACCTCTTGTGGAATGAATTAGTTTTATTTTAAACCTGCGACTGTAACGTTAAAATTATAAAAGTGATTTTTAAATTAGTTTTTGTGAATAAAGATTTGAAGTGTTATTCAGAAGAAATATTTTGAGTATTATTTTGAACGTTGTGTTACTGGAAATTTCTACAATAAACCGTTGGAGTTTCGAAGCTGTTGGAAGAATATTCTAGTTAGGAATATTGTTTGCTGTATGGTTTTTCTGTTGTTGTAGAACAATTAAGGAGTTAATTACTTAATAAAACCTGGTGTGTTTGCTTACTAATCAGTGATCGAACTCAGAAGGAGATTGGGAATTGCGTTTATCGAATTGAGAGCAAGGCCATCAAAGTAAGGTTAGGAAAACGTAACATAGGTGAGATCGGCGAATTAGTTAGCTGTTAATGATGGTTTCCTTAAGTGAATTAAAAGTTCCTGAGCTAAAGAAGGAACAAGAACAACGTGGATTGTAAACAACTGGAAACAAAAGTGAATTGATGCTACGGCTTCGAGAAGTAATGGAAGCCAATGGAGTAAAAATGGAGAGTTACCAGTTTGGGGTAGTTACAACAAATACTGATTCAATTGCAGCTGATGAGGAGAAAAGTTTTATTGCGGAAACCACAACTTCATTACCATTTGCAAACTGTGATTGTACACAGTTAATGGCAGTGGTGCAACTTAAATTTGAATATGAATAAAAAACTGGATGTTGTAAATGCCAATATGAATCAAAGCTTGGCGGCTAGCAAGGAAGAAATCAGCCTCAACATCAACCAACAGATGGCTTCAACCAAGGAAGAAATTAGTGTAACCATCAGTCAGCAACTAGCTTTAAGCCGGAATGAAGTAAAACAAATTATGGACGAGAAACTTCTATACAAATGTCAACGGCATTCGATGGAAATGTCGAGAAAACTCAAGGCGAAATTCAAGAACTAAAACAGAAAGTACTCGATGAAAACAAGAAGGTACTTTCAAAAGTAGATGATTTCGAAAAACGGTTGCAAGATGTTGAAACTGCTAAAATTACTACACATTTGGTTCCTCTATTAGCAAATATTAAATTAAAGCCACCATCATATGACGGCTCGACATCTTTTGGCATCTTCAAGTTCCAGTTTGAAACCGCAGCAGATCAAAATGTTTGGAACGCCGAAAACCATCTTGCTGCATTGATAGTTGCACTAAAGGGTGAAGCACTACAGGCGGTCTCGGAAAACGACAGCAAAAGTTATGCAGAGTGTAACAACCACTCTTGGTCTAGCACATTTAGTTGAGGATAGCCTCAGTGGCTGGGCCATTCGTTGACCAAGAGCCTGAGAAACCTATTACAAAAACATATCTGCTGTTAAATAAATACTCATCTTGCCTACTTGCCATTCCTACTTATACCTGCGTCATCTCCTCTACAGATCACCCTTAATATTTTAATGATTCATGCAGAAAATTTAATAGTAATTAAAGAAGTAAAATAAGTAGAATAAGTAGAATAACGTTGGCGTCATACGTTCATTTTCACAATTTATTAAATTATAAGAGGAATAAATTTGATGATTTTACAATTGCAACAGTTGCAAAATATCTCTCTGAGGATGATATATAATCGAAACATGTAAGAGAAAATTAATAAGAAAAAACAATTGTTTAATAAATTTTAAAAGTTATTTTGAACATATAAAACAGCGTTTTTTTAAATTGTAAAATCAACAAAGGAATTTTGCCTGTAAAACATAAAATAAATTTGATTATTTAAATTTAGTATTCTACAAAAAGAATTTACTTTAAATATTTAAATTTACTTTAAATTAAAAGTTATTTAACTAGAAGTTATTTAAAATTATTTGAATAAGTTATTTATTTAAGAAAGTTATTTAAAAGTTATTTAAATATGTAAGTTATTTATCTAAGAAAGTTATTCAAAAATTATTTAATAAAGAAATAAATAGTAATAAAAAAAAATTACCTGACCTTTCCAAGCGCCTGAAGTGGTTCAGCGTAACTTAATATATATCCTAAATCAAAACAAATTTTAAACAAAATTGAAAATATACATACATTTTTACGATAAATTTAAAGCACAAACACAATACAAACCAGGGCTGGAACCCGGTTTTTGAAAACCAAAACCAAAACCGCAAAACCAGAAAACCACACCAAATCAGAAAAACCAAAACCAAAACCAGAACCACATTCTAAAATAGATCAAAACCAAAACCAAAACCACGTTTTAAAAATTATCAAAACCAAAACCATAACCAAAACCAAATTTTAAAAATCATCAAACCAAAACCGAACCAAAAACCAAATTTTAAAATAAACGAAACCAAAATAAAATCTAAAAATTTAGGCAAGTTCAATAATATTGTTAAAAAAATTAAGACAACAATAAAATGCAACAACAAATACTGCCGTACTAAACACAGAGGTGGAAACTTACGTTTTTGTCAAAAATCAGTTACGAATCTAACATTTTTTTTTTTTTTTTTTATTAATTAGTTAGACATGTTTAGCACACTAAATATGAAATATTCATTATTTAGACTCTTTGAATAAACGAAGATACCATGTCCATGATATAAAAATACTAAAAATAGTCGATGGATATTTTTTTCATATAATTAAAACATTTATTTTCTTTTTCCATTAAAAAATTACTCTATAAAGATGTCTTATGTTAATATTTCTCAATTACTATAACAATTAGCTGTCTATCTATCTATTAGCTGTCTAACAATTAGCTGTCTATCTATCTATCAATTCCTAAGCTTTTTCAGTCGTAACTTTACCGTCTTACAGTTATTATACTGTCTTTTAATAACTTTCCAACTCAAAATATGACTTCCCGATCAGTTTGACAGTAAAAATGATTTAGTGATTATGTTTTTAGTGTGATTTTTGTTAAAACTTCATTAATTTGGCTTTGGAAATTATTGTTGTTAGAAATAAAATTTTGAATCTAAATTTAAAGCTCATGTTTTAAATTTATTTTAAATTCTTTTATTTGAATAGCAATGAATAAAATAGTAAACAAACCACGGTAGCAAGTTCGCCTTGTCATATCTTGAAATGCTCTAGGCGCTACGCAGAAATGAAACACTTTCCCCTGGACATGTAATGTATCTTAAATTAGCTCAACATTTTTTATTGAGCATTGGCATTGGGCTTGTTGACATATGTTGTAATTTTTAATCAATTCTCTGACGAAAACTCAAACAAAAATTTTTTTGCTATAAACCAAAACCGAAACCAAAACCAAATTTTGAAACCAAAACCAAAAAATGTTGCATAGTAAAACCAAAACCGAAACCAAAACCAAGATTTATTATCTAGAAAAACCAATACCGAAACCAAAACCATAATTGGCCATTGAGAAAAACCAAAAACCAAACCATTACAAATAATTTATGGTTTCCAGCCCTGGTACAAACATCCATCAATCTTTTTTTATCTTCTGTTTAATGGTTTACTATTTTGTTGTTGTTTGTAGTTAATAATAATAATTCTAGTTTCGTCCTCCTTTGCTACTTATTTCATTTTCCTTGATTTTCCAATATGAATTTTCAATATTACTTGCCGTTTTAAATGATCAATCAGTTTATAATCGCAAACTCGCAACAAAATCAAAAACTGTAGAGTCTAGATGGAAATTACTGTATACGTGTTGAATAATTTATAGCATAATATATCCAATATCGGTGACAAAATATTATGTCTATTTATTTCTATTGTTTTCAAATAATTTTAACTATCAGGTTTATCATATTCAAGCGAAATTTAAACCCATAGTGGACCCAACTAATAAATAGGCCATAGCGCACGGATTTGCAAAATTTGGTGTATAGCACAACACAATAACATATTAATTATTTTTATTCAATGAAGATTGCATAAATTTGTTAGCACACTTTGCACAACTTTTCTCAACTTCGATAAATATTTTGAATTAACTATTAGAACTCATCCACAAAATAAATTAATGATTAAGGAAACATAAACTCCATCATAAACTCTAACAATCAAGTTAGTCTTTCAATTTTTAAATTTTTCACAACTTAACTAGGTGAAAGTACAAATCCGAATTCCCTATCAAACATCTTTTTCCAAAAAAGATAAACCAAATAAAAATCCGCCAAAAACAATTTCAACTTTATCCAGTTTTACAACTTCTTCTTTTTGCAACTAAAACTCGATCATATAAATAATTGAAACCAATCATTAATAAACATAACGTTTTTTTCAGTCTAATTATGATTGCATTTACCGTAGGTGTAGATAAAACATTAAACATATGATCCAAATTATTAATCCTTTATGGACCATGATTTCGTTACAAGAGGTGAGAATGCGTTGGAACGTAAATATGGCACTGGCAGCGACCATAAAAAGGAGCTATACCGGATCGAGCTAAAGGGTCGCTTGCAACGGAATGGAGAAAGTCTTCAGGACTATTCTTCAGCAGTACACAGTTAAAAATTGTTCGTCTTTTGTAACAGCGTTTTTGCACCGCTATAGGTCGTATCACAATGGTTCGTTCAATGGCGCGATTTTTAATATTTTTCAAGAAAAAATATTTTGACGAACGCCCGTATGTTATTATTTTTTTTCAAAAATCTTGCAAGCGTTAGTTTATTTAAACCTCGTCTCGTTCGTTAATTATTAAATGAAATTTTTTTAAAAACCCCTTTTGGGACGTTTGGCTTAGCGCTGATTAAAATACAATTTATAGATCATAAAACGTTCGTTCTTTGTTATTATACAACATTGTTCGTTTAATTGAGAACTACATTATTTATTGTTGCGATTTTTGGTTATAATAAGTATTTATGGTTCGTTAATCTGGCCGAATTAACATTTATTTTTATATTAAACATAGAACACGTTCGTTTAAGTTATAAAACAGAGTACGTTAAATTCAATATTTGAATATCTTTCGTTCGTTAAATCGGTCCGTTTTTAATTTTAGAGCATACTCGCGAGATTATTGTCCGTTCTAGTCATAAAACAAAGTTCGTTAGATAATATGTGTATGTGACTATGGTTCGTTACACTATCCGATTATTATTGCACCGTGATTGGTTTGTACTTAACCTGTTAGTTGGACTTATACCACAAAGTTTGTTGGAGTAAATTTTGGGGTATTTTTCGTTCGTTCAATGGATAGACAATTGTTAGTTTATGACGCCTCATGACGGTAATTGGGCAGCTGCATATAATTCTTAAGATTGGATGAACATATAAAATATATATAAATATGTAAACTTATTGAACCTTTGTTAAAATTTAATAAAAAACTGTTTAAATTTACGTTTTGATTGTTTAGGAACAGGCACTGTTTATGTAAATCTCTAAACTGAAAAATAAAAATGAAAAAACACGCATTTCTGTAGAAATTTTTTAAAATTTTATTAATTTTATAAAATATTTACAATATGTTTTTGTAGATAGAAATAAACTATAATCTAAAGATAGTACTTATTTGTTGCTTAATGCTTTTCTCAAATCCATACCTCCAGATCTATTAGTTGTTTGAAAATGCTTTAGAACTTAACTACACCTTTTTCAGGCGTTGATAGCCAAATCTGCTTGGAAAGTAGGCTTAAGCATTCAAAAGCCTACACTGAAAAAATATTGAAGTCAACCTCACCCCGAAGTAAACAATTTATTATTCAAACAAAGGAAAAAACACTGAAAAAAAAATGTTATAATATCTGTAAAAAAATATATTAAATTTGCGAATTTTTGTAATGAGTTGGCGCTAATAAACACATTATTATTCTTACGAATAGAAGTTCATGAAGTATTGGTCAAAGTTATCAATTAATAACTATTGTGTTTATAAATTTCACGAATTTATTTATGAATTCCGGTTGAAAATTTTATAATCATTTTCATACTTTCAAAAATATATTTACTAAATATATAAACTTACAAAAAAAACGATTATTCTTTTATAAATACTGGTTTATAGTATACATAAATGAGTTATCAAACGATAAGCAGATGTTATAAATATTTCGTATTATTTATGAAAAAATTTATAGATTTCACGTATAATTTGGTTATAAAATTTTATAAACAGCGTTTATTGAATCTTTATGAATTTTGTTTTTTTGGAGTGTACTTAGAAACAATTTCACTTTGATTGCAACTACTACAATTAAAGATTTGTCCTGCCAACAGAATGAGGTTGATTTTACATATAGTTTAACAGAAGTTGAATGAAGTTAATAACAATTTCCATGAAAGAAATTAACTTTGGCCTTATATTATATATTTTTCATTTCAAAACTTAAGTATTTAACATTGGTTGAACTACACCGTTCTAAAACCTGCGCAGGTTTTGAATCGATTTCAGAGTTCGATTCGCCATATCCGCGATGAAGTTGACCATCTTATATCGTTTAAAAATCGAATATTTTATTCAGTGCGTCAAGTTTCTAACAAATTAAAAATTTGTAATGTTGAAAATATAATAGAAACATATGGAGGGGCTGAAATCTCAAGCTCTGAGATATTAAGACTTCGGTTTTGGTTAAGGATTTTGATATAGTTTTCGGCATAAAACTTTAATGAGGACATTGCTTTTAGTTTTGGGCAGCGATGTATATCAAACATAATTCTTTGTTAATGTATTTTTTATCCCTGTTTAGAAATTTATTACAAAACTAACACGAAACATCAATACGTTGCCGGAAAATCATAACAGATCATAAATTAACATAATTTAGTGAAAAGATGATACAATCAGAAAAAAGAAAATATTACGAGAAAACTTCGAATGCTTCGAGAAAATATTACGAAATCACAAATTCATAATTCTTTCAAAATTCCAAAAATGTTGTAAAAATAAAATAAAATATTCCAAAAATTATTATAAAATCAAAGATTAAACTTTTTCCAAAACTTCTGGAAATATTGCAAAAACTCAAAATCAAAAATCGAAACTTTTTTCAAAATTCAAAAACTATTTCAAAGACTAACAAATTCAAAAATGTCCATGTCACATTTACTTCATACAAACAGTAAAAGTTTTTTTTCAAGAATTTTTTTTTTAAGAAATTGGCTAAAAAAATAAATGGATCATATTTTTAACAAGCTTATAATGCAATAAAATTCTCAATAATAATAATATCATGTTCATTACATTTCATTTCATCTACATAACTAATTTTACTATTTTCTAAAAACAGAAATGAAAATCATTCTTTTGACACACTTGATATTATTTTTCGGCAAGCTTATAATGCCATAATTCTCTATAATAATAATAATAAAATTTCATGTCATACAAATAATTAATCTTATTTTTTCCCAAAAATTGGATAATAAAATAAATGAAAATCTTTCTTTTGACACACTTGACAATATTTTTTTGACAAACCAAACTTATAATGCAATAATCTAGTTCTTGGTCTCACATACCAATCCCGACCATCAAGATTTCTTCAAATTCAATGGTTCCATTCGTAATCACTTAAAATGAACGTTTTTTAAGCAAAAGATATGCAAATTTCCTTGTTTGACACACTGGACGATTTTTTTGACACACTTCCTGTACCAAACACATAGAACATCGAACACATCGTTCGTTCTGCTCTTTCCATTGAGTAAACCTGTTTTAAAAAAAATTTGAGCCGTTTTCTAGATTTCGTCAATTGTGACGAACGGCTGGCCGGCCGGCAGATAGATATACATTTTTTTTGCTGTTTTAGAATCAGTAGGTCCTAAAACGTCGAGAAATGCCAAAAAAAGTGGTGGTTAGAATTTCACTTTTGGTTCATGAATGCTATACAATACTACAATTTTAATAAAAATTACCTTTCAGAACATCCTTTTGTGATATAAATGGTCATCCACTTTCATTAATTTAGTTAGGTCTAAATTGTTCTGTATCGTGGGGTTGATATTTACTTTATGGTTGATGTTTACTGTGTCCGTTTTATCTTGAAAACAGGTTCGACCAGTTGCAAAATAACATTGGAGTTTTCAGTGACTTGTCGGACAGAGCAAGGTGCATAACTAACATCAAAATTTACAGGGGTCCTGTTCCCGAACACATAAACGTGATTTAGGAACATATTATGAAGTTCGTATTGCAAAATATTAAACGGTAACGGTAACGATTTTACGGAAAACGAATTTCACAATATGGTATAAATCCACCAAATTTTTATTTGTGTATTTAGCAATATAAGACAATGTTACATCAGTTTGATGTTATGCAATACAAATTTCACAATATTGTTAATTATTCCATTCCACATTTTACGCACGAGTTCTTTTGACACAATTCGAATTATTAGTACCAGATATATGGCCACAACACAATCTAGTGATAAGAACGGCAGATAATTTTCATATCACCTAATATCACCCCTTTTCAAATGAAGGAACATCATTTTTTCCTGACACTTTCCTGACTTTTTCCATACACAAAAATATTTGTACACATTTTATTTATTTTTATAGTCCACAAATTTATTAGTTTCACTGATAAATTAAAAAAATTGGTACACCAGTTTCCACATATGTATTTTGTTTTTTTTTTTCACTTATTAGTATATTTTTTTTAAATTAATACTATATTTTTAATAATTTTATTTAAAAAAAGACCAATTTAAACGCGATTGACAAAATGAATTTATGGTATGTCGCCATATGTCAAAATTTCTTTACACTAAATAAATCTCTGAAAGAAATATATTAAAAATCTACGGAACGAACGGAGCAGTATTTACATGTTTTACAAACGGTACGTTGATGTAAAAAGAACGACCCACTGTTCGTTTATCATATGTTTGTAGAACTTTTTTATGATACTATAGAACGTACAACAGATCGTCGCAGTATAAAAATAGTGATTGCGTACATTTGGTGAGTTTGTTCGTTAAAATCTGAGTACCTGCATGCGCTAAATAATTTGATTCGTTAAAAATAACAAACAAACAAATTTTTTAATTTTTAACGAACCGTTTTTTTACAGAACGACCGTGCGTGAACGAACGATTTTTTACTGTGTAGAACGGCTTGTACATTTGGCACACTCGAATACGTCACCATATTTTATGAAAAAGATGAAGATCGAAGCTTTTACTGATGGTATTCGTGATCCTGAGACAAGAAAAGCTGTAATGTTGTCGCCAAAAGCAACATTTGCTGAACCTATAACTGTTGCTTTCACAAACGAAATTGCACAAGCTAAACCATTAATCAAAATACGCCGGGTGGAGTTGGATGATGACAACAATTACAAGTCAAGGTCAAGAGATAGTGTCCGAAGTGATAGAATTCGATGCTGGCTATGTGGCAAATTGGGCCATATTCCGAGGGAATGCAGAGATATGAGAAGGAAAAGAGCAAGATCAGCATCGCCCATGCAGCGTCGTTCAGCAGAAGAACGGGTGCAGGCTAGCGAGGCCGATGGAATAGGGTCGCAACAGTTTAACTACAACGAGTCAGCCTAAAGGGGCGTAAGCTGGCTCCCACAACCGATTTCCCCATAAACTTCATTCATGTTTCGAGATTAACAAGAGGAGGAGACAGCCTTGCTGTTAGGGCTAATATGGATGGAAAAAGTTGTGTCCTCACATTGGATACGGCCACGGGAGCAACAAATACAATTATTCCCACAGATATTGTAAAAAGGAAACTAAAATATGTAGGGAGATACCGAATGCAGACGGCAACGGGGGAAAGTGCAGGTTGAAGTTACGGAGGAAAATCGGAAGAAAACAGCGTTCAGTCTTGGGAATGGAGTTTGCCAATTTAATGTCATGCCATTTGGATTATGCACTGCTCTATGCACCCCGCTTATGCACATCGAAAGGGTACTACACATGGGAACGCTGATGCATTATCGAGACCACCCTGTCAAGTTTAATGTAAGCATTACAGTCGACAAAAAAGCAAGGAGAGCATCATCGATGTGCGATTACTACTATGATGAATGGGCTGCTGAAGTCTAGAGACCAATTAGAAGATCCGGATCTTGCACTCATCATCGAGTTCCAGGAAAAGGATTGCAAACCAGTATGGGGAGAAATCGCTGATAAAAATCCAACTTTGAAGGCATACTGGGCGTAATGCGACAGTCTCCAGTTAGAGAATGGATGTTTAAAGAGAATATGGGAAAGCTCAGATAGCAAGATAAAGCAATCCTCAATAGTGGTACCAAAAGGAAAAATACCAGCTGTACTGAAGGAGTATCACGAAGGAATGAGTGGAGGTCATTGTAACGATCGCAATAATCGCGAAACAATAATAAAACCAAATTCATCTTCGTTTTCAATTCAATAAAAATGCATTTCATTAGTTTCCGTTCATTTTTACATTAATGATAGTTTTAAAATTTTCTAAAACTTAACTGCTAGTTAAATTTTGAATATACTATAAAAAGCAAACGAACGTACTAAATTTTTATTTCCAATGCTAATGAACAGACGTCGTTGTTAATCATTTGCTGAATTTCAAGTATTACACGATTGATTAGAAGAGGGCAAAAGCAAAATCACATTTTTGCAATTTTTAATTTAAAAATCATGCATTCCAATTTTGCTTT
Organism: Diogma glabrata; assembly: GCA_963693315.1. Lineage (NCBI taxonomy): Eukaryota > Metazoa > Arthropoda > Insecta > Diptera > Cylindrotomidae > Diogma > Diogma glabrata. The sequence goes on from OY856186.1 coordinate 215,742,626, forward strand.
TCAAAAGAATTACAACATCCAATAATCTACTTAATTTATATAGATCAATGTCAATTGATAGTATTATTTAACTTTGATGTGATAAATCAATAATATTTTAATTCAAAAGTGATGTATTTAATTGCAATCAAGCAAATAAAAAAAAAAAGTTGTAAACAAAGAAAAAATTCCAATGTCGTTTTGTTTAATTGTTAAAATTGATTTCTAATTTTAATAACTGTTTTTGAGAAAGCATTATTCATTGGCTTTAATTACAATGGAAGATTCCACCCCGCTAAAAGGATAATTGTTGTCATTAATTGTTAAATCTGCTTTATAAAAGTGGCAGTACATGAAGATAAAGTACCCAATGATGTTATCGAAAGTATGAATAGCAAGGATAACAGTGATCGAAGCTATTACCACAGTTAGAGACAATCGTTTGTTTGATGGTTTTTTCGGTTGTTGAAACCGCATGGATTCAAAGGCAGATATATGAATGAAAAGTTAAAGGATCGAATGCAATGTTCAATTGGGCATTTCGAACAACGAAGGTGTAATTCAACAGCAGCAACTTATGTTCACAAATTAGTTCATCCAATTTAATTAATTGATCAAACGCTAGTCAAGGGAATTGAAGAATATTGATGACATCAATCAACAGTTATAATTCAAGGTATTTTTTAGATTATAGATACATTAATTTTTATTACTTTATTCTCATTGGAATGTCAGAATAATTTTATAAAACATTAAGAGATTCCCAATTTTCAAGCTTCGTGTGGGGACAGATGCTGTCCCGTAGCATCAATTTTATTTGTAGTAGTAAAGGTCCAATGATTATAACGTGGCTCCGTATCAGGGCCTAGGATTATACGTAGCGCCGAACAAAAAGGGACCCGTTAGCCTAATTACAGTTATATTATTTGGTGGGAAAATATTTTCCAGTTTGGGCGTTGGCAAGCCGGTTTTTTTTTTTTTGAAAAAAACTTTTTTTGTGGAACATTTCATATTATTATATTTATATATTCATATATTAATTGATTATTTCAATTTAGATTAATTAATATCTATATATAGTTTATTTTCGCGTCGGTTTATTTGGCTAAATTTTGTTAAAAAGCTGGAGGAAAAAATAAAGGTTTAGTTTCTAGGGTGTTCATGTGTATATTTATCATAAGTACTCTAAATTTATATTTTCAAAAATTTAAAGAATTCCGCGTTTCTCTTTGTAAGTTTTAGGATAAACCAGGTGTGGTTTTTTTTTGGTAATAGGGTGGTGGCAACCGGTTTGGGCGTGGTTGTCAATCAGCTTTTTGTTTATCTTGAAATAAACCAGTTATTGGTTTCGTTTTGGTTTTGATTAGGAAATTACATATTTTGAATTTTGATAAGAATGTATACAATTATGAGGGGTCAGGGGTTGATAAGGAGGTGTCGGCCAGGTGGGTTTGAGCCCTGGATGAATGAGGTGGATGGGAGAGCGAATGAGGAGAGAAAAGAGAGAATGGTTGAGGCGAGGAATGTAGTGGATGGAATGATAAATGTGATTCTGGATGAAGTAAAACATAAAATATTTTTGGAATTGATGGATGATATTTACGAAGAAAAATATGATGAGTTTCTGGATGATTTGATTTGTGAGATAGTGAATGAGGAGTTGAATGGGGTGAATGAGGAAGCGGATGAGATGGATGAAGTGACTGAGGAAGTGAATGTGGGCTGGCGTGAGAGAAGGAGGATAAATAGAAATAGGAGCTCTCACCTGAAGAGGAAGGAGAGGAGGAAGAAGGAGAAGGAGAGTCGCTTGGTCGTGGAGCTGGGAGCTTCCTCGACCAAGAGTACTCAAACGGAGGAGCTGGTTGAGGAGGTCCTCATCTCACCGACCACGCGACAGGAAGAGGAGTGGACTGGTCCACAGGAGGCCCCTGTTCCTCATTGTATAATTAGTTAAGACTAATTTTTTTTTAATTTTGAAAAAAACCGTTTTGGGACAGCAATTTTTTTGGAGATTGTTTTTTGTGCTGTCATCTGCTTTTAGTAATACTAATTGTTTTTTTTATTTGGAAAAAAGAAAACCGTTTTGGGGAAGCAGTTTTGTTTTTGAAATTTTTTTATGCTACCATGTACATATTGTACATATATTTGTTTATATATTGTACATATTTTTAGATGATGCAATTAATTTATATATGAAATTAATTGTATGTTTTTTTGATTATGGTTAGATTTAGTAAGTGTTTAGCTGGCTTTTTTCAATGCACTCATACGCGATCCCCATATTCGTCATTGGTTTAATGTGAGTTACAATTCCGAGGTATTGATTTATGTATTATTCACACTATAGAATGGATGTCAATAGAACATGTCTCATTACAGTTCTATAAACTTTTGAACTTGTACGGAAATGTTGAAATATTTTTATTTTGGCTAATATAATGTTCATTTTTGGCCAAAACGACTTCTATTGCAATACGCCTTATTAGATTTTATGATTTGTACATGAATTATTTTGTGTATCTCATATATATATACAAAATAATTTATGTCAAACCTGAAAATCTAGGTAGGTTTCCTATTGCAACACAATTCGTTTGGCGAAAGAATTTTTTGTGGTTAAGTCATGTTTTTATGAGTTTTAGGATGTTATTAACGTAATAAAAGTTAACATTGACCAAACAGTTTTTCAGCAATTTTATATAAGTTTAAATCTTTCGTCACTACTTTCAAAGTATTATTGGTCTATGTTTATGGAAGTACATTGAAAATAATTAATTCCCATTAGCTTTATGGAGTGGGCCGGATCCAGATCGGTATCTTCACATTTGTCATCATATTGATCCGCTGACGTAGGTATACATATCTCGTATGAGTCCATTTTAGTTACCATTTTTAAAATTATTTTTATTGCGATTAATTTAAAAAGTGGGATGGGTATGGAAGTAATTATTTTTAGCTAACATTTATTTTTGTTGTTTGTTTTGAATACAATAAGTAAAGCGAGGAATTTGACCTGAACAAATATATTAGAGTTAATAACTTAAAAATTAGTAAGCTTAGTTTTGAATTTAAAATAATCGTAATTTTTTTTTTTAAATTACCAATTTATTATTTAGTCTGAAGATTAAATTTAATTAATTTCATGTAAAACTTTATTAACACATATTATGTATTTCATGTTTCGATTTAGCATTTTTAAATAAGAAATTATTTAGATTATGGATAAGTTATATAGTATTTAGGTTTGGTGATTCACTTTTCCCAGCGGTAGGCCTAACAAGCCATCCATGGGGCTTATCCCCTTAACATTAATGTCGTTCTTAGATCGCCTATGACCACCGGGGTTATGCGATCGAAGAACATTGGTTTCTTCTCTTCATTCGGCGAGGGAGTTCTCAGGGACGAGGAGTGGTGTTGCTGTGTTTGTACTTAGGTGCAAACCAGTAGTACCATTCCTTGCTCAGAGGCTTCTTCGGTGTAATGAAGAGAAGAACCAATTGTACTTTGCTTTCAGGATCAGAGGCTTCACCTCACACAAATTCAAAAACTTACCATTTTTTTTCCACTTAGCTTTTACAATAGAACAATTTTTCATAGAGTTTAGGATTTGAAGTCTGGTGCTCGGGAGCGTTCCTCAACTTTCGCATTAGGTTTAGTTGTAATTTATTTTTAGGTTAAACAAGCACAACTGGGTCAGTAGAAATGGACCTAGTGTCTAATCGTGACAGTTGTGATTGTTTTATTAGGTTGGGGAGAATCTGTTCTGTAGAATCTGGTCGTTAGGGGCTTTTCCAGTAGGTTCTCACATGCATTGTTGGAGTGGGCTCGCGAACGCGGGAATTCAAATTTAGACAAAATGGATATTGTAACCATACTTACTTTTTAAATTGTCTCCAGACGAATCTTGATTTTGGGAATCTCTTATCTTATTAAATAAAAATAAAATAAATCAAACAAATTTTTCAAAAATTAAATAAATAAAATTTTTTATTAAATAAATTAAATTTTCGTTAATTAAAATAATTTTAGGTAAATAAATAATTTTTTCGTAATTTAAGTTAATTTTAGGTAGCTAAATAAAATAAATTTTCTTAATTAAGCTTTACGTCAAGATATAAATAAATATTTTTTATTTTTTAAAAAAAAAAAAAAATAAATCAATATTTCAAAGTTAGGACGGTACATCCAATAAATAAACATCCTTTCTGAATAATTTTCATTTTTTTCAATTTTTTTAAAAATAAATAAATATATTTTAGGGGTGCTATCGTCAATAACTAATTTTAGGTATATATAATTATTTCAGTATATCTGAAATTAAATAAATAAATTATACTTTTACATATATAATGTTTTAGGAATTTTTGTGAAAGATTCAGCAAAGATTGGCTACGACGGTGGTCCTTTTTGTTCCTTTATAAAGTTTGTTTTTACAAGAAAATCTTGTATGTTTTCGAATTGGGCGTTCGTTGTTTTTTTTCGTTTTTGTGCTTTCATCCTCTTTACATTTCCGTCGTACTGGCTCCATTTTTTTTTGTTGAGAGTTGGTTTTACTATTGTTGGTGATTGCGAGTCATGATTTTGCGGGTTTTACCATCGAAATCTCTAGCGTCTGTTTCCTATATACCAAGCCTAAGTTTTTCAATATATTTTTTTTATAAAATTAAATTTAGTGTTAGAATCATTAGTTGTCATAAATTAAACATATATTCTTAATCATTAGTTATTATAGTTATAAATTTAATTCTCGGTTTTTAGAATTTAAATAGGTGTTATATTTAATATTACTTAGTTATTATAATTTTTTTTTATTAGTTATTAGAATTTCTATTATTAGTTTAAGTTTAATAGTGCTTTGGTGGTTTCTGTCATGGAGGGGATGGCGACGTTTTTGTGATTTCAAGAGTAGAAATCTTGGTTTCTACCTTGAATTCATGGTGTAACGATCGCAATAATCGCGAAACAATAATAAAACCAAATTCATCTTCGTTTTCAATTCAATAAAAATGCATTTCATTAGTTTCCGTTCATTTTTACATTAATGATAGTTTTAAAATTTTCTAAAACTTAACTGCTAGTTAAATTTTGAATATACTATAAAAAGCAAACGAACGTACTAAATTTTTATTTCCAATGCTAATGAACAGACGTCGTTGTTAATCATTTGCTGAATTTCAAGTATTACACGATTGATTAGAAGAGGGCAAAAGCAAAATCACATTTTTGCAATTTTTAATTTAAAAATCATGCATTCCAATTTTGCTTTTCAAAAGAATTACAACATCCAATAATCTACTTAATTTATATAGATCAATGTCAATTGATAGTATTATTTAACTTTGATGTGATAAATCAATAATATTTTAATTCAAAAGTGATGTATTTAATTGCAATCAAGCAAATAAAAAAAAAAAAGTTGTAAACAAAGAAAAAATTCCAATGTCGTTTTGTTTAATTGTTAAAATTGATTTCTAATTTTAATAACTGTTTTTGAGAAAGCATTATTCATTGGCTTTAATTACAATGGAAGATTCCACCCCGCTAAAAGGATAATTGTTGTCATTAATTGTTAAATCTGCTTTATAAAAGTGGCAGTACATGAAGATAAAGTACCCAATGATGTTATCGAAAGTATGAATAGCAAGGATAACAGTGATCGAAGCTATTACCACAGTTAGAGACAATCGTTTGTTTGATGGTTTTTTCGGTTGTTGAAACCGCATGGATTCAAAGGCAGATATATGAATGAAAAGTTAAAGGATCGAATGCAATGTTCAATTGGGCATTTCGAACAACGAAGGTGTAATTCAACAGCAGCAACTTATGTTCACAAATTAGTTCATCCAATTTAATTAATTGATCAAACGCTAGTCAAGGGAATTGAAGAATATTGATGACATCAATCAACAGTTATAATTCAAGGTATTTTTTAGATTATAGATACATTAATTTTTATTACTTTATTCTCATTGGAATGTCAGAATAATTTTATAAAACATTAAGAGATTCCCAATTTTCAAGCTTCGTGTGGGGACAGATGCTGTCCCGTAGCATCAATTTTATTTGTAGTAGTAAAGGTCCAATGGTTATATCATCTTGGAATCAACAAAACTCTTGCAAAAATATGACAACGGTTTTACTGGTCAGAGATTCGGCAATCAATTGTGGAGTGGTGTCAAAAATGCGATAAATGTGCGGCGGTAAAAGGACCCCGGAACTACGGAACTTCGAGTCAGCTGCAGAATTCGAGGAAATTTGCCAAATGCTGGGGATTAACAAAACGAGGACGACAGCTTCACACCCACAGTCAGATGAGATTGTTGAGAGATTCAATGCTACATTGGAAGAATTTCTAGCTAAAGTGGTCAGTAAGAGCCAACGTAATTGGAATCAACACATTCCTTTATTTTTGATGGCATACAGATCAGCAGTTCATGAGACCACGACCATGACACCAGCTCAAGCTATTTTTGACGGTGACCTCAAATTTGGAGCAATACCATTAACATCATTGTCTGCACAAGAATACGTCAACCGAATAAGGGAGAACCTTGAGGATATTCACAAGCTAATTAGGCAGAAGATACAGCTGACCAGTGATATAATGAAAGCCCGATATGATATACGATCTAATAATAAAAGTTTTGAAGAAGGACAATTAGTATGGCTACATAACCCACGAAACGAAAACGTGGGATTTGGAAAAATTGGCCTTATACAAAGGAGAGCTAGATCCTGTTCGGGACGAACAGGCTTAAGTGGAGGGTATTGTTACGATAACAGAAAAATCCAGACGATTACAGTCACTTCCTGAAAAATCGAATCAACAAAACACAACAACTAATTAATGAAATGAATAGTGTTGTTGTTGTATCCTTAGAACTTGGGTCAACAATAAATAAAATTGAATGATTTTATCAATCACATCAACATAACGTAAAATAATCGAATATTCTAATATTTTCTCAAGGTTTCTAAAACGTGACCTCGAATTATCTAGAAGTTTTGCAGAATTGTATATAAGCGATTTACCTCTTGTGGAATGAATTAGTTTTATTTTAAACCTGCGACTGTAACGTTAAAATTATAAAAGTGGTTTTTAAATTAGTTTTTGTGATTAAAGATTTGAAGTGTTATTGAGTAGAAATATTTTGTGTATTATTTTGAACGTTGTGTTACTGAAAATTTCTACGTTGGAGTTTCGAAGCTGTTGGAAGAATATTCTAGTTAGGAATATTGTTTGCTGTATAGTTTTCCTGTTGTTGTAGAACAATTAAGGAGTTAATTACTTAATAAAACCTGGTGTGTTTGCTTACTAATCAGTGATCGACCTCAGAAGGAGATTGGGAATTGCGTTTATCGAATTGAGAGCAAGGCCAATTCGAAGTAAGGTTAGAAAAACGTAACAATATCAATAATTAAGGTTGATTATAATTATTTTGTATTCCATTGCGTTTATGTAGAATCGTAACAATCTTATAAATATCTACGCACCAAATTGAGTGTTGAACGAAAAGCCGTATTCCGCAAGCCCAGATCTATTCTAGTGTAATTTAAAACCATAAAAGCAATATTGAGAAGAGCCCTACATGTAAGGCCATCACATATTTTGTTAACTACCTGTTTCCATGTCCATGAAACGGATCTGAAGAAAAGAGATCTGTGATACCGTCCTAAAGCAGGAGTACAGTTCGTGAATCTAGTGTCTGACGAGTAGTAATTTAATTGTTACTACAACAACAACCAGTGAGCTAAAATTATTGCTTTCAAAAATTTTCAAACACATTAATAAATCAAACTGTAGGCGTTGAGTTGAAAATATATTGTTTTACCTTGACACCAAGAATGATAAGTTAACTCTAATAACCCAACCACAGTTTACCTCAAAACTTTAATAATACTTATCTAGAATTTGTTATTCTATTTATTTTAACTTTAAGCATATTACAAACCGAAAAATAGTTTTCTTTGTTTATTTTATTTATGTAAAAAGGTTAATTTAATTTTAATAAAACAATTTTAAGGTCTAGCAAAATAAACCTTTTTTATTTCTCTATAATATATATTATATATCATAGTATTAAGCTTTTTGTTACCAAAAAACTAGGAGATGGTAGAAATAGGTTTTCAATTTGTCTGAAAATATCACTAGATGGCGTGATCCTTTTCTACGTACTCAATCACCTTATTCCATTGCCTTTCACAAAAAAATAAAGCAGGTTAATTTACGGCAAAGATAAAAAGAAATAAAACTTCCATATCCTTAATTAAAAATATATACTCCATTTAATCAAAATAATTTAAAGGAAAAACTTAACTAACAACAAATTTAATATAACTCCCAGGCATTCTCATTCATTCTACCTAGAAACTCTTGAAAATGTTTTTCATTAAAATAAATCAAATCGTAACGACAAATGACATCAAAACAAATAATATGTACTGTGTTTTTCAACTTTTCATTTTTCACTTTTTTTCATAGCTTCTTTTTATAAAAATAAAAACCCCTACGAAAACCCGGAAAACATTTTCTTTTATTTTTGATTTATTCTTTCTGCAGACTTAAAAAGGTTATTTACATCATAAAACAACAACAACCCCACCAACGAAATGTCCTAAATAATATAATAATATATTAACGTTAAAAGTGTGGCGATCCAAGTGGGAAAATCCAAATTTATTTAAATTGTGCCACGTGAGCGTAGAAAGTATTTACTGATGATCATCATCATTTTATTTATTGATCCAAAAATACAAAATTCCCAGATTCCTTAAGGCATTATACAATTTGTTATGTATATAAATTGGAGATTTATTTTTATTTATTTTGAGAGTAAATAATATTTTCATAGAGTAACCGCAGCCATACACACACAGAACTCAAATTATAGGGAAATATTCGACTAATGTTTCCATAGTAACGAAAATAAAAAAATTGAACTTTTTTCATTCTCTTTAAAAAGCTTCTTTGCACCTGTTTTATTTAACATTCTTGTGTTGCAATTTTTCTAGGATCGTTACGAACGACAACACATACGAACGACAACAATAAAAAAATATGCAAAAACAGAAATGAATATGTATATAATTTAATTGGTTTATTTGTTGTCCTTTTCATAAATATTGCCTTGAGTTCGTATTTATGACGCATGAAAAGAAAATTAATTATGTACGTCATTCATTATATTCCTCCACCCATGCTGATGACGAACGGAATGGTATAATTTTGGAATTTCATCTTTATAGAATAGAATAAATATTCTCATATATTTTTCTCATTCCATCTCATAGATTTATATTGAAATTTTTTCGTTTATATTTCTTTTTGTTTTAATTTTAAATTCCATGAATTGTTCTTCTTGAAAATTATCATTTATTATCGTAGCGCAAGATAAAGATATAAATATATAATTTTTTCTTTTGGAAAATTGAGTAAAATATGTTTTTTATTCGCCTATATATTAAAGTGTTACTTTATTACTGTGATTTGCGGCTTTAAAGTATCACTTTTCAGCTATTTATTTTGTCGTCATAGCTACGTCCAAAAAAGTAAAAAGCATTTGTATTTGTTTAAATTCTATGAAAAATAAATTTTTTTATCAAAGCAACCCGCAAATTCAAAATTTCATTATCCAATTAAAATAGTTGTTATCATTTGTTGTCATAGAATTTGGAAAAAATAATAAATATTTTTTCAAAGGTTACTTGTTCCACATATTTTGATTTTAAAATTTATGAAAATTTGTAATTTTAATTTAGAATAAACAACTTTTCTTACAATATTTTGCTTGCGGCGAATAAAAAATAGTATATGATGCACGGACGTAAGCTATTTTGGACTTAATGTGGGTGCAAATCTCGGCTAGCGCCTCGATTTGCAAACTCCACATCCGTCCAAAATCTTTAGCTTTACGTCCTAGCATCATAATGTACTATTTTTATCGTTATGGTACACACTACAAATCAAATTGTTTTATTTTGTTGTTGATTATTTGTTTGTAATAGTAAGAAAATGTTATCTTTATACATACTAGGAATATCGAGAAAATGTTTTGTTTATTTTTTCCGTTAGTTTTACATATTTTTTTATATAAAAATAGAGCTAAGTAGGCAAAAACACAAATACCTGGACTAGTTAAAGTAAAGGAAGATAGCTATATGTTAGATAGAGGAAATAAGATCAGGATAAGCGAAACTTCTTACCATAAGTAACCCGTGAAAACGGTAAAAGAAAAATTCAACAATCATTTTTATTAAAAAAAAATTGAGAATTAATTTGAAAAATAAAATATTTTTAATAAAATTTAACGAAATGTAAAATTATGTTTGCAATGCGATAATAGGAAAATTATCAGTAGATCAGAATCTAGAATCTATATACTGTTTTATATAATTTTTCCTACAATTGTTTAAGAATCATCATGCCCGCACGCAAATCACATGCCCAAAGTGATCAAGTCCCCCATTAGTGCGGGAATGTCAATAGTCAAAACTCAAAAATACAAGTGAAATTAAGTGATTATTTATTAATATTATTATATATATTGATAGAACAGTTACTTAAATTATTAAATTGCACTCTAGTTAAACCTTCATCTAAGGAAATAGAAGAGGAAGAAAAAGTAAGCACCTTCAACGCAGATGATGAACCCGCTTTCACCGTAGAAAGCGTATCATCCTTAACCGTAGATGATGATTCCGTACAAAAATCTGCTTTTCCAATTTCTTCTTATTTTCAATCGATGATTCTATGTATCCTTCTGCAACACTTGTGGATCTCCATCCTCCGTGACGTTTCACATTCGTGATATCTGCCCCACCGTCTGCTTAAAGGGTCGCTGATGAACGCCTGAACCAGTGCCCTGTGTTTTCACTTGCATTTGGCAACTCCAGATATTCTGCTGTTAGCTTCGGTATTTTTCCAAATGTGTTCTCCCCGACAGCTTGGCAAGTACATTTCCCTCTCTTATAATTTAAAAGAGACAGCTTTGGTTGACATTAACTGGACGAAGGTATTTACGACATATTTATGGTAAATTTGTAGCAAATTTATATTTCCAGTATAAGTTTTATTTACAGTAAAGAGTCGATCAATTTTCGTTTTCGTATCCGGGGCTCTCACAATCAGATAGGTTTGATTATCTTTAAAATGGTTTGTTAACATATTAGTCAATTCAATTCTACAAGCTTCTGCTATCCCAAAAATAACCACGACCTAGAATAATAAATTATTTGAGCAATTTCACGCAAGTTCAGCAATTTTTGGGAAATTTTGAGTTGACCCCTTTTAATTTTGATTATTTTTTGTTTATAGTCTTTCATAAATAAAAAATACAAGTTCTCTTAGAATATTTTTTTCGACCAGGGGTCTTCACAGGGTGCCCCTCAATTTTTTGTTATTTTGTGATGTGAGTGCATTTGGACGTGCGGTTGTAGAAAAACTACTGAATCGATTTTCATAAATGATATGTCGTTGAATAGGTATTAGAACAAAGTTTTTAAAAATGTACACTGTACGAATTTTATCTTTAAAACAAAAACTAATGCTAGTCCTAAACTTTCACAAGTTGTTAGATATAAAATAAGCTTCAATTTAGTTTTTAAAAAAAAAAGGTAGCGCCATCTTTTCTTTAATTACACCGTCTTTTTCTCATGTTACACCGTTAAAAATTATTTCAAAAAATTAACAGTGTACATTTTTAAAAACTTTGTTCTAATACCTATTTAACGACATATCATTTATGAAAATCGATTCAGTAGTTTTTCTACAATCGCTCGTCAAAATGCACTCACATCACAAAATAACAAAAAATTGAGGGGCACCCTGTGAAGACCTCTGGTCGAAAAACAAAATTCTAAGAGAACTTGTATTTTTAATTATGAAAGACTATCTATAAACAAAAAATAATCAAAATTAAAAGGGGTCAAGTCAAAACGTTGTTGAATCTTCGTGAAATTGCTCATTTACTGCATACACACATTACACTCATAATTTTACAATATGGTACCTTCATCATAAGAAAGTCCATGTCATCAGCGTTATTGTGGAACAAGAATAGTCGGTTCTTCGTAAACGTTTGTGGATTTCTTGGGTCGAGTTATTTTCTTGGCATACTAGGATACATTTGTATATTTTTGCTAGCAAATTAAATTCTTTCTTAGTTTTTAGCTTATCAAGTGAAGCATAACATCTTGTAAGCACCACTGGCGTTACTGGGTATTACGACCAACAAGCGACATCCATCCCTCATTCCAGAGGCCCTCAGGCTAGATTACTTCGCTTTCCGGGCGCAATATCTTACATAACGCCCTTGGTACATAAATAGCTATTAAGTGTTTGAATTTACTTTGACACAGAATAATGCAAAGCCTAGTACATTGTTAGTACATTTATAAATTGTTATAATTAACAATAAAATAGTTAATTTTTGAAGTATATACGTTTCTGCATTATAAAAATATCGTAGAAAAGGTGTTGTACAAAACACGAGTGGCAATGCATTTTCCATGCTAGAAATTGCACTTTCCGTTGCGCGGCTCGTTCGCAATATTTTCCCTTGGATATAAAATGCTATTTACAACTCTTGTATAATCTAATACACCATTACAATATGTTTTAAGATCTAAGTACTGTATAACAACATGCGCTCATTCTCGAGTTTGGTACCAGTATTTACATTTTGAGTTACTGTATTGGTAATCATTTTCATAAATTCTTACAAACGTTGACATTTCTTCGTGTATATGTCAGCTCAGCTAGTAACTTCAATTCTATAACAGTAATTATGCTCATTGTTGTTGAGGTGTTATGACTTTTTCATTTTGATCTTCAGTTCTATAACCAATTTTGCTTTCCATAGATGACTTTGTTTTTCAACCTATTCATTTAGTGTAAATGCTTCCTTTAAATAATTACAATTTTTAATTTGTGAAAAAAACATTTAATTCAGAACTTCCTGCTAGAAAACTTCTTATTTTTTTTAATAACAACTAATACAACTTTTGTGAAAAACGACATTTAACCTGATACTGCCTCATATTTGCCGACTGTTTCTATTAGTTCAGAAAACTGTTTAGAACCCCAAAACACCAAAACCTAAAGTCCTTTAACTGTTTGTTTCCAATAATTACAAATTTTTTGAAAATCAAACGACATTTAATTTGCAATTGTCTGATGTTTGCAAATTGGTTCAACGTTGAATAATTATAAGTTTTGCAAAAAACGGTGTTTAATGTTACACTATCGAGTATTTTCTAGTGGGTTCTTCTAGTCGGAAGTGGATTAAACTGAATTTACTCAGAAAAATACTTGATATCACGATAATCTGTTCAAATATGTGTCATTTCATCCAAATAATTACTTTTATATGATAACTGTTTCGAAACAAAAATGTTTCCTATTCCATGTTTGTCAAAAAAAATAGGTAAAAAAATGTAATAAAACGACTTTCACACACCGGTCGGCCGGCAGTCACAACCGACAAAATCTAGAAAACGGCTGGAGGGATCTCAAAAATTTTTGTTTCCAAAAATAGATATACTCAATGGTAAGAGCCGAAAAGACGTTGTGTTCGATAGCTGTCCCGGAAGTGTGTCGAAAAAGTCGTCAAGTGTGTCAAAACAAGGAAATTTGCATATTTTTGCTTAAAAAACTTTCATATTAAGTGATTACGAATAGGAACATTGAATTTGGAGAAATCTTGATGGTCGAGATTGGTATGTGAGATCAAAAACTAGATTATTGCATTATAAGTTTGTCAAAAAAATGTAGTCAAGTGTGTTAAAAGAATGATTTTCATTTTTTTTACTCAATTTTTTGGAAAAAATTGAAATTAATTATTTGTACGACATGAAATGTGATCGAACTTGAAATTGAACATGGAAATTTTTGATTGTGTTATAGTTTTTGAAATATTTTTGGAATTTTGAAAAAGTTTGTATTTTTGATTTTGTAAGAATTTTCGGAATATTTTTAGAGTTTTGAAAAAGTTTAAATTTTTGATTTTATTAAAATTTTTGGAGTCTTAAAGAAAGTTTGTATTTTTGATTTTGTTATAACTTTTGTAATATTTTTAAAATTTTGGAAAAAGTTTTTTTTTGATTTGCAAAAAGTTTCAATTTTTGATTTTGTAATATTTCTTGAGTTTTGAAAAAAACTTGAATTTTTGATTTTGTTATAATTTTTGAAATATTTTTGGATTTTTAAAAAACTTTGTATTTTTGATTCGTCATAATTTTGGCAATATTCTTAGAATTTTGAAAAAGTTTCAATTTTTGAATTTATAATTTTTGCAATATTTTTAAAATTTTGGAAAGTTTGAATTTTTGAGTTTGTGAATTAAGTAATTTTGCAATTATTTTAGAATTTTTAAAAAGTTTCAATTTTTGATTTTGTAAGAATTTTCGGAATATTTTTGGTTTTGATTGAATTTTTGGTTTTATTATAATTTTTGGAGTATTTTTGGAATTTTGAAGAAAGTTTTTATTTTTGATTTTGTTGTAATTTTTGCGATATTTTTAAATTTTGGAAAAAGATTTTTGAATTTTTGATTTGGAAAAAGTTTTAATTTTTGATTTTGTAATATTTTTTGAGTTTTGAAAAAAATTTGTATTTTTGATTTCGTTATAATTTTTGAAATATTTTTGGAATTTTAAAAAAAGTTGGCATTTTTGATTTTGTTATAATTTTTGCAAAATTTTAAGAATTTTGAAAAAGTTTCAATTTTTGAGTTTGTGAATTAAGAGAATTTTGCAATAATTTTAGAATTTTGAAAAAAGTTCCAATTTTTGATTATTTAAGAATTTTCGGAATATTTTTAGAATTTTGAAAAAGTTTAAATGTTTGATTTTATTATAATATTTGGAATTTTGAAAAAGTTTGTACTTTGATTTTGTTATAATTTTTGAAATATTTTAAGAATATTGAAAAAAGTTTATGTCTATATTTGTTTATGTTTATTTTTAAGTCTTTTGAAATATTTTTAAAATTTTGAAAAAATTTAAATTTTTGATTTTATTATAATTTTTGGAATTTTGGAAAAAATTTGTATTTTTAATTTTGTTATAATTTTCGCAAACTTTTAAGAATATTGGAAAAAGTTTCAATTTTTGATTTTGTTATAATTTTTACAATATTTTTAGAATTTTGAAAAAAGTTTCAATCTTTGATTTTGTAATAACTTTTGGAATATCTCTAGAATTTTGAAAAAGTTTGATTTTATTTAATTTTTACAATATTTTTGGAATTTTGAAGTTTTGATATCTCAGAGCTGTGAGATTTCTGTCCCTTCATATTTTCGCTATTGTAACCACAACAAAGACTTCAGCGTGAAAGCTGTCAAAAATAAAATTGCAAGTTTGATTATAAACTAAAATATTTTGTTCTTTGTCAAAATGAATTTCACAATTTTCAATTTTAAAAATAACTAATTTTTACTAATAAATAATAATAATTTTTTTACTAATAACTAATTTTAAAAATAAAATACAAAATACAAATTATGAAAGTATATAAATGAATAAAAACCGCACTTTGAACATAAACTGAAAATTCAGTTGACAACTCAAAACAAAACGATTACAACAGCTCAGAAACGCGAAAAACATCAGAAAATCATACTTTTCAGTTGGCGGCACTATCACAATAACATTAAAAATTACCCTTGCAGTCAAATAAAATTGATATCTGGCAATAATCATCACCGACGATAAATTAGAAATTGAATCTAAATGTTCTCCGACGAAAAGAACTTTTTCGTTTATTGCTGTAGTTATTTTTGAAACGTATGTATTCTGTGTATTCTAATGTTACTAACGTCGTCGTTGGACGGTTTTGCCCGTGTTGTGTTTCTACTTTCTAGCTTATGACTATGCAAGTAAATGACTTATAAATAAGAATGTATGAACATACTATTTGACACACTTAATGCTGTTTTGACACACTAAATTGTATAAAGTTGAAACAAAATTGTATAAATTTGACCCAGTGTTTTCGTCGACCGTGACGGACGGAGATAGACAGAGATTTTCTTTGCTATATAAGTTATTTAGCCTAGTCATGACTCAAAACGTCGAGCAATGCCAAAAAAAAGTACGGGTAACATTATGAAAATTTTCGCATAAATCTAATACTTAGGTCTTTTTAGACCGCAATAAAACAGTTTTACTCACCTGAAATTAAAATAAAAACAATATATATTTCCATGCCACAAGCCACGATATATATGTACTCATATATACGTTATTTTTTAGCACTCTCTTCATTGATAAATAAGGATGTGTTCGTATTTAAAAACTATCCATCCCTCTTTATTTTTCTAAACTAATGAATGAAATAAAAATATAGGTACAGTACACTTAAAAAAGAGAATTATTTTTATGCATACTCACTCATTACACATACGAGAGAAAATAACAAAAAAATAGGGTGAGTATTAATAAAATAAAACAATCCTCTAACCATCTCTTTCATTCTAATATAAGCCGTGTTCGATTTGACTGAAACAACTGAAGCAACTGAAAAATTAAATGCAATTGTTGTTGTTTTTTCAGTTGTTTCAGTCAAATCGAACACACCTATAATTGCAATACATTAATAAAATATATTTTTTTAAGTGAAAGAATTTTGATTCGGTGTTATGTGTATTGAGCAGCTCAGTCTCAGCTTGGCCAGGCTAGGCAGAAGGAGTTAATCGAAAAATTTTAGTATTGATTTATATACGGTTCTATTTGATGTTTGTAGTAACAAAAAAATTCTTATTAATTTTTATAGTATTTCCATTTTTAAATCCATAACCAATTGGAATAAAGTTAGAAAAATGAATAAAATTCCAGATTTTAGTGTGTAAATGGAATTTTTTTTATTCATCGTAGTTTTTTATTATCAATTTTGGAATATAAACTAACATTGAGATAAAAAGAATTAAACCATGTTTTTATTTTAATATACAAGAAAAACAATCGTAGTATATTTGTTCGATTGTTTATATTTCTTGTATTGCACAAACATCCTAAAAGAACAAAAATACGATTCTTTTTATTCTACTTCCATTAAACGACGACGATGACCTCTTCATCTCGTTTTAAATTTCCAATTGGAAGTTAAAGATTTTCATCTTACAATAGAAATACTTTTTTTGTTGTTGCTCTTAATCTGAAGTCTTACAATTTTTGTTGTTTTGTTTTTTATTGTTAAGTGAAATATTTGTGGCCCATTTATTTATTATTATTTAATATTGGAATACAGTGAAAAAATAAAAAAAGAAAGAAAAAATATCGGCTTTTAGATGTGTTGAATAGAGAAAAAAAATAAAATTAAATAAATTTAAAGATAGAAGTGTTAAGTGCAGTTTAGTGTGTTGCAAAAAAAAAAATTCATTAGTGTTGATTTGTTTTTTTTATATTTTAACATTTAAAAATCAATCACGGTGGCATCATTGAAAGAAAAGCGGAAAGGAGGTTCTCAAACCTCCTTCAATGAAGGAGAATCTCATCAACATAACTATCAATATTATAAAACAAAATCAATAAAACAAGATGATAAAGAAGTTGTACATGTAACTCAAACGACAACGTCAACAACTATAGCATCATCTGCATGTCCAATTATAAGTAGTCAAGTAACGGTAAATGAGAGTAATAATAATCCACAACAATATCAAGAATCTGTGGATGGTGTAATGCAACGATGTGGATTATGCTCGTTAATCTCACGTTTAATACGACGAGCTATGTGTGTTGGTTCGCGACGTGGTAGTGGTGAATCCTATTACCAAGAATTAGCTGAAACTACCGTGAGTATTTTGTATTATGAATAAAATTAAAGATGACATTTAGGAATTGAGACAATCATTTTTGTTGTTCTATTAATGGCCTCTGTATAGCAGCTATTCATGCATGTATTCTGTTATTTGTTTTTTTTTTACGAATTTTACTGTTTTAATTTTATTTATTTTGTTTTTTTTTATACTTTGTGTGTTGGGTGTGTCTGTCAAATTTACTATAAATTTTGTATTTACATTTTAATTTTTTTTCTATTCGATTAAAATTTTTTTTGTTTATTTTTTTAACTGAAAATTATATGAGGTAATCTAATCCTGTGTGAGATAAAAGATCGATTGAAATTATAGAGGTATTGAGCTCGTATGTTGTAATTTCGCGTACATTATATTTATAGGATTATCGATAGATTAAAAATGTTTTGATTTTATAGTGGAAAACGAAGAAGTTCAAAAATCGTTGCGAAATGTGTCTCGCTTTTCTTGAAATAATTTTACTGGTGTGTTTAATAATTATACAGCAGAGGAAGATTGAAATGTAAACGAAACAGGTGAAAAATAGAAGGCTGGACTATTCTAAACTAGTCTCTGGCCATCGCCGATTTCATATTTTATACTTCGCGAGGCGTCTGTCCTTGACGAGTCCGAAAACTTTGGTTCGAAAATGCCGATTGCCTGGGATCTTGTAAATTTGTTACCACAATTTTTTTTTTAACTATGGTGGGTGAACATTTGTTTTAGAACGCGCGGGTAACCTTGTCCTACAAAAATGTGTTTGCTATTGTCGAGTCCGACAATTGACATTTTGGCATGTTTGGGTTGTCGAACTTGAGACATAGCAGACAAATTGTTGTCGGACAAGTTTATTTGTTCTAAAACAAATTTCCACCCCCATAGTTAAAAAAAAATTGTGGTAGCAAATTTACAAGATCCTGGGCAGTCGGCATTTTTCGGAATGGAAAAGCGGCCGAAACGAGGAAAATGGCAGAACAAAAGTTTTCGGACTCGTCAAGGACGGCGCCTCACGAAGTATAAAATATCTGGTAATCATCAAATAAAATCGGCGATGACTCAGGGACTAAACCAACTGGATCACTAATTTTAATTTTTTTATTTTCATAAACATTCATACCATAAATCCAACAAGCAAAGCAATACTTTAATTAAAAGAATTCAAACAACATGATTTTTTTCTAGAATGAGTTCCCTTCTTGGACATAGTTTGCTAAGATGCGGCTTATATTATTATATTAACAGTTCTTCTCTTTGATTGGATTTAAGGAAATGCGAACTCACAATCCCTAAATTCATTAATTATTTACTGTGACACAGAAGAACTTGTTTACTTGCACTGAACAATTAATTTACTATAAACTTCTACAATTTGATTTTATATATCACGCATAGTTAATTTATATTACTTAACGCCTAAATGTTTCGCTATTGACTAATCTATTATATGTTTCCTTACTGCAAATGTGCCACTTTTTATACAATATCGTTCCACTATTATTCTGCCCGTACCATAATATTCTTCAAAAATATTTCAGGCTATTACTTACCTATTATTTTTTGTAATGTATGTTACTTTTATTGTTGTTGAATTTTGGTCATTTGGATTTTGTTTTAAAAAAGAATTTCCAATTAATAATTATTTAATAGCCGTTCTAGCCATAATCAGTGAAATTATTTAAGAACAGAAATTTTGACGAAAATGAAAAATAATTTAAATTAAAATTTTTCAGTTTAAATTATGTAAAGTAAAAAATTTCCCCCTAAGAAATTTCTTTGTGATCAAAAAATCACGAGGGCGTTTTTTTTGAAAAAAAAAAAAGAACACGTGCCGCAAAATCATCGAAGTTGATTTTTTGATAAAATCGTAAATATCTCATGAAATATGCAGATTTAAAAAAAATCACAATCATTTTTGAAGGAAATTTAATTCTCTACAAAAAAGATCCAAGTCATTTTTTTCCTAAAACATATATTTCTGATGATATTTTGAAAAAATAATTCGAAATTCTTCGTAACTCGTAAAAACAAATGACGAGAATTTTGACGAAAAATTATTAATTTTGATTTTTCTGTCCACGATTATTTTTTATTCTTTTTATTCCATAGCAAAAGAAGAAAATTAGTAATTTTCGTCATCTTTATTGTTTATGTTTTTATAAATTACGAAAATTTACAAGTTCTTTTTCAAAATCTCATCAACACTATATGTTTTAGGCAAAAAATAGCATATAGCTTTTTTGTAGAGAATTAAATTTCTTACAAAAATGGAAATGTTATTTTTTTTTTAATTCTGAATATTTCATGAAATATTTAAAAAAATCTATGATTCGTGTTCTTCTTATTAAAAAAAATAAACCCTCGGGGTTCTTTTGCCACAAAAAACCTTGAGTGTCTTTGATGTCTTGACTGTCTGGACTGTTTTAACTGCCTTGACTGTCTGGACTGTTTTAACTATCTTGACTGTTTTGGCTGTCTTGAGTCTTGACTGTTTTGATTGTCTTGACTGTCTTGATTGTCTTGAATGTCCTGACTGTGTTGACAGTCTTGACTGTCTTGAGTATCTTGACTGTCTTGACTGTCATGACTGTTTTGGCTGTCTTAACTGTCTTGACTGTCTTGACTTGTCTTGACTGTCTTAATTGTCTTAACAGTCTTGCCTGTCTCGATTGTCTGTCTGACTGTCTTAACTGTTTTGACTGTTTTGAGTAGCTTGACTGTCTTGATTGTCTTGACTATCTAGACTGTCTCTACTGTCTTGACTGTTTTGAATATCTTGACTGTCTTGATTGTTTAACTGTCTTGTCTTAACTGTCTTTGCTGTTTGATAAATAATCAATAGGGCTAGTATCATGTAGGCATCTGAATAGATTTATTGGGTACATTCGAAAAACTATGGAGTATAAGCGTTGAATTAATATAAAAATCTTAGTAGTCTAGAATTTTTTACAGATCAGTTATATCAGTCTTGGTAATGAAAAAGCATATTTTACCAATAATAAAGACTTTCAAAAATGCTGAAAATATGAAACTTAATTAGAAATTACAAACAAATAAATAAATGGCATTTATTATAGCTTTTTGACAATTATTTTTTTCTGTTTTAATTAATTTATTTTTCAGTCATCTCCGTAACAAAAAAAACGATTTCGAAATTACTTTCTTTTTTCCATTAAATCAAAAAATGTTTGTTTTCGTTTTCTTTCTTTGGATTAAAAACAATTAAATATGTACTTAAAAATATATATTTTATATTATTAGAAAACAAAACGACTATTTATAATTAATTAATGATACGTTTAAAACTAAGCTTATTATATTCTAACATTTTTCATCGTTACTTACGTGTACAAAGAAATGTTATTGCTTTCTTTTGTTTAAAATAAATCAATATCACACAAATAAATGTTTTATAAATAATATTACTATTGAAATATTATAATAATAATTTGAAGCATACTTCGAAGTTAGGATGCTAATTTGTTCCATTTTGGAAATATATGACAATTGTATTTTATAGGGCCCATACACGATCAGTTTTGAATGACAATCAACCCCAGGTAACAATTTAACTTAGGTAATCATTGAGTAAAGCTTTAAAAGAGGAATTTAAAATGGAAGGGGAAATTTAAAATTCTTGAACTATCCATGAGAAAAGTTTTATACAAGCTCTACTCAAGGAGAAAAGGCGTATGAAAAAATATTCTTTATTCAAGAAGGCATATATAATGCTTTATACATGTTTTATATAAGTGTTTGAATAAAGTGGTACATAAGTTGTTATTCAAGGCTTATTCAAATACTGTCAAAATGTTACTTGAATAAAGTGCTTGAGTAAATATTTTCTCAAGAGAATTACTCAGTGTCTATTCAAGAAGCGATGCCACTGAAAAAAAAAATTGGAGATTGTTTCCTTTAGTTATTTTGGTTAATTGGCGCATTAAACTCCTTTTTTTTGTATATTGCTGCTATTGAGTTAATCTTTTATCGGAAATTACAATTTATTTTACACATTTCGCATCTTTACAAACGCCTGTAGCTGGGATCGAACTCGTAACCTTTGATTCTCCATACCGCACGCTATCCACTTCTCTATTTAGCAGCTGTCATAAAGAAAATTGAAACTTAATCACTATTGTTTAACAAATTATTTGTACACATTTCAAGTTTCGGACCACTACCACGACTATGAATTAATTTTTATTCAAACATTTTGATTAGGAATGCATATAAAAGTGTACTAATTGTTTCCTAAAATGAGAATATATGGGTTTTTGTTAAAAATAATATTGGTTATGATTGAGGACAATCTCGAAATGAAAATAATTTTGCGTATTCATATACGATATCTACGCATGTGTTTCCATTCAATTGTACGATTAAAAATGATTAAAGAACAAAAATAAAATAAAAAAAAGGAAAATAAAATTCAGAAATGAAAACGTGCCTGGCAGGAATCGAACATAGACCCTCTTCCTCATCGTTTACCCTTACGCACGTTCATTAAATCAATTTCCATGACAGGAATAAAACGTTACTCAATACAGAACAAAAGTATTACTCAAGCTTCGTAGGGGGTATAGTATGCTGTAATTGGCATTACTTTCAGTTGCACCATTTGGCTGATTAATAAATAAATGTTAAATGACCATATTAAATAAACGTTCTACGTTATATTTTCCATAAGTCAGTTGCAATCTGTTGCAAGTTTTGATATAATTTTTTCCCAAGCGCACAATATGGCGATTACATACATATAATACAAAAATGAATTGTATGACAAATTATCATCAGTTTATTTATTTGTTGACCAACTTAAATGGTTTATATAATGCATCACCAGAAATGGTAAATCTCAATCAATTTATAAACCATCATCAAAAACGTTTGATTAAATGGTTGCGGAATAATGGCAATTGCAAATTTCCATTGACGAAAATATGTCTACCATTTTGAAATAATCTTTTGTATTAACCAATAATAGTTTGTTAAAGTTCTTAAAGGTTTGTTAACTTTTTAAACACGATAAGTGATTTAATAAAAAAACACACAATCGCGAATTAAACAACGAACTGTCAAAAATATTGACAGATCGATTTGTTGTAAATTTTTTAATATTCATTGAAAACAGCCGTATATAAGAAATATTACTTGAGTAACAATTTTCTTGAATACAACTAAAATTATTATACATAAATAAAGTCGTATACAAGGAACTATCCTTGGGTAAGAATCTTCTTGGATTCTTTCTAAAAGTTGTACTTTAATAAAGGTTTATATAAGGGATTGAATTCTTGAGTAAAAACATCTTGAATACTACCTTAAAAGTTATATGTGAATAAAACCTTATAAAAGGTATTATACTTGAGTAACAGTTGCTTGAATATGCCCTAAATATTTATTATTGAATTAAGCTTTACTTAAGGAATTATATAAGAAGCTTAGTGAATCTAGTCTTTTACAAGCTTTTTTTAGGTAAAGCTTGAATAATATGGTCTTACACAATGCTTTTTCAAGTTAAGTTGGAATAATTTAAAAAATTTAGGCGAAATTGTTACCTGGGAACGTGATTGACATTCATGACTGACTGTGTATGTGCATTACTGACTGTCAAATTTTATGACTGATGAAATTTTAACCAAAATGTTTATCGTCAGTCAAGATTGACATTCATGGTTGGTCGTGTATGGACCTTATAATAGAGCCCATACACGATCCATCATGAATGTCAACCTTGACTGATGATAAAAATTCATACATGTTTAAAATGTCATCAGTCATAACATTTGACAGTCAGTCATGTACATACACAGTAAGTCATGAACGTCAATCACGTTGATTGTCATTCAAAACTGATCGTGCATGTGGCCTTTAACTCTATACTATGTTTTTGTTTATTAAAAAAAAGTCTTGCATAGTAGAAATTACAATATGTGTCACAACAACACATCAAAACCTTTTAAGACCTGGGTCCCATAACAGGGGGTTTATCTAGAGGGTTTTGATCTATGGGGGTGACGCAATAACGTCTAATTACTCCATACGCGATAGTCAACTAATGTGGCTGATAAATCGGAAAAACACTATATACCGGGTAAGAATGAGCTTAGGGACCAAACCTGTTCTAAGCCCGCCCCACAGCTTGTGCGGTTTGAACCAGGTTTAACATTTTCAAACAGCCCAAAATCAAACCAACTTTGGACTGATGTCCTGGGGCCAAGTCTGGCAAATCAGATTCGGACCAGGTCTACCAAACAAATTTTTTTTCCCAGACAAAATGTGTGAAATGTGTGAAAGAGGTTGTAACATAAGAAATGTGTGAAAGAGGTTGTAACATAAGGGAAAGGGTAACATAAATAAAAATAAGATAAATATAATATGGCTTGCACATGTTTACAATGCATTAGTCTGGTGAATAACGTGTACAGTAATAAACTGTATCTTAGTTCAATCTTGGCATTTACAACTGGCTCGAACTGAAACCGAAATTAACTAGTCAAGGCTTGGCTCGCCAAAACGGGCCCGAGTTTGGTGTTGTTTAATATTGGCCGCTCCTACCCGGGATGTGGGCTGATCACCTCTATAAAACTAATCGATTTTATTAATTCTTCAAGTAAAACTGGTCATTGAAATTGAGCAAATTGAAATTAATATAGGTAGGAGACACTTGTTAGTTCAACATGTTAGTTCTTAATTCTTATTGACTTTTTAAATTACATAGAAAAATTCATGTAGAAAATAAATCATCCGAATTACATCATCCTCGGACGCCATTCGATAGTCATCGTCAAAATAATCTTCTACTATTTTATGTGTTCATTTTTATTGTTACAGTGCGGCTCCTTCCTCGCCTACAGCTGTGCTCAATCTGGGAAGACGAATTGGTGGACGATTTTGGGAACAGCTGTTTATTTCCAATCTCAATAACTTTAAGTGCCAACTTTCGATTGTAATATGTGGTAATCATCACTTGAAATCAGCGTGGCCCAGGGACTAATTGGTCCTAAAATGGACACCTGTACACTGCATAAATCAGAGCGTTGATTATTTTTTTGTACAAATAAGTCTCGATCAGATAAATAAGATTTCAAAATTTTGATTACGTAAAATGGAAACTTATGGTTAATTAATTTGAAAGTAAGCCCATCAAACCAAACTGTATCAAAAGCGTCTTGTAAGTCAATTAGAAACATTCCGGTTGAAAGCATTCTAGTTCTTTTGTTTTTTACAAACCTCACTATTCTGTCAATCTGTTGAACTGTAGAATGTGCTTGTCGAAATCCGAATTGTTCATCAATAATTATTTTATGCTCTTCAACTATATCGAGAATACGATCTTTTATGCAATACTAAAAAATTTTAAACAAAGTGCACAAGAGACTGATGGGACGGTAATTGTTGCCAACAGTTGGGTCTTTGCCCGGTTTTAAAATTGGCAAAACTTTTGCAGTTTTCCATATTGTAGGAAAATATGCAAGTTCTAAACATCTGTTAAATAAACTTTTTAGACACTCTATAGCAAGTTTAGGTAAGGTTTTCAATAAAAAATTTTGATTGTTTGGGATTGATAATATATCCCCGGTGATTTGAAGGGCCTAACGTGGTTAATAACACTAGTAAGCTAATCAAATGAAATTTCCCTTTCTATTGTGAACTCCTCAATCGTGTCAATATCATCAACTGCATTTTTAATGCTTTTATCAAAGTCAGAGATATTTGCATTCCTTTAAAATGACTTTTTGAAACACTCACTTATTATATTACATTTATCTTTGCTATTAAAAATGAGATTATTTGAAACTGTGTCTTTCAATGGAGGAATTGGCATTCGTTTAGATTTTAAATTTGTTGGTACTTTCCAAAAGGAATTTTGAACCTTTGGAGAGCATTTTTAACTGTGCATTCCATTTAACATTAAGCAACTTATAAATATTCGATTTTATGGCCAAATTCAAATCTTTAACAATTTGTTTTAAAAACGGATATCTTTACCTTTGCCATTGACGTCTTCTCGAGCTACGTAATATAATAAGACTTAAAAGTATAGTCATCTAGGATTAATTTGTCGATAAATGTAATGGGTTTTAGTGGTATGGCCTCGTCCCGTTCAGAATTAATTATATTAGTAAACCTCTCAATGCTTAAATCAATGTCGACAGATGAATTCAATTTTGATACTACCCGAGCAGAAATTTGTCAGGGCTCAAGTAAGGTCCTGATCAGGTTGGCCCTAGTCCGGATCAGGCATTGGTAGGGCAGCCCTTTTGGTCCCAGATCATGAGTGTAACGCTTTTGCCTATCAGGTCCTGATTGGGATTACCGGATCAGACCCTAATTGGGATAATCGGATCAGGTCCTGATTGGGATATCCGGACCAGACCCAGATATATATTTATATATTATATACATAAATTAATCAAATTGAAATAAAAAAATTACAATGGAAAAAATTAAAACATACATACCACCTTAATCACTATTATTATAGTCTTTCAGCCGAGAAGCGATAACTAAAACATACATGAAACGGTTTTAACTATATATTTCTAAAATGCATAATACTCTAGTGAATTTTAACCAAATGAAATTTCAGCTAGGGGTCAAATACGAAAAACCTGATCAGGGCCGGATATATTCAAATAAGGCTAACCTGAAAGGGTATTCTAAATCAGACCCGGAAAAGGCCCACGTCAGATTGCCCTAATAGGGATTGCCCTTGTAGGGCTGACCAGGCCCTGATCACGCCCTGACTGTATTCAGGTTTTCCCTAACTAATTTCTGCTCGGGTATATTATCATTAACCAATTGAAAATCAATTATATGTTGATACAATGGCCAGTTCGCTTCCTTAAAGGAATACTTTTGGTTAAATAATATGGTTTCTGAATACGCCAAGTTAATCGTAGATATTAATGGTAGATGATGTAATATTATTATTATAAAGTAATGTTATTATTATTAAAATAAAAAATTAAAAATTAACATATAAAAAAGTATATTTTTAATAATTGCATTTTAATTCAAAAGTGACAAAAGCACACAAACACTGAAAAATATGGAAAACCATAATAACACATAAGTGATATACCACGTTTATTGGATTAAGATTATATAAGGTTTTAATCTCATCATCAACAATTGTTGGTTCAATATCTGGTAGGCCAAATAGCACAAATTTCATAAGTTTGTCTTCGTCACGAGTAAATGAGAAGAATTTATGGCTTGTTGTTAGTATTATATAATTTTGAATAATCTTGATTACTGTACACAAAAGTTTTTGTTCCAAGAGAAATATATTTGATATTGAATGCCTTAATGCTAAGTATTAAGTAAGTATTTCATGTATTTGTTTACTGTTTAATTTGCAAACAAAAGGTGGACTTTTTATTTTTTACACACTTTTATTTAACTTGATTTTTGACAGTTGTGTTGTTTACTTTGAGTTTTATTATCGTTAGCGTGTATAAACTTTGATGAACGGTATATGCCTGCTGGGATTCAGGAGTAGATTTTCCATCTTGCGACATATTTGTATCACTTACACGTCTTATTTTAGACACGTTGCTACATGTTTGACTAAACATGGGCTTCGAAAATAAAAATGACTCACTATTTATGATAGATTTGTTTTATCATGCACTGTCACTGCTTTTTTTACACACTTTTATTTAACTTGAGATTTGACCGTCGTGTTGGGTTGAATTTTGTCATCAATTTTTCAGCAACTTCCCATTATAGGTTTAGTCTCAAATTTAAAAAAACAAGTTTGTTGAACCGTTCTGTTTCTAAAAGTTTTAGACTAATAAACTTTTAGACTAATAAAACTGAAAAAAAAAATTCAATTTTTAAATAATTTTTTATCCATCTCAAAGAGCTTTAGATTTTATATGAAAATCCATAAGATCTGAATGGCCCATTTACCGTGTTGGAATTTCGCTCATACTGAGTATATATCATTATAATATATGACATATTACCTATTTTTATATGGCAAAATGCCCTTAAATTGTAAGTAATGAGTATAAAAATTTACATATTTAATATTTTGTTTTCAAAGCTCCTGTCAATACATGGTATCTTTAATGCATCAATTAGTTAATAGATGGGCAGGTGTTAGTCAAAAGAAATTTTGTATTGTAATTGTGAGCACATAAAAACAAAAAGTTGTTGACATACAAACTTGTTTGCAAATATTAGATAATTATTATTATTACTATTACACACTTTTATTTAACTTGAGATTTGACAGTTGTGTGGGGTTGAATTTTGTCATCAATTTTTTAGCTACTTCCCATTATGAAATTAGTCTCAAATTTGAAAAACAAGTTTGTTGAACCTGTCCGTACGCGTTTCTACCAGTTTTGGACTAAATAACTTATTAAAACCGAAAAAAAATATTCAATTTTTAAATAATTTTTTTTCCATCTATAAAACCCGTCAACACTTAGTTCTTCTAAGATCCATACATTTTGAATGCATTCCGCGTTGGAATTCCGCTCATATTGAGTATAATATTATAATCGAGAACATATTACAAATTTTTGTCATTTTTATACGGAAAAAGCTCCTTAAATTGTAAATAATGAGTATAAAATTAAAATATTTGCTACATTTGCTGTTGTTGTTCAAAGTTTCTCTCCTATATTCATGCTATTCTTTATTCATGTTATTTATATTCATGCTATTTTTTTATAATTTTGTATAATTTTGTATTATAAGTATACATAAAAAACATAAAAATTGTGACATTCATCCTTCCATCTATGAACATGACAATTTTTAATTAGTTTTTGTGATCTACAATATTTAATTATTTGCATAATCGAAGTTCAGAATTTAAAATATTGGTCAAAGTATGTCATATAAAAAAATTTGTAGGAAATATGCGCGCCATCTCATTTTTAATAATAGAACAACGATGAAAGCAATCTTTCTAAATTTTTACACTGGATATTTAAATAATATAATAACAATTGTTATAGTCTAATCAATTAGTACATTCATACATCAGTACATTCATACATTAGTACATTCATTAGTACATTACAACCTTTAAAGAATAATATAAAATTTTTGATAAGTGATTTAATGGCTGGTTTTACTTGATGTATTTTCTGTTAATTATCTTGGTTAACTTATTTTTAGGTAAAATTATATAACTAAAAACTCTAAAATAAAAAAAAAATTAAAAAACACACTTTTTGAAAAACGGACTATAAAGCAAAAAATAAATTTTGCATTGACACAATGTTATATTGCAAAGAAACAAACGATAATTTGTTAATTAATTATTTGTTAATTAATGTTGGCAAACAGCCTTATTGATTCCACACAATTTTAAAAAATACCGTCACTTCAACTCTATACAGCAAAAAAAAAAAAACAAACACAAACACTGATTTGAATTGAGATTTCCTTTATTGTAAACATATTGAGATAACATTATTTCTCAAAAATATAAAACAATTTTCTCTTACTAATTTCGTAATCATCTTCAGAGAGAAATTTGCAACTGAATTAAACTGACATGTTAAAATTTAATGAACTAATTGGTGTTCCAAACTTTAAAAAAACCAAATAAAAAGAAAAAACTATATGACAATAAAAACTTAATTATAAGTAAAGAAAACACTCCTCCCAAAATAAGAGGTAAAGTGTTTTTTGATTAGTTAAATATTACAGTTAAATATTATTATAACGATCTGAAAAAGTGGAAAATCCAAAAAAACCATAACATAATGAAATTATTAAATTTTTTTAAAATCTTGCGGATCCTTTTCCATTTTTTCATATCCTTCAATCTGAAACTAAACTATATTAAAGTGGGTGAATCCCAATTGTCTGGGATTGTTTTTGACTAATCTAAAAAGATCCGGGTGGTTATTTTGTAGCGTTATCTCACTAGGTGAGATAAATAGTGAGATAAAAAAATTATGTTTAAATGATTTCTTTTATCTAATACAATCGATCAAAGACAAATATTTTATCTCACCTAGTGAGATAACGCTACAAAATAACCACCCCGATGTAATAATATTTTTCCTCTCTTCACAACTCATAATATCAGGTTTAAACTTATCTATATACAAAGATTCATACGCGTGAAGATACCAATTATTCCTAACTGTTTTTATGATTTTAGAATTTACTAAATCAATGTCAATCAAAGCAGCAAAAATTAACGGGTATGATTACAAATTCATAAAAAGAATCCTGCACAAATTTGAGGGAAGAGAGTTAGAAGAGAGAAGAGAATTAAGCACGCTATGTCCAGAACAAGAGAATTCAACAAGAAGGATTATTCATCATTATGTTCGTCTAATCGGCTAGAGAATTTCCTCGATGTTTGTTCTACGTATTTATTAGGGCAATTTAGGCAACTAATTTGATAAATTCCTGATTTTTCGGCTGGTTTTACTTTGTCCTTATAGTTGTTGAGTAAATTTCCTATTGTTGTAGACTTGGTTGTTAATTGAATGTTGTGCTGTTTAAGACTATTTCCTATTTTGTTAGTTATGGATGAATAAAATGGTAAGCAAATCCTTCTTATTGAATTCTCTTGTTCTGGACATAGCGTGCTTAGTTCTCTTCTCTCTTCTAACTCTCTTCCCTCAAATTTGTGCAGGATTCTTTTTATGAATTTGTAATCATACCCGTTAATTTTGCTGCTTTCATTATATATTTTTTCTCCTTATTAAACTCTTTGATGTTCATTGGTATGTTGTACAGTCAATGGGTTAGTGAGTTAAATGCAGCTCTTTTGTGACTGCCGTTGTGAAACGAGTCTGCCGTTATGAAGCGCATTGTATTTGTTTGTTTGCGGTGAATACCGAAAGTTACTTTTTTCCCATTTTTTAACACTTTGACGTCCAAAAATGGTAGAGAATTATTGTGTTCTTCCTCAATTGTAAATTTGATGGTCGGGTATATTGGTTATTTAGCAGCTCTAAAGTTGTTGCGATTTCGTTTCTTTTTATAACTGCAAAGATGTCATCTACATATCTCTTCCATATTCTGGGAAACAAAGTCGACGTTTCTTGTAATCGTTTCTCAAGGTGGCATAGAAACACATTACTTAAGTATGGAGCTACTTTGCTGCCCATGCTTGTTCCGAAATGTTGTTTAAACATCTTTCCTCAGAATTGGAAAAAACTTTGCTCCATACATGTGTACGTCACTTTCCGTAGAACTTTTATTTTGTTTTCTTCGATATTCTGCTTTCTAAGATGTTCCGTTAAGCATTCAATGGCGATCTCTACTGGTACGTTTGGATAAAGTGCAGTAACATCAAAAGATACCATTATTTCATCATCTTCTATTTCTATGCCTTGGATGCTGTCCACAAATTCAGATGTGTTACCGACGTACAATCCATCTGGAGTTGGTATATCGTTGAGCTCCTTTACTAGCCACTGTGCCATTTATTCGGTTGGTGTAGAGATATTCGACACGATTGGTCTCATTTTATCGCCAGGTTTGTGAGTTTTGGGCAAAGCGTACAAATATGGTACCAGTGGATTTGGTACGTTCATTCTGTAATGTAAATTTGGAATTCCCAGATTTCTTTCCATGTACATTGCCGTTTCTTTAGCTTCTTTAATCATCTTAGGAAGTGGATTTTTGATGTTACCATTTTTATATTTATGTTCTGAGTATGGACCTTCAGAGATCATGTTATGATGAAAAACGGTTTTAAAAGGGTAATTTATATTAAAAGGTTTTCTTCGTGTTAAATCTTATAATGTGCTGCTTATCTGAGTTTTCCATTCTTCTAATTCCAGTTTCTAGTTGTGCAATGATATCTTCTGTGGGTGCTGTTTTCGGAATTGGTGCGTATTTTAGACCTTTGCACTATCCTTTAATATTCTCTCCAAACTATGTTGAAACTGCTGTTATTGTAGTTGTAAGCTCTTAATATCTTCAGATGTAAACTGTATGTGGAGCGTTGAAGTTTCTCTAAATAGGCATACTTGCTTTTTAACTCTTGATTCAGGATAAATTTTCTCGCTACTAACGTTAACTTCTTCCTATGTCTTCTTGGACCTTTAATATTTAATTTTGTGAAGTTTGGCAAAACTTTCTGTTTTGAACACTTTTTTAGAAAGTCAATATGTGTCTTTACTCTGGTCATTTTAATTTTCAGTTGCAAAAAATTATCGAACTCCTGGTTATGGTTGGATTCCATTGTAAATCAAAAATTATATTTTTTAAAATTGTGTGGAATCAATAAGGCCGTTTGCCAACATTAATTAACAAATAATTTGAGATTCCACTGCACTCTGAACCAAAATTATAATTTTTGATTTAAAAAACGATAAGTTCGTACAAACATTATGTTTTTTATAATTATATTTTCTTTGAAATTGTAAGAAGAAAAAAAATGCTTCAATGTTATTTAACACATCTTAGCACAGAAGCAAATACTAGGTTTTTGACTATTAGTATCTTTGATAGATAAACAATTTTCCGTTCCCATTTGTTACATGACTGATTCACGCCATTTGCAATAAACAATGAACATTGCCATATGTAAGAAATTGGATTAGTGTTTTTGATTAAATTTGTTTGAATTTTTTTATATGGAGTTTTATTTTTCCAGATGGCGTTATGGGCGCTATGGCGATTTTTTGAATTTTTTTTATATTGTGTTTTAATTTCAAAATGGCACTACAAGTTCACGATTTTGTTTGCGCTAAAATATGAGTTAGGATTCTATATCGGGGGTTTTGCGATTACCAATATTTTGTATAGAAGTGTCGACGTGTTTCCATGAAAAATATTGACAACAAATTTGACATAACATATAGTCTAAGAGCCAGTGACCGGCAGACTTACGGTATTTTAGCAAACTCCATATTGATGCTAGGTATAGTTTTTCACCTGCCGTAGTTGAAATGGGTATTCACTATCCCCGCCGATGGTTCCTTTGGGCGTGTCCGCAAGTCAAAATACGTAAAAATTGACTTCAAAAACGTGATTTCAGCAAGTCTGCCGTTTTAATATCTTAAAGTATACAATCTTTTTTTAGTAAAAAATCCAATGGCAGACACCTACTCCGGTTCCGAGTGTTTTTTTTTAAATTTCAAAGTTTTAAAATTTCATGAAAATTTACTTTATAGTCCAGTAACTTTATACATCACAGTATGCGTCAAATCCGGTAGTTCTGATTTTTTGCAGACTTGTTTATGATGTTGGCCTAATGAATAATCCAAGTTTGTGACCTCGAGCGCCGAACGCAACTTTGTCAAAAATCGAAAAAACCGCGAAAAAATCGCTATTTTTTCAAATTTTGGTGATTATAACCCTAAAGGACTAGTTTTTTCTTTATACTTTTTTAGGACGGTTTTAAAGTAGACTAAATTTGCTACAATATGATACTAGAACTGTCTCTGTAGACCCCATAGTTTCCGAGATTACGCCTCAAAAATCGAAAAATCGTTATTTTTTCAAATTTTGGCGATTATGGCCCTAAAGGACTAGATTTTGAAAAAAAAGTAGACTAAATTTGCTACAATATGATATTAGAATTGTCTCTGTAGACCCAATAGTTTCCGAGATTGAGCCTTTCAAAGTTTATCATTTTTTTAACTTCGCAATATTTTGCAATATTTTAGACATTATTTTAGTCACCCGAAAATTCATTCAGAACGACAGAATTGCAAAAAATTGCGAATTTGGAAAAAAATGATAAACTTTGAACTGCTTAATCTCGGAAACTATTGAGTCTACAGAGACAATTCTAGTATCATATTGTAGCAAATTTAGTCTACTTTAAAACCGTCCTAAAAAAGTATAAAGAAAAAACTAGTCCTTTAGGGTTATAATCACCAAAATTTGAAGAAATAACGATTTTTTTGCGGTTTTTTCGATTTTTGACAAAGTTGCGTTCGGCGCTCGAGGTCACAAACTTGGATTATTCATTAGGCCAACATCATAAACAAGTCTGCAAAAAATCAGAACTACCGGATTTGACGCATACTGTGATGTATAAAGTTACTGGACTATAAAGTAAATTTTCATGAAATTTTAAAACTTTGAAATTTAAAAAAAAATACTCGGAACCGGAGTAGGTGTCTGCCATTGGATTTTTTACTAAAAAAAGATTGTATACTTTAAGATATTAAAACGGCAGACTTGCTGAAATCACGTTTTTGAAGTCAATTTTTACGTTTTTTTGACTTGCGGACACGTCTAAAGGAACCATCGGCGGGGATAGTGAATACCCATTTCAACTACGGCAGGTGAAAAACTATACCTAGCATCAATATAGAGTTTGCTAAAATACCGTAAGTCTGCCGGTCACTGGCTCTCAGTCTAATACAAAAAAGTGTTCGAATACCAAATGAACCTCGCGTCTTTTGATTGGTTCATTAACTATTTAATGAAAATTCAACATCATTAAGAATTCGAACGCACTCCTGATTAACCACATTCACAACTGTAGGATTGTTATCGAATGAATCGGACCTATCCTTGATTTTTTTAAGTGGTTATAAGTATTTTTTTGTGTTGTGAACATTGAAAATATTTTAGTGCAGCAGAATTGATGACAAATCAAATTTTCATGAAACAATGAAAATGTTTAGAACAAAGAAATAACAACAAAAAGTCGTCCCCCGTTGATGTTATAATACAGTTTAATTGTTTTCGTAATGTTCTAATAATCTATTATCGCCCATTGTGTTTGGATTTCATTATACAATATTGAAAATGGTGATATAATATTGTAGTTTTGTTTTTTCTCCATTTCTGTAAGAGTAGTTAGTTGAAAAAAACAGATTTGGGTTAAATAATCCTTTTATTTTTTTATGTTCGTTTAATTTATTTTTTATTTTCTCTGAAGGAAATATAACTGAAAATTATCGTTAATAAATTTCAAAGAGAATAAATAAAGAAAATTGCGTGCTGTGCTGAGTTGTTTTATGATTAGTGCAATTAAAGATTTTTATGAAAAAGTAAAGTATGTATAATTTTATGGTTTGATATTGATTATGGTTGTTTTGATGGCAGATAAAAAATTAAACAAACATTTTACATAAAATTTCCCGCTGATTTTTTACGTACGAAATTCCCATTTCTATAACAAATCTAAAAGTAAAATATTTCTTCTTCTTTTATTTTCTAAATTTTTCAGTTTCAGTTTCAGAACTTATATAAATTTTTCAAACTATCTCCCCGAGGATGCATGAAAATTTCATGAAAATATTACGTGTTATAAAATGAATTTTTTCAAATTCTTATAGTTAAAGAAAACTTAACATATAAGTAGAAAATTGCTTGTTGTCTTCTTTACCACAATGAAATTGTTATAGTATTTGAATATTACATGTTGAGGTAGAGCACAGGTTTAATGTAATAATGCACTTGCTTAATTAACATAGAAATGATGTATTCAAGTAAAAACTATTATATGTATAATTAAGTTTTATTTGTAGCTGTGCTAATTTGTATTTAATATAATCGTAAATATGTTATTACACTTTTTTTCAAACCCTGTTTACGACGACTAACGGGTTGATTGCATAATAAGTCAAACCTATTATTTTTACGAAAAAGTAAACAAGTAAAATTCTTCGTGCCAAGTAATTTATTCTTGAAATTGTCAATACGAAAATAAATGTAATAATTTACATCGAAAATTCCAACAAACAAAAGATGTAATATTTCTGTGTTATTCATAAATATATTTGACAAATTGTATTTCAGTTAAAAAATATTAGTATAGTTTTCATTTGGCATGTGTTGCTCGAAATAAAATATTTTCGGTATTACAAAACTAGAATTTTGTTATGATAAGTAGACACCTACTCATTCTGTATGCTGTATTTTTGAGTATTGTATGCCTCCAACACCAATAAGAAGAAAAATGTCAGCCCTTTTAAGGGCGGGATGTCGTCTGTCTTTTTTTCTTACCACAAGTGAATGATTGGTTATCTTGATTTTAAGGAAACTACGTCAAACAAGTTGGTTGTTGTATGCTAGCCATCATAATCTACCCGTTCTACCCCGGTTTGAAGCGCACGCTCTGTGTTTATTATGATCTGGGCAATCCTCCACCGTGATTGTAGTCTCAATAACCTTATTTGCATCTGCGTAACAGATAGCCGACTGTTTCTGATTTTTAGTCTATTGTGTGAAATAATTTCCATTCGAGGAATTTCCATCCTTGAAATAATTTTCATCTGATTGGGATCTTTGTATTCATAGCTAGAGCTGTGGTGCTCTCACTACTAGCCTGTATGTTAAAAGTTGCATTTTATTTGGAGAAGATATTGCTCCTACGACTAATTGTTGTGCCTAAATTACTATCGGTGGAAGTACTTTAGTTTATTTAATTTCAACGATTCAAGGGATCATATATTAATAATGTCTAATTGTTGTAAATTTTTTCATAAAAATATTTTAATTTATACTTATACATAAATGTATTTACAACAGTACTGCTATTATTATATAATCACAGAATAAAAGGAAGAATTCGAAAAATCAGATCTGCAGTCAAATTCTGTAACTGTGAAGCGGTGAAGTGATAAAAATTTCTTCGTTTCTTTTCATTAAAAAACTTATCACTTCACCGCTTCACAATTACAGAATTTGGCTGCTGGATAATAGATATTATATAATAGATATAATAGATAATTTGGACATTCAAAAATTGCCGACCACATATTATTACCCATCTAATTTCGAATGGATTTTCGACCTATCTAATTTCTAATGATTCGAACTGGTAATTTTAGTGTAGTTTAAATTTTTTTTGAACTGATTATCTTAAATGAAATAAATGTTTTGCACGAGTTGTATATAAAGTTCAATTCCGCTCCCTCATTTGCGGGAGCGAATTGCATCTTTTACTCCCTAGGGAATAAAAAAATAACAAACCATGAGAACGATGATAGTTTTCATAGAAACAGAAAGGTTTACGATAGTTCAAACAAATACATATCAATACCGCCTACTATGATGAAACTTAAATTTATAATTTTCGTTTTCTGTAAATAATTAGATTTTAGTTTTTAATATCATAATTAAATTGTGGTCGGGCAAAAAATAGTATATACACCTCGGAAGTGAGCATGACATCTCCCTCAGTGATATGTAGCCCAAAGGCTTCGCACTCGGGCTTCAAAAAGACATCGGGAGAAAAACATGCACTTCTCTCCCTTGGTGTATAATCTATAGTCTATCAATACTATTTATAAGGTAAAATAAAATATCGAGGTTTGTTTGTACATACACGGTTTTATTGATTGAATCATAATCTTCAATGACATTAAAAATTATTGAAAATAATCTTCAAACCACAATTATATTTGATTTATTTTTAGGTACATTCAACGTAAATTAAACGATTGTCAATCATTAGCCGAATCATGTTCTGATTAAAAATTGTTTGTGTAATTTTTGTACTAAACTAAAAAATACAAATAAAAAGTCTATTTCCGACCGAACGTTCATAATGAATATTATTACTATTTAAGATATAAAACAATAGTTTAGCAAATCATGGACAATAAAAATTTTACAAATAGAAAATTTTCACAAACATAAAATTGGTCATTCCATTTACCAACATAAATAATTTTTGGATCCGATTAAAATTTTGATTTCAGCAAGTTTAATAAAAAAAAATTCGAAATTTTGTAAGATAATTTTAAAATTATTTTTATTTATATTTTTTGAGAGAAAAATTTTAAAATAACATTATTATAGAAATATGTTTCAAGGATTAAAATCATTTTATTATTTTTATTTTGTTCAAAATTTATTAACTGAAAAATAAACGAAATTAAATTCAAAACAAAATTAATAAAATAAATAACATTTTAATTTAATTTTTTTGTTTAACATAACGTTATAATATATGAATGTTATGAGTTAAGTATAAGTATATATATCAAGTTTTAGTAGTAGGTGAAGCAGAAAAGTTCGTAATTTATGCTTAACAAATTTTCAAGTATTTTATTTTAAATACAGATTAAAAACATTTGAAATCAAATATAAAATTGCTTTGAAATTGATTTTCATAAATAGTATGGGAAAGCGGTCAACATAGTAGCTGTGGATATTTAAAAAAATTGAATCATGGGCATCAATCAATGCCAAACATGTTGATTTGCCACATAAAAAACAGAAATATATTTTTTTAACTACTAACTTGAGAAATCGTCATTATTTATTCGTGCCCCAATGAGAAGTAACTTTTCTCAACCTAGGTCAATAATAATAACAAAAAATTTATTTATTATGTATTATTAACCTAGGTAATAATGACAAATTTTCTTATAACAGATCATATATTATAACAGATCATATATTAATATGGTTTAGTGAAAAGATTATACAATCAGCAAACTACTCAAAAACCTCTCCATTTAGCGTTTCGAGAAAATATTTTAAAATCACAAATTCATATTTCTATTTTTATTCCAAAAATATTGTAAAAATTAAATAAAATAAAAAATTCAAACTTTTTCAAACAAAATTCTAAAAATATTTCAAAAATTATTACAAAATCAAAGATTAAAACTTTTTTCAAAAATTCTAAAAATATTGCAAAAATTTATAAAAAATTTATAAAATCAAAAATTGTAACTTTTACCAAAATTATAAAAATTATAATAAAATCAAAAATTTAAAATTTTTCAAAATTCCAAAAATTCTTAGAAAATCAAAAATTGAAACTTTTTCAAAATTCTAAAAATAT
This sequence comes from Diogma glabrata, assembly GCA_963693315.1. NCBI lineage: Eukaryota > Metazoa > Arthropoda > Insecta > Diptera > Cylindrotomidae > Diogma > Diogma glabrata. Next base: position 215,781,101 of record OY856186.1, read on the forward strand.
GTGTATATAAATTTCAAAAACTCTAAAAACATTTCAAAATTCTAAAAACATTCCAAAAATTAGAATAAAATCAAAAATTTAAACTTTTTCTAAATTCTAATAATATTCCAAAAATTCTTAAAAATTCAAAAATTCAAACTTTTCCAAAATCATAAAAATATTGCAAAAATATTCCAAAAATTCTTACAAATTCAAAAATGGAAACTTTTTTCAAAATTCTAAAAATATAGATAAAATTAAAATTCTAAAAATATTCCAAAAGTTAGAATAAAATCAAAAATTTAAACTTTTTCTAAATGTTAAAAATATTCCAAAAATTCTTAAAAATTCCAAAATTCAAACTTTTTCCAAAATTCTAAAAATATTGCAAAAATTATAACAATATCAAAAATTACAACTTTTTCCAAAATCATAAAAATTATAATAAAATCAAAAATTTAAAATTTTTCCAAATTCTAAAAATATTCCAAAAATTCTTATAAAATCATTTTCAAAATTCCAAATATATTTCAAAAACTATAACAAATTCAAAAATGTCCATGTCCAATTTTATTTTCAATTACATACATTTTCAGCAAACTACTCAAAAACCTTCTATTTAGCGATTCGAGAAAATATTACAAAATCACAAATTCATATTTCTTTCAAAATTCCAAAAATATTGCAAAAATTAGAATAAAATCAAACTTTTTCCAAAATTCTAAAACTATTCCAAAAATTATTACAAAATCAAAAATTGAAACTTTTTCAAAATTCCAAAAATTATAATAAAATCAAAAATTTAAAATTTTTCGAAATTCTAAAAATATTCCAAAAATTCTTACAAAATCAAAAATTAAAACTTTTTCCAAAATTCTATAAATATTGCAAAAATTATTACAAAATCAAATATACAAACTTTTTTCAAATTTCCGAAAATATTTCAAAAACCATAACAAATTAAAAAATTTCCATGTTCAATTTGATTTTCAATTACATTTACGTCATAAAAACAGCTACATTTTTTTTTCCAAAAAATTGGCTAAAAAAATAAATGAAATCATTTTTTGACACACTTGACATTATTTTTTTGACAAACGTATTATGCCATAGTTCTCTATAATAATAATAAATTTTCATGTCATACAAATTATTAATTTTATTTTTTTCTATAAAATTGGGTAAAAAAATAAATAAAAATCTTTCTTTTGACACACTTGACAACATTTTTTTGACAAACTTGTAATCCCTTAATCTAGTTTTTGATCTCACATACCAATCCCTACCATCAAGATTTCTGCAAATTTTTTTTGAACTGATTATCTTAAATGAAATAAATGTTTTGCACGAGTTGTATATAAAGTTCAATTCCGCTCCCTCATTTGCGGGAGCGAATTGCATCTTTTACTCCCTAGGGAATAAAAAAATAACAAACCATGAGAACGATGATAGTTTTCATAGAAACAGAAAGGTTTACGATAGTTCAAACAAATACATATCAATACCGCCTACTATGATGAAACTTAAATTTATAATTTTCGTTTTCTGTAAATAATTAGATTTTAGTTTTTAATATCATAATTAAATTGTGGTCGGGCAAAAAATAGTATATACACCTCGGAAGTGAGCATGACATCTCCCTCAGTGATATGTAGCCCAAAGGCTTCGCACTCGGGCTTCAAAAAGACATCGGGAGAAAAACATGCACTTCTCTCCCTTGGTGTATAATCTATAGTCTATCAATACTATTTATAAGGTAAAATAAAATATCGAGGTTTGTTTGTACATACACGGTTTTATTGATTGAATCATAATCTTCAATGACATTAAAAATTATTGAAAATAATCTTCAAACCACAATTATATTTGATTTATTTTTAGGTACATTCAACGTAAATTAAACGATTGTCAATCATTAGCCGAATCATGTTCTGATTAAAAATTGTTTGTGTAATTTTTGTACTAAACTAAAAAATACAAATAAAAAGTCTATTTCCGACCGAACGTTCATAATGAATATTATTACTATTTAAGATATAAAACAATAGTTTAGCAAATCATGGACAATAAAAATTTTACAAATAGAAAATTTTCACAAACATAAAATTGGTCATTCCATTTACCAACATAAATAATTTTTGGATCCGATTAAAATTTTGATTTCAGCAAGTTTAATAAAAAAAAATTCGAAATTTTGTAAGATAATTTTAAAATTATTTTTATTTATATTTTTTGAGAGAAAAATTTTAAAATAACATTATTATAGAAATATGTTTCAAGGATTAAAATCATTTTATTATTTTTATTTTGTTCAAAATTTATTAACTGAAAAATAAACGAAATTAAATTCAAAACAAAATTAATAAAATAAATAACATTTTAATTTAATTTTTTTGTTTAACATAACGTTATAATATATGAATGTTATGAGTTAAGTATAAGTATATATATCAAGTTTTAGTAGTAGGTGAAGCAGAAAAGTTCGTAATTTATGCTTAACAAATTTTCAAGTATTTTATTTTAAATACAGATTAAAAACATTTGAAATCAAATATAAAATTGCTTTGAAATTGATTTTCATAAATAGTATGGGAAAGCGGTCAACATAGTAGCTGTGGATATTTAAAAAAATTGAATCATGGGCATCAATCAATGCCAAACATGTTGATTTGCAACATAAAAAACAGAAATATATTTTTTTAACTACTAACTTGAGAAATCGTCATTATTTATTCGTGCCCCAATGAGAAGTAACTTTTCTCAACCTAGGTCAATAATAATAACAAAAAATTTATTTATTATGTATTATTAACCTAGGTAATAATGACAAATTTTCTTATAACAGATCATATATTATAACAGATCATATATTAATATGGTTTAGTGAAAAGATTATACAATCAGCAAACTACTCAAAAACCTCTCCATTTAGCGTTTCGAGAAAATATTTTAAAATCACAAATTCATATTTCTATTTTTATTCCAAAAATATTGTAAAAATTAAATAAAATAAAAAATTCAAACTTTTTCAAACAAAATTCTAAAAATATTTCAAAAATTATTACAAAATCAAAGATTAAAACTTTTTTCAAAAATTCTAAAAATATTGCAAAAATTTATAAAAAATTTATAAAATCAAAAATTGTAACTTTTACCAAAATTATAAAAATTATAATAAAATCAAAAATTTAAAATTTTTCAAAATTCCAAAAATTCTTAGAAAATCAAAAATTGAAACTTTTTCAAAATTCTAAAAATATGTGTATATAAATTTCAAAAACTCTAAAAACATTTCAAAATTCTAAAAACATTCCAAAAATTAGAATAAAATCAAAAATTTAAACTTTTTCTAAATTCTAATAATATTCCAAAAATTCTTAAAAATTCAAAAATTCAAACTTTTCCAAAATCATAAAAATATTGCAAAAATATTCCAAAAATTCTTACAAATTCAAAAATGGAAACTTTTTTCAAAATTCTAAAAATATAGATAAAATTAAAATTCTAAAAATATTCCAAAAGTTAGAATAAAATCAAAAATTTAAACTTTTTCTAAATGTTAAAAATATTCCAAAAATTCTTAAAAATTCCAAAATTCAAACTTTTTCCAAAATTCTAAAAATATTGCAAAAATTATAACAATATCAAAAATTACAACTTTTTCCAAAATCATAAAAATTATAATAAAATCAAAAATTTAAAATTTTTCCAAATTCTAAAAATATTCCAAAAATTCTTATAAAATCATTTTCAAAATTCCAAATATATTTCAAAAACTATAACAAATTCAAAAATGTCCATGTCCAATTTTATTTTCAATTACATACATTTTCAGCAAACTACTCAAAAACCTTCTATTTAGCGATTCGAGAAAATATTACAAAATCACAAATTCATATTTCTTTCAAAATTCCAAAAATATTGCAAAAATTAGAATAAAATCAAACTTTTTCCAAAATTCTAAAACTATTCCAAAAATTATTACAAAATCAAAAATTGAAACTTTTTCAAAATTCCAAAAATTATAATAAAATCAAAAATTTAAAATTTTTCGAAATTCTAAAAATATTCCAAAAATTCTTACAAAATCAAAAATTAAAACTTTTTCCAAAATTCTATAAATATTGCAAAAATTATTACAAAATCAAATATACAAACTTTTTTCAAATTTCCGAAAATATTTCAAAAACCATAACAAATTAAAAAATTTCCATGTTCAATTTGATTTTCAATTACATTTACGTCATAAAAACAGCTACATTTTTTTTTCCAAAAAATTGGCTAAAAAAATAAATGAAATCATTTTTTGACACACTTGACATTATTTTTTTGACAAACGTATTATGCCATAGTTCTCTATAATAATAATAAATTTTCATGTCATACAAATTATTAATTTTATTTTTTTCTATAAAATTGGGTAAAAAAATAAATAAAAATCTTTCTTTTGACACACTTGACAACATTTTTTTGACAAACTTGTAATCCCTTAATCTAGTTTTTGATCTCACATACCAATCCCTACCATCAAGATTTCTGCAAATTCAATGTTTCTACTCGTAATCACTTAAAATGAACGTTTTTTAAGCCAAAGATATGAAAATTTGCTGTTTTTGACATACTTAATGATTTTTTTGACACCCTTCCGGGACAGCTATCGAACACAGCGTCCTTTAGGACCTGTACCTTGAGTAAACCTATTTTTAGAAAAAAAATTTTTTGAAATCCCTCCAGCGGTTTTCCCTGCAGCGTAGGTAATGACGGCCGGCCGGACATACATTTTTGCTTTTTTAGAATCAGTAAGTCCTAAAACGTCGAGAAATGCCAAAAAAGTGGGGTAAGAATTTCACTTTTGGCTCATGAATGTAATACTTAGGTCTTTCAGACCGAAGTCATTTTATTTAAATGGAAAATTTAAGACAATTGTTTGATTTCCAAAGGCAACTAGGTTAGTTTATTTGAAATTTTAATTCATGTTAAACAGAATTCTGTTGAAATTTAGTTTAGTTGTGAGGTGTAGACGAAAAAAATTTTTATTCGCCTATGTTTTAAAGTGTTGCTTTATTACTGTGATTTGCGGCCTTAAAGTGTCACTTTTTAATAATATATTTTGCTGTCATAGCTACGTCCAAAAAAGTAAAAAACATTTGTATTTGTTTAATTTCTATAAAAAATAGAAATATTTATCAAAGCAACCCTTAAATTCAAAATTTCATAATCCAATTAAAATAGTTGTTATCATTTGCTGTCATAGTAATACAATTGGTTTGGAAAAAATAACAAATAATTTCTCAAAGGTAACTTGTTCCAGATATTTGTTTTTCAAAATTTATGCAAAATTATAATTTTAATTTAGAATAAACATATTTTTTCAAAATATTTTGCTTGCGGCGAATAAAAAATAGTATATGATGCACGAACGTAAGCTATTTTGGAATAAAAAACATACGTCCAAAATCTTTAGCTTTACGTCCTAGCATCATAATGTACTATTGGCTCTTCAAAATTGAATAGATTTTCAATTTCATGTCAAAAATAAATAAAAGCTATAGTTTTTAATGCAAAGCAAACTATATGTGATTTTTATATATTTTTAAGAAAATTCATTGAAAATAAAATTCTAACTAAGCAACCCTGAATAATAAATATCCAATACGCAATCCTATGATATGATAAACAATGTTTCACCAAATCAAAATTTTTAGTTATTCACCATTTGCTTATTAATTGACATTTTATTTTGTGAATAATTAAGTTTTAGTGTATTTTTTATATCAAGTAGTTAAAAAAATAGTATACAAACCTCGGTGAAGAAAATTTTCTCCATTTTCTCCATATCAAGTAGTAAAAAAAATAGTATATAAACCTCGGTGAAGAAAATTTTCTCCATTTCGGTTCTTAATTCGCTCGAAACTTTGTTTCTCAACATGAATGAATATTACCTCAATGTAGAAAATTTACTTTATCACCTCGGTATATAATGTACTATTTTATTTCTTTGGTATTTTTTTTTTGGTATTTTTTTGGTATTTTTTACTATTTTATGTACTATTACTATGTACTATTTTATGTTTTATAAAATGGTAAATCCAGCAAATAATTTAGGAAAAAATTGCAGGAACAAAACTAAAATTGGTAAGCCAATAATTCAGGCAGTGGCATATTGTTTGATCATGACCAAAATCCATATATTGTGTTATATGAAGGCTAGTTTCTTCAAGTAAGCAATAGCATGGTGTCCACCAGATATGGAATTCTGGAAAGTCAGGGAAAGTCAGGGGATTTTTTTTTGGTCAGGGAAAGTCATGGAAAGTCATGAAAATTTATTATTTTTCTGGAAATAAATTTATTTTAATACAAACTTTTTTTATTAAATTTATTTTTCGTATATCCTTAATAATTTACTTAAATATTTTTGCAAGCGACGCAAGTTTAATACAATCTATAACTTGAATGTTTTGAATTTCCATACTTAGAAATTTTATGATACTCAAAAGCTTTATGTAAACGATCAACATAATATTTTTTCGTTTATGAACAAAGAAAGCCTTTTGCACTCTATCGCTATGACAGTATGTGACCTCAACAGTTTGCCTGTTTGCGCTAACTGACTATCAAGAGTAAAAGAATATGCTTGATGCAATAATGCACCCGAATCCCGATTTCTTCCGACTACGGTTAGTGACTATATTTTAAAAAATCAACAAGATCAGCAACTGTGCGTCGATACCGAAATACCGTTAGAAAACTCAATAATCAGTATACTTAGCTGTGTTTTTTTTTTGCAATTTAAATTGAACAAAGTTTGACTCCCCAATCGTCAACTATTTTAGGTCCTCGTTTACATTTATCGCAGTCTCGAGTGGGATTTAATGGTTCATGTATTGTACTTTTGAAGATAGGGGACGAATGATTTGTGGAGTGTAATAGTGGGGTTCAACAGCTCTTTGATGTGATGTTCAGTGAACTGAATCTCGATTGGGATAACAAACAGAAACAGTTCCATGGGTGCACCAGCGTTAGTTAATTAAAACTCAAAAGAAAATTCACCTACGTTGAAAAGTTGCAGATTTGCCAATATTCTACAAATACATTTTGGTTGCGTATTCTTCTAAGGAGGTCAAATCAATGCCCACCTCTCCGCTGTTCATATAATTAAATCAAGAACAGTAGTGACTTTTTCAAGAGTTTCGCTTCTTTGGCTTTCATTACCATGTTGGGGTTATAAGGTCAATGTGTATTCCCAGATTAAGGTCAATTTCCATAAATTCTTTAAAACAAATATAAATCGTTTACAGAAACCTCAGTTAACATGGTATCTTTGGATATTCAGAAACGTTAATTTATAATTTATTGTTTCACAAACATTACTAACTTTGTATAAAGAAAGCAAATGGAAACCAAATTATATCGGTCAGAAAAATTTTAATTAATTTATCGATTGCGGAATTAAAGTCATATGGAACGAGTTTATCGATCAAGTTGGAATACCACATTTGATCAAATGATTTTGCAATGTCTAATGCGATAACGTAGTTTCCCCACCTTTTGCAAGCAAGTTGTTTGTGGTCACACGGTCAATAATAGATGAGATGAAAGATTTGATACCAGAATTTAAAAACTAATTGCACTGTAAACACTTACGTGTAGTGGTTACTCTCGGACAACTAATATAATCAGGAAGCGAAGGTCAGCTTTAAACGAATATAGGTAGACTTAAAGTAAAGTTAAGTTAGACTTAAGTAAGTTTTTTCCTAACAATGACACGCACCAAATCTGGAAGAAACGGAAAATTATTGTTAGGGAGCTGTTCTGTTCTATTTTCAATTTGGTACTAGTGATCTTGTAAGTTGATGCATTAAAGCCTCCGTAATGATACTAGTCGCTGAGTAAAACTCACTCTGCATGGCAATAGAAGAGGTTATAAAAGTAATCCCAACACGCGGTTTCAGAGTTGGTCACTTCAATGGACAGACATAGGTTTCACCAAATTGAAACGTTTAAAATTGGATACACTACGTGCTCGAATCGGAACTTTACTTTTCGGGCATTTTGGATGTGATTATAGTTTCTTGTATGCATCAAAATTAAGCTACATTTTCTAGTCAAAGCCATCAAATAACAAAACAACGAGAACATCTGAACAACCAAATCATTAAGTAAGCCTTTTAGCTAAAGAAATATACCAAACCATATAACGGACACACTGAACAAATCAAAAACTGTTTGAACATATTCCTTAAGTTCGCCAATTAATATGTGAAAAATGTGATATCAGCCAACCCGGCAACTAATCTCGTGATGGTGATTTTGTTGTGCGTCATAATTGCGATTGTTTTTTTTTTTAAGGTTTTTGGCTAGTAAGACGTCGGTTGGCAAAAGTCCCCCTCTACCAAATTAAAAACTACTAAATTCGTCATTGTCAAAACATTTTATTTAAGCAAAACCTATCCCAACCGTAGTAGTAAGTCCTCTACTAAAAATAATCTGGCTCTGATTTGCTTGCCTGGATAGTTTAAGGCGTTATATGCGATAACGTAGCCCCACATTTGGTGCACGTGCTCAGTGATGATTTAAATCATCGTCGATGATAGGAGGGATAGCGAATTTGGTACCACATTTAAAGAACTAATTCTTTTATCACAAATTGACACAGTCGAAAGGTTTGCCACTTCTGCTCAGTCAATTTCTGGGTATTGGGAGTAATTTATTGAATTTTAATTATGAATCCAAATTTTATATATGTAATTTACTTTTTGTAAAATTGTGAATGTAATTTACGTTTGTTTCTAAAGAGCTAATTTTTCCGCCTCAAAAACAAATATTTTTGTTATGGTTTCATTATTGAAAAAAAAAAAAAAAAACGAACTTTGTAAAACCGAATGGAATGGTTTAAGTAAACATTTACCTACGTCGTCAGTATAAAACAATGACGATCGAAAAAGAAGCATTGGGAAATACTTCGGCGACGACCATTGGTGTACATTTTTGAAAAGTGAAACATTTGGTCGGATCTGGAAACTCTAGTTTTTAGTAAATGCTTTTGACAACTGGCGTTACTAAAAAGTGGTCAGAATTGTCTATATTTTCTAATGCCTATAGTATATATACATTTGTTGGAATTAAAATACATAAATGGCTCGCAAAGTGCACATTAAAGGTCGCTTAATAAAATGTGTAGTTGATAAAATGTTTTGTATGTGTCACAACAACACATAAAATCTTTTGAGACCTTGGTCCCACAACAGGCGTTCTAAAGTGTTGATGGGCGCAAACCATAACACGTTTAAAATATGAAATAGGCCAAAATATATATTTCTTGATAGGATAGAGGCAATAAAATTAAATAAGAGATAAAATGTTTTTTTTAAATTTGGAGGAACAAAACTAAAATGGAGTGCCCAATAATCCAGTGAGTGGCATATTACTTGATCATGGGACGCACTGTCTTCCCCAACCAACCAACACATAAACCAACATTTAAACCAACACATAAAGTAATAATTTGATTTACACCAACACAGAAAGTAAATTTGAGGGCTCGTTTCTTCAAGCAATCAATAACGTGCCATTATCAAGGAGTATTCGTTAGATAAAATTGATTATGCTATTATTGACTGAATATAATCCATTCGCTAGTACCCCTAACTCCTAAGATACCACCATCGGTAGTGATATCTCACAGATATTGCCAAAGGTATGTGATATCTCAGGTTCACTTATACGTCAATCAGGCCTTTTTACAAAATTATTTGTTTTATTTTTTAAAAAAGTCATGGAAAATTCAATTTTTTTTTCTGGAAAGTCATGGAAAGTCATGGAATTTTGTTTTGAAAAATAAGTGGACACCATGAATAGGGTACCATCATCATGGCATATTCCTCAACAAAGATTGAGTGTGCTACCGTTGAATGAATACAGTTTATTCGCTATAGTACCCTTAAGATATCACTTTGGCTTTAGTGACTCATATGTCAATAACAGACACAGAAGTAAACGGGGTTGTCACACCCGTAAATCAAAAATTAAAAAAAACACAAATCGACATACAACCCGTGATTAAGTTGTAGGGAATTAAGATTTGCAGTTGCATTTCGATCACCCACAACTTGTATATAGGATCCCTTTGAACTGAGTTCAAGAAATCCAGGGTGGAAATAGATGGAGTGCCCCAAACTTGACAAATATACTCCATAAAAGGACGAATATAGGACATTCATAAGTGATGTTTTTAAGAAGAAGTAAAATATTTTTCATGTATTGGAAAGGTTGTGTTTTTTAAACGCGTTTTTTGACATTGCAATTATATGACCGTTCAACAGTAAGTCATTGGAAATTGTTACTCTCAATAAACGAAAACTTCCACATTCATCTATTTCATCGTCACACATAGCAATTGAAATATCGTAGTCGTTACATAATATCCTGCCTTTGTATTATCAAATAAGTTGAAAATTGTCAGTAGCATACTATCTTTTCGTACCGATCGATTCATTAGCAAACTTGGGTCTCACTGAATCAAAATACTCGAAAACAAATTGATCACTAGTAACAACACGTTTCTTTTCGAGCATTCTGGATGTGAGATCTTTAAGAGCTACATACATTGGCAGAAACACCTCCTTGTATGTGCAAAACAAAAGTTCCCCTTTCCAAACCCACGCCTTCAAAAACAAAATCAACGGAAACGCCTTAGGGCTATTATTTTGAAAACGTACATTTTTTTGTTGATTTTTAAATTTTTGATTTTTAAAAAATCTGAAATTTTGATATATTGTTGGTATTGACGAAAGGAAAAAAGTGATTTCTGCTTTTATTTTTTGAGTACTCTGAATCGGAGTTATGCGCGGTTGAAGTTTTGAGGCTTTTTCACGTAGTTTTGGTAATGGTGTCAATGTTTTGTGAATAGGTGTCAATGTTTTGTGAATTTTTGCAAGTAAAAAGAAAAATAATTGAATAATTGAAATAAGTAAGTTTAAAATTAATAACTTTTCTCTTTTCCGCTAGGCGGCGCGTAAAACCTTGGTTTACTTCAAAGCTCATATCTCAAAAAACCTCCTTTTTTTTTGTTTTTCACAAATTTTAAAGTAAACAGATGCAGCTATGAAATTGAGAAATAAAAAGTCCGCAATTCAATATGGATTTTTTCGTACGATTTTTTAAAGTTTGGTATATGAAAAATTCACATGTGTTTTTTTATTAAGTTGTTATTCGTTAGGATTAAGTTAGGATTATTCCTGTACTAAATGTGAATCTAATAAATTAAACATTTCCTATTTTAACACCTGCAATAAATTTGAACCATTTTCTGTGTATTTCTGATTGAGAAACAGGTTTTTATTCAGAATAAGAATTGGAGATCCCAATGATCGAAGATTTTGTTATAATTTCAACATCACCAACACTAACATTAGAAAAAAACATTAAAAAAATATTTTTTCTATAAACATTATAATTTAATCAATATTATAAATAAATACATTAAAAAATTAATTTATATAATTCTTTTTGCCTTTAAATTGAAATATTTATGATTATCAGAAAAAGAAAACATTTTGGCAATTATTTTATCGGGTGTAGTGTTATCCGGTAAAAAACAGTGAAATCCTTGAGTTCCACTTATGGTTTTAATGTCCGAAAACCGCATCGAAAGAAATTGCTCCTGTAGTTCGATATCTCCTGAAGACACATATGAAAACTTCATAACGTGGTTGGTTTTTTTCGACCGAATTCCCGCCCATTCAAATAATTCCCTTGCTGTTGATATTTTTTCTCCTCTAAGCGAAGCTCTCCGGGCTTCTCTTTAAAGTGTTCCTCCAATCCCATCAGATGGACCCTTACCGTGGGCAGTTGCAAAGAAATGCCATTCTGCAGGTATTTTAAAATCATCAATATGTTTGCAGAGATTTAGAGAAATTCTTCTTATTTTTATATTGAGCTGCTGAACCATCAGTAAAATATAAATTTTTTTTGATACTTGGATATATTTCTTGCTGTTTTTCAATGAATTCAATACACCTTTTCTGGTATTTATGAACTGCAACTGTGTTATGCATTAAATGATCAGATATAATGACAAAAGATAAGACCTCTAGTTTATCATTACATGATTTGTAGTAAACTACGATTAGGTGGATTGTGGCTTGAACTTTATTGAAATGTGCAGCTTGTATCTCATTCTGCGTTATCATTGAGTAGTTTTCTGAAAAATCCATAATAAATACGTATTCGCCGTGACGTAGTTTAAGTTTCGTTTCCTTAAGAAACTTTGATTGCTTCCTTGCGATGAAATCATGAATTTTTAATTTGTTTACCGATGTATGTACTAAATCTTCTAAAAATTCTTCCTTATTTTTTTCCATGCATTCTAACGAATATCTATCTTGAATTAACCATTTCTCATAATGTATTTCTTCGTGAAACCCAAGAGATTCCAAAATTGTTTCTGTGTAAGCTTCCACGATATTTTTACAATCATTGCATATATTTGTTGCACAATCCACTGTATCATTAGAACAACTCAGTTTCTTAAGCAGATCTTTTTCATTTTTTACTAAATTTAAGAGCGGCTTACACATTAAACGTACATTTTCATGTATCATGCATATACAGACATTGTGTGTTCCGGTAGGTCCGGCTAAAATACATTCCTTCTGTCGCAACGTAGTGAACTTTGAGAAGTTGATTTTGACATCTGGGTTTTCTTCCAAGAACATTTCGTAGATGTCGGTGAGGGTCCATAACACCAACCGCTTTGATTTCCTAATTTTTGTTGATCCTTCTGTAATAGTAACAACATCTTTAAGGCCAGGCATTGTTCTACTAATTTCCTCTGATAAGTAGTATGTTTGAATTTTTTTTACTATCTTTTGTGACAAACTGTGTACTTGTTTGCTTTGATGCCAACCGTAAGGTTTCCACCTACTGTTTCCAGCAGATCCATGGTGAATTCTACCAGTCGTCTTGATGCATTAAATTCATCCTGGATACGTTGATTTGACCAAAATTTACGTGGTAGAGTTGTCAACAAAACCACTTGTTTTGATTTAGAGCTGGCATCTTTAAATTCTTTTTTAAGGTTCATAAGCCATGATGTATATTCACATTCCCCGTTTGGTGATAACACTTTAACTGAATCTACTTGAAATATTCTTTGACTTATTGCCGATGTGACACTTGCAATTTTTTTATAACTTCCTGTTGTAATATGTTTTTGTTTGATAGGAGACTCGGCTAACCTTCCAAGAACATTGTTAATATCTTCTAAAGTGTCATTAAGTAGTTCAGGAACTGGTGGAGATATAGTATCAACCGAAACTGGTGAAGGATCTAAAGATGCTGGAGGTATTTGAATATTTTCGTTCGTTGGAACATTTTCAACATCCTGATTTATAGAAATAATTTCACCATCGATAGTTTCCGAACATGAAAGCTGCTGTAGAAAATATTAGTTGCATATGAATTTTTATTCATTTTAATAAAATAATTAAATTTACCTTATTTTTATAGATATAAGTGCGACATGTTTCACATATAAACTGGTCATCACGCAAAGTAAAATTTAGGGTCGCAGCTTTTTGAATAACAGCTGGTGTGACCAGTTTCACATTTTTTGATGTCCGCTTATGATTTTTGAGACCGTACAAGTTACAGCACAATTTGAAAAGCAATTTCTATTATTATCTTTTCTAAACGTTATGTCTTCTAAATATTTTTGAATATACTTGCTATAAGGCAATCACATCAATATATACACCCTTTAAATAGTTTTGACATAGGTAGAATCAGGTAAAATTAGGTAGGTACAATGTAATATATTTTGATTGGATGCAAGCATAATTTGTTCCAAAAAACGTTTGTGGGCGTCATTAGAAATTTTAAATGTTAAAATTATGAGTCTCTAATTAGATTTTAATTAGTAAAAAGGGGCTGAATAGACATTTTTTAAAATGAATAAACATTTTACAGACCCTTTTAATAATTTAAATTCCTTTATTTTACCACTTAACTTAAATTTTTTTAATAAGTTTTTAACCATTAATGCACAGAAAATGGTTCAAATTTATTGCAGGTGTTAAGGGTGCTTTCCAAACGACGACTTATTTGTGGAACATGTCTTATTCTAAACTTATTCAAATAAGTATGATGGCGAGGTGACTTATTTAGTATCTCTTTTTCCACAAAAATTTAATCTGATATGTCAAATATACTTTTTATTTAATTTAGTGAATATCTCTCTCTAATTTGATCTAACGTTTTTAAAAATCAGATTAAAATTGGCATAATTATAGACATTATTGTCTTGAATGATTTTTTTGACATTTTCAATATGGCGGCAAATAAGTAATAAGTCGTCGTTTGGAAAGCACCCTAAAATATGAAATGTTTAATTTAATAGATCCACATTTAGTACAGGATTATTAACTTAATAAAAAAACACATGTGAATTTTTCATATACCAAACTTTAAAAAATCGTAAGAAAAAATCCATATTGAATTGCGGACTTTTTATTTCTCAATTTCATAGCTGCATAACATATGTTTACTTTAAAATTTGTGAAAAACAAAACAGGGGGTTTTTGAGATATGAGCTTTAAAGTAAACCAAGGTTTTACGCGCCGCCTAGCGGAAAAGAGAAAAGTTATTAATTTTAAACTTACTTATTTCAATTATTCAATTATTTTTCTTTTTACTTGCAAAAATATACGTAAGTCGGATGAAATTTGTGGCACCTATTCACAAAACATTGACACCATTACCAAAACTACGTGAAAAAGCCTCAAAAATTCAACCGCGCATAACTCCGATTCAGAGTACTCAAAAAATAAAAGCAGAAATCGCTTTTTTCCTTTCGTCAATACCAACAATATATCAAAATTTCAGATTTTTATAAAATAGTTGATTTTTTTCGATGTACGTTTTCAAAATAATAGCACCTTAACATCCCATCACTAAAGAATGATGTAACTGAAGAGATATTCGTCGCTTTAATAATGAAATGACGTATACGCAAAAGTATAGTTTCGAGATATTTGAGTTTAAAGTTTGATGTGCGCATGCATTTGCTTGGACGTTAATTTATAATTTATTAATTCTGACCCCCAGTCATAAAATAATTCGAAAATTTAAAAACGCCAATTCAAAGATGCCCTTATGGGGAATGCAGCGCACCTATTATATAAAAACAACGTATAAATAGCATACGTTGTTTCATTATTAAAGCGACGATATCAAAACCATATTACCACTATTTAAATGTTTAAAAGTATTATCTTTGGAGAAGCGATAAAACTTGGCATTTATTCAAAGACGATGTTAATGAAATTTGTGATCTGGACGACCGACGTTGAACCTGATCATTTTAGAGCGATTTCATGATTGGCATACAAGTAGTATAGATGATTTAAAAAACGTGGGTCTTAGAAACATTTTAAAGTGTTTAGTCTTAGAACAGGGTGGTCCGAAAGATTTCTGGAAATTCAAACTCAGTGTAACTTTGTAATTTAATTGCAAGAGATGGTGCGAGCCGTTCTCAACTGTTTGAAAAATATAAACGTATTGAAGAATGAAAAAGTAAATGTCAGATGTTATATTACTAAAAATTCAAAGTTAACTATTTGCATACAATAATTGTAATATGTGAATAATAATAATATGTGATATAGTAATAATAATAATAATATATAAAATAATAAATTTTTGGGATAAAGCTAATAAATAAAACATATTTTTAAAATTGTTTATCCTACTATTGTTTCGGTTTTAAAAAACCATCTTCGGGGATAATATTTAATAAAAAAATTCTTATACAAAAAATAAACACAAATTGAAATTTGAAAAACTTATTATGTGTTTATTTTTTAAATAAGAATTTTTTATTAAATATTATCCCCCAAAATGGTTTTTTAAACCGAAACAACTATAGGATAAACAATTTCAAAAATAAAATATGGAGGGGCTGAAATCTCACAGCTCTGAGATATCAAGACTTCGGTCTGGGTTAAGGATTTTGATATAGTTTTCGGCAAAAACTTTTATGAGGACATGGTTTTTAGTTTTGGGCGGCGAAGTATATCAAACATAACTCTTTGTTAAAGTACAAGTATTTTTTTATCTCTGTTTAGAAATTTATTACAAAACTAACACGAAACATCAATACGTGCCGGAAAATTATAACAGATCATAAATTAATAAAATTTAGTGAAAAGATGATACACTCAGCAAACTACTCAAAAACCTCTCCATTTAGCAATTAGCGTTTCGAGAAAATATTATAAAATCACATTCATATTTCTTTCAAAATTCCATGAATATTGTAAAAATTAAATAAAATCAAACTTTTTTCAAAATTCCAAAAATATTCCAAAAATTAGAATAAAATCAAATATTTAAACTTTTTCTAAATTCCAATAATATTCCAAAAATTCTTAAAAATTCAAACTTTTCCAACATTCTAAAAATATTGCAAAAATTATTACAAAATCAAAAATGAAACTTTTTTCAAAATTCCAATAATATTCCAAAAATTAGAATAAAATCAAATATTTAAACTTTTTCTAAATTCCAATAATATTCCAAAAATTCTTAAAAATTCAAACTTTTTCCACAATTCTAAAAATATTGCAAAAATTATTACAAAATCAAAAATTGAAATTTTTTTCAAAATTCCAAAAATTATAATAAAATCAAAAATTTAAAACTTTTCGAAATTCTAAAAATATTCCTAAAATTCTTACAAAATCAAAAATTAAAGCTTTTTCCAAAATTCTATAAATATTGCAAAAATTATTACAAAATCAAAAATACAAACTTTTTTCAAATTTCCGAAAATATTTCAAAAACTATAACAAATTCAAAAATTTCCATGTCCAATTTCATTTTCAATTACATTTACGTCATAAAACCAGCTACATTTTTTTTCCAAAAAATTGGCTAAAAAAATAAATAAAATCATTTTTTGACACACTTGATAAACGTATAATGGCATAATTCTCTATGATAATAATAAAATTTCATGTCATACAAATTATTAATTTTATTTTTTTCCAAAAAATTTGGTAAAAAAGTAAATAAAAATCTTTCTTTTGATGACACACATGACAACATTTTTTTGACAAACTGATAATGCCATAACTCAATAATAATAATAAAATTTCATTTCAAACAAATAATTAATTTTATTCTTTTCCAAAAAATTGGGTAAAAAAATAAATAAAAATCTTTCTTTTGATACACTTGACAACATTTGTTTGACAAACTTATAATGCCATAATTTTCAATAATAATAATAAAATTTCATTTCAAACAAATAATTAATTTTATTTTTTTTCCAAGAAATTGGGTAAACAAATAAATAAAAATCTTTCTTTTGACACACTTGACAACATATTTTTGACAAACTTCTAATGCAATAATCTACATTTTGGTCTCACATACCAATCCCGACCATCAAGATTTCTCCAAATTCAATGTTCCTACTCGTAATCACTCAAAATGAAAGTTTTTTAAGCAAAACATATGCAAATTTCCTTGTTTTGACACACTTGACGATTTTTTTGACACACTTCCGGTACAGTTATCGAACACATCGTCCTTTCGGCTCTTCCCATTGAGTAAACCTATTTCTAGAAAAAAAAATTTTTTGAAATCCGTCCAGCGGTTTTCTAGATTTCGTAGGTTGTGACGGCCGGCCGACACACACATATATTTTTTTTTGCTTTTTTGGAATCAGTAGGTCCTAAAACGTCGAGAAACGCCAAAGAAAAGTGGGGGTAAGAATTTCACTTTGAGCTCATGAATGTAATGCTTAGGTCTTTCAGACCGAAGTAAATTGTTTTATTTATTGGCTTTATCCAAAAAATTTATTATTTAATGTATTATTATTATTATTATCAAATATTATTGCTATTTACATATTACTATTATTGTACGAACTCAATCTTATCAATACTAAATCAGTTCAAATCTTTGGCAGACACGCTATCAACTGTACCATAGAGTTGATGGTTAGAAGCTTCATACGTATATAAAATAAATTGCACACCAAAGTAAATGGCAACAAACGTCAATCAAATGACGCCATACAAATTAAAGTTAAAAAAAATTATTACGGTATCAAAATTTTCGTTGACAAAATTAAATTAAAAAAAAATCGAAAAACATGTCGTTATATTAAGTCGTGTAGGTGTTAATATTTTTTTATTTTCACATAATAATTGATATTTTAAGACCAAAACTTCAATAAAATATAGAAAAATTACAATAATACTTTTAAGATTATTTTTAAATCCACGAATTGACATTAAAGATATAACAACCTTAAATAAAATTATGAAATAGTATTTAAATTTTTTTCTGTATCTTTGACAACATTAAAAAAATAAACATCAAATACGCAAATAATAAAGATTAAACTGATCTAATTGGCAACAGTTAACTGCTATTAACATAATACAAAATGTTACAATTGTTCAATGTAAATAATTTATATTTTTTGAAAGATGTGACATAGTGACAAATTAATTAAGATTTAACAAATTTTTATTAAATGCCCGTTCATCAGTTATGACTTATTATTTTCATTTTACTTTAGGTAATTATGAAATTATATAAATGAAAAGAGGGAAACTTTGGTTGATTGATGAATGCGAAAAAAAAATTTAATAACAGTACATAATTAAAAAAATCTGAACTGCGTAAAATTTTTCCTACGAAGATAATAATCACCAAAATACTATCAACAATCATTTATAAAATAATCATCACAATTCACAATGAATTAAATACTATATTATTTAAATTAACTGTTTCTTAAAAATATTTTAACGATTACATTTTAATTAAAGTTAAAATAAATTTATTACTTTTTCGCTATAATTAACTCTTAGTTTATTTTTAAACTTTAATAGTTCAATCAAAGAATCTAAATAAAGAAAACAATAATAACAAATAAACTACGCAAATAAAATAAATAATAATAATATGTAGTTAATTGAAACTAGTTCTAATTAATTGTATTACATATTTATAAGTTCAATATTAATTGATTGGTGTAATGTGAACGGCACATATATATTAAAATTAGAAATATCAAGATGTGTGAAATATATTTGGAATGAAACGTGACTTATTTATTAGGTTTTACGAAAAAATGCGATGATACACCACCAGGCGTTAGGAATAATAAAAAAAACATATGTATGTACTGTGGAAGGTTGGAATTGTAATTTACTTAATTATAAAACAAAATAAAGTTGGATAATTACTATAAAGAAGAAAATAATAATTGACACAAATGTGTGTAATTAATGTGACAGTATCGTTAAAATAATTATATAGTGACCGTAACAATTTTATGTGAAAGATTTGATACTTTGACACATTGTTGATTTGATTTATATATTCAAATAAAGATAATTATTCGAATAGTTTATTGTATTAAAAATACACAAGCTTATATGTGAATAGGTCATACTTATAAGCCAAGGAAGTGAAATAAAAACCCGCTGTAAACTGTAAAACACCAGCTAACGAAAGCTATTAGAACTGGTATGATCTTATAAGTACTAGTACTCTATTAGTTTTAGTATGTTAATTATTTGGGACATGTGTCCTAACTTTACAACTTCTAGACTTTGTAGCTTCACTTGGGCATCTCAAACCGTACTCGCCTTTTTCAGGCATGCCCCATTATGATCCGGGCGTAATAAAGAAAGGGAAGCCCTAATAGGGTATTTACATCCGGCCCCTATCAGAAATCTTCATTTCAATATTAGGACACGCTCTATTTGTCCTAATCCGGTCCGGACTAAGCAGACCTATCTCCCTAATTTACTACTAGGCCAGGATCAGAATTAACTAAAATGAGTCCTAATAGGGCAGAATTAACTAAAATAAGTCCCAATCAAAACCCTATCAGAAATCATATATGATTAATGTTCTTTATTTAATTCTCGTTTAGAATAATATGCTATTACTTGCTGTGGTGGTGTGTATTTTAGTAATATTAAACCTTTGTTGACTGTTTAAAAATTTGCTCTGCGTATCATAGATTTCAAATCATGAACTGATTCTTCCCTTCCACTTTTTAAAAGGTTTCATATTCTTCCGTCCCGCTATCTCTATGTTTATAAAGTTTTAAAGTTGTTTTATTCTGGAAGTGGCTATAAAAAAATCAAAGCAATTGATATCGTTGCGTAGTGACTTTACGAGAAAGAAATATTGTAGGCGGTTTTTTTGTTTCATCGCTTCCTATATATATAATTGTCTATCGGTATCTATCAAGTCTTTTTATCCTTTGAATATTTTTTTGAAAATTTCTGTTCTTCTCTGTTAGTAATATTGAATTTTACTTTAAATTTGTTTTGTTCTTTTTCCTGGGTTGGACTGTACATATTGGTTAATTAGCAATTAATAAAACTTATTATTATCTATTAAAATATTATTATTTTTTAAATTTTTTTCGGGTTCCTTTTTTATAGGGAACGCTATTGGTGAGAGTACGATGTGCTTTTGTCTTAAAATCGATCTCATAAACTAGAAATCCTATGGTCTGAAATTTAAGATGCGTTTATAAAACAATCCTGTCCCCTGAAGATGACGGATACAAAAAAAAAATAAAGTTGTTTCCGTTTGTTTTACGGTCCTGCGATGAAAGGCCTTTAAGAAAACACTTTTTTTTACCAAATCAAGTAGGGTATCAAATGAAAGGGCTTAAATTCAGTATGCCTTAAAAATAAATTTTAGAATTTTTCACTATACAAAGTTTTTGAACAAAGTTGAATAATAGCGTTTTTTCATGTTTTCTTTGCCCACTTAGTTCCGAACCTATTTAATAAACAAATTTGGAGTCTTTTGGAAATATAGAAAACGCGGTAACTTTTGAACGAAAAATAAAGAGAAGTGTAAAATACTCACAATCGTATTTATTAATGGGTGGGAATGAAAAGGAGAAAACACTATTTAAAACCCAGTCATGTCGCAGGAGGGGTCGATTTTGATCGATTATGATCAATTGTGATCTACGGGTCTGACTACCCCGCGTACTCCAGTACCTGCCATTGACATATGATTTAGCGTGAGATATCACATACCACTGGCAATGGCAGGAGATATCATTAGCCAAGATGATATCTTAGGGTGCTGGCGGACGAAGTTTAATTAGTCAACGGCAACAGTCTCGGTCTTAGCTGGGCAGCGTTCCGTAGTAGTACCACTCATTAGCTCTTCCGAGGAATCAGATCAACATATAATTATGTGTGGGCTTTTTGTGCCTCGATTGAGGTGGTGAGCGGTGGGTCTGGGGTGCGCTGCATCAGCTGGATTGTTGGCAATTAGTTTTGTTTTGTTTTCTGCAAATTTCTCACAATTTGTTTTTCACTTATTATTTTGTTATTATTTCTTCATCTTATCATGAAATATTGGCATATGTCATATTTTATTGTATGATAAGATTTTTGGCTTAGTTATCCATTCTTTAATAAAACATTAAAAAAAACCTTTTTTATGCATATATGGTAGTACAACAGAAAGGATATAAGTCTGTAAGCGGTGAAGCAAATATGCGCAATATACCCGTCGATAAAGCGGCAGGTCCACGGTATTTGCAGGGACAACATATATATTATATATGAATCAAATAAAAATTTTAAAATGCATGTTCAAAACATCTGCGGATTGAACGCTAACAATGACCACGTGCAACATCATCTTGAGCACGACAAACCGAACATTCTATTCCTTACAGAAACACAAGTTTCTGATAATGTTCTCTCTATAGAATCGCTTAATTCCAAATATAGGCTTGAATCAGCTTTCAAACTCCATCAAGGCATATGCGCATTCATTCATAGAGTGTTGCGTATACACGCTTTCCAAATTTTGAACTACACGGTGATGGCTTCAATACAATGGTTTTAAAGATTTGTCTGCCAGAAATTACTTTTTTTACAATAGGTTTTTTTATATCGGTCTCCCAACAAACGTTACTCAAACTTTTTAGGGTTCCGTTTTTTATGCGAGTAAAACGTGTTTTTCACATTATTTCGATTATCTCGATTACTATAAATCCAATGAACCTGAAATTTCGCATGCGTATAAAACTAATCTGTCCACACAAAATGAGGAGTTGAAAAATAAATAAAATGGGTTTCGTTTGGTTAACAGGGCTACGATGTTAGGCCTTTGAGAAAATACATTTTTATATCGAATCAAGTAGGGTATCATATGAAAGGGCTTTACTTCAGTATTTCTAAAAAATGTATTTTGGAATTTTACACCCTACCATTTTTGTGTAATTCTAAATAATGGCGTTTTCTGAATGTTTTCTTTCCTCGATTAGTTCCGAGCCTAAGTAATAAGTATTTTGAATGATAGAAAAATTAGTAAGCTCTTAAAGAAAAACATAGTAAAGTTGCAAATACTAATACTTATATTTATTAAGGGGAGGATATGAGAAGGGGTAAATACACCATTTAAAACCCGGTCAAGTGGGGTGTCATTTGAAAGAGCACCAAAATTAAGAAACAGTACAATTTTTTTTAGAATTTTGCGAATCACCGTTTTTGAATTATTCTCAAAAAAGTGCAACAAAAAGTTGGTATCCCCCCCCCCATACGTTTCCTCGTTGATTGACAGAAAAATTTGAAAAAATTCATAGGGATAGGAAATTTGATAAACCCTTAACGAAAAATATAGCGAAGCTTCAAGTGATTTTATTTCTATGTGTTTAGGGGATGAGAGTGGGGAAGGGTGAAAAAAAGGTTTTTTGACCCGCATGAGTGGGAGGAATGTCATTTGATTTTTTTTTTCCTTTATCTCCATTTAGGAGCATAGGGCGTCTACTAGACTGGACCATCTAACTCTGTTGGGGGCAATCGCTTTCAGTTCACCCCATGTCTTGCCAATTTGTTTTGCTTCAGCTAGCACCGTTTTCTTCCATGGCATGGGTGGTCTTCCAACTCTCCTTTTACCTTGTGGATTCCAGTCTAGGGACATCCTTGTTATATCTTCGACTGATTTTCTCAGTGTATGTCCCATCCATCTCCATTTTCTTTGTTTAATCCCGGTCTCAGTTAGACAACTGCTCTGTCTGCCGTAGAAGTTCCTGGTTACTGATGGTGTTTGGCCAGAAGCATTTGATCAGTCTTCTCAGGCATTTGTTCACAAACACCTGTAGTTTATTTGTGATCTTTCTTATTTGTTTCCACGTTTCACAGCCATACAGCAGTACTGACTTGACACATGCATTGAACATTCGTAGCTTGGTCTTTCTTGACAGGACGGATGCATTCCAGATCTTGTGAAGCATATTGAATGTATTTCTGGCTTTGTTAATACGCTGACTGATATCTTCTTCAGTCCCGCCTGTTTTTGCTACAGTACAACCAAGGTACACAAATTTGTCAACTTCGTCCACTTGTGTATTGTTGATGGTAATTGGTGTTATCGTTTTGGTGTTCAATCTCATAGCCTTTGTTTTTCTGATATTAATGTTGAGACCGACTTCATGTGCAAGGGTTGATAGCTTCTGTATTTTCTGCTGCATGTCCGTATGTGTGTGTAAGTAGACAGATGTCATCTGCGTAGTCTAGATCATTGAACCGTCTTGTTGTATTCCATTGGATTCCATTTGGACTTGCATCATCGAGCTTTCTCATGATACTATCTAGTACTATTAGGAATAGTAGCGGGGATAGTATACAGCCTTGTCTCACTCCTCGGTGGTTGTAGTATTCATCACTTTGCTGTTCTTTGTATTGTATTCTGTTTGCAGCATACCGATACATTTCTTTGATTAGATCAACTATTTTCTTCGGGATGCCCATTTCACAAAGTGTCTTCCATATCGCGCTTCTGTTGATTGAGTCGAAGGCGCGTTCGAAGTCCACGAAAAGGAGGTACAATGGTGAATTCTATTCATTTAATTGCTCAATGATGATACGGATTGTGTTGATATGATCGGTACAGCTTCTTCCTGGTCTAAAGCCGGCTTGTTCATTTCTTAGTTTCATGTTAATTGATGGATATATTCTTTCGAGAATGATCATCGCTAGTATTTTCATTATTGTGTTGAGCAGAGATATACCTCTCCAAATTTTGCATTCTCTTAGATCACCTTTCTTTGGGATTGTTATGGTTAAACCTTCTTTCCATTTGGTTGGTATTTTACCTTCGTTCCATACATCAGCTAATAGTGGTGTTAGAGCTTCTGCTGTTGTGTTTACATCTGCTTTGAGTAATTCTGCTGATATATTATCTGTACCAGCAGATTTGTTATTCTTGAGTTTCTGTATGGCATCTCTAACTTCCTGTTCCGTTGGTGGATGAGTGCTGATAGTTTCGTTATAATTGTCATCCGGAGACTGCAAATTATCTTCATGTTGGTGGCAGTTGTCTTCGAAGTATTCATTTGATAGAGCACCAAAATTAGGAAACACTACAATTTTTTTTAGAATTTTGCGATGCACCGTTTTTGCATCTTAATATTTTACTTATGTCTAATGTTATATTTCAGTTCTTAAACATTTTTGGATACTCTAAAATTTTACGTAAACATTCAAATTAATATTTTGTCGTCAATGTACAAAAAATCTCTTGGCATTCTGTCGCTATGACAGCGTGTGATCTCAAGTCTCAACAATTACTAATCAGACACTAACTAACTGACAAGACACAGGGACGCATATATTACTTAAACATATTAAGTCGTTAATGTGGAGTGAAGTATTTTTTAACTTTTATAGAGGAGACCGAATTTTCTACACATGGTCTATGTTATTGCTATTAAATGACCGTTTCATAGTAAGTCATCTGCAATGGTGACTCCCAATAAACGAATGCTTTCGCATTAACGCATTTAATCTCCACAGATATTGATTGAAATATCGTTGGGAAACTCAGTTTTCAAACTAGAAAAAATAGCTTTGTTTTTGGAATTAAAGTTGATCAAATTTTGATTACCCCAATCGGAATTTTAAGCTACTAGTTTACTTTTAGTGCTGCACATTTTGGGGACGATGTATTTTATCATTTGAAGATTAGGTGACCAATGATTTATGCCGTTTTACCATCTGCAAAACTACTTATCGGGTTACTGTGTATTTACAACAATTCGTTTATATAAATTAAAAATAGAGTGGGGACAAAAGTAGGGCTAGAGTGCACCAGCTTTAATTAATTTAGACTAAAAAAGCCATCTTAGTAAATGTTGCAGATTTCGCATTCTATATATACTTTATGGATGATCATTTTTCTAAGGAGATCAAATCAGTCTTAACGAGCTTGCTACATTGTTCCGTCCCACCAAAACAAATTCCATTCACTGTTCACATAGCTAAATGTAGAACATCACATAAAAAGGTATAAGACCTAGGTCCACAACAACATCCGCTACAATGTGTTCATAGACGTAAATTGTTTTTTTTGTTTTTATTTTTTTTTCAAGGAATAGATAACCAAACAATGACGATATTTGTAGGTTTGTAGGATTTTATTTTAAATATTCTTATTATCATTTAATTATGTAATTTAGAATTCTATTTTCTTTTGTGTCGTACATGTTCCATACAGAAACGTAGGCTGTCAACAAGTGTCCAACACCTGTATTAATTTCATTAATTTTTATAGTCGAGTTTCACTTGAAGACTTAATTTTATCGATTAGTTTTATATAGTTTTTCCGGTTTATCAACTATATTATGTCACTATCGGTTCATTTGAAAACCGGTGTGTTTGATAGTTGTTAATGTTTTCACCTAGATGGGAGTCGAACCCATCAAGAAATAATTTCTTGAAATCCGTTGTATATTCACTAACATTTTCTTAAATTCTTGCGTATTAACGAGTTCATATTATATATATGTATGTATAATGTATATATATTATTTATGTTTACGAAAAATATTTACAATTTTACTATCGCATCTCACGTCAATTATCACTGAATAAATTTATTTTTATTATTATTCAATGATTTAATATCCAAATCTAAAATTTTAGAATATATATAGAGAATTAATCAGCGAAAAGTAAAAAAATTGCTGAATTAGTCATTTAATAATTTTACATTTCGTTTAAACCGTGCTTACTCTACTTCCAACATTTGTTTATGTGTCGTATAAATTCCATAGACTATAGAGGAACAAATGACCGTCACCGGTTTTAATTCATTAAATTAAATTAGTCAAGTCATACTTGAAGATTTAATTTAATCGATTAGTTTTATACGGAGCGAAATCTCAAATAATTATATTTCTTTGTGTTTAGGGGATGGGAATGGGGAGGAAGAAAAAAATCCTTTTTGACCCAAATGAGTTGGGTGTTATTTGAAAGGGCACCTAACTTGAGAAACAATTCAATTTTTTTAGAATTTTGCGATGGACAGTTGTTTAGTAATTGTTAAAAAAGTACTATTTTTAGTATATACCACCACCACCCTATATTTCGACGCTGATTTATAGAAAAAATATTCCCAATTTAAACCATTTAAAAGCTGGTTAAATCTTTCTTTAGTTAACATAAACAGCTATGGATAAGATTTAACCTCAAGTAACATTTTTTGTGTCATTTTTGATCAATGTAGATGTGATTGATATTTACTATTGACGTCTACGATTAAACATTTATTCTGTAATGCGTCCTTAGTCTGGCGATATAAAGACTTTACAAAACAACTTTATGTCATTTATTTTTGATATTGTGTTCTTTTACATTCACGGAACCCTTGGCCAGCGAATTTTATTCGCACTTGACCGATTTTTTTTAATTTATAAACCATAGACAGCCAATCGGTTAATTGGATAACTGGTATGGTATAAAATCTAGGTGGGTGTCGAACCCTCTAAATGTTATAAATCTAATCTGCCTGAGGATTTGAGGTGTCTGCCTAAAGATTCGAACAAGGCACTGAAGATAAGGGTTTTCATTCGAAACACGAAAAATGAGAAGTGGAGTTTTTTCCTAAGAAACTGCCAACCAAACCATATCTTTGAATTGGAAAAATTCTAATAACGTCTTTACTTAATTCAATGAATTATTTGTGAAATTATATCACTCCGATGGAAATTATACCATCATGAATAATAAGACTGAATCTAACAAAATATGGTATGCAATTTATGAAATTTTTTTGATATCCATAAAATTGTCGATCGATCTAGTTTCGAACCGATAAGAACTTTTTATTACACTTTAAAAAAGTATATCGTTCTCATCAGGGCTAGCCGACTAGATACACTACCAAAAACATTTAACGCTATATAAACCAAAATTGGTCTACTACTCTAGCGAAGTATAAGAAAACAAAAAACTTTCACTCCCACGGATTACTCATGATAGGATAATTTCCATCGGAGTGATGTAATATCACAAATAATTCATTAAATTAATTGTAGATAATGTGTCGATAGACACAAGTGAAGCTGGTCATCTTCTTCTCGCCGATACAAGTTTGTTATCCAATTCTAACTTGGTTAGAGTATAACAACAATAGTGATCAACTAGAGAAATAAATTGACTAAACCTGAATCAAATATACGTTTATGAAAGCTTTTTGTTTTCTTATACTTCGCTAGAGTAGTAGACCAATTTTGGTTTATATAGCGTTAAATTGTTTTGGTAGTGTATCTGGTCTGCTAGCCCTGATAAGAATGATATACTTTTTTAAAGTGTAATAAAAATTATATGTATTGGAATTTTATCATCTTCACTAATAGTACGAGATCCGACTGCAGAATTATTGCGCTCATCGATTTTTTGCTAAAACCAAATTTTTATGTATATTTATAATTAGGAGAATATATATCTACCAGGTTGCCTATCAAAATTTAGCCGCCAGTGCTCTTAATCTAATTATTTTTAATTGATTTTTGGGACAAAATATCGTTCATTTGTTTTTTAAATAAAATGTCGTCTACATCACGGCAAATTACATAACGATTCTAAAAAATCACGGTTGCCGTTGCGCACCTGGCCGCACCTCTTCGCAGCCAGGAGTAAACAGGTATGATTTCGATACATTTATACGTTCATAACGTACATTGATTAATTCTATATCAAATTATTGCTAATTTTTTTCTATTTATTATCATATATGGTTGCCTAATTAAAACCGGCCGCAAATAAGGGTTGCTGGCTGTTAAAGATGATAAATATTTAAGGTAGAGTAAAAGAGAGTTAAATCAATATTAATTTTTTGGGAACATTCCTAGTTTATCCCCCCAAATAAATTTACGTTTTTTTTCAGATAAATAGAAAGATTGGGTGCCCTGCATCCTAATTATGAAAACAAAGATTTGCGGAAATGAGGGGATCAAAAGTTATAAGGGATAAAACTTTCAATTCTACATTGGTCCCCCTGCGGCGCAGGGGATGCGGAGGCGACGCGGGGAGGGGGGGGAGGCGGGGCGTTGCTATTTTTGATCGAAGTTGTGCAAGGTCGCAGAGGCGAGTCAAAAAAAAAAAATTAAAAATCAAATCAAGTTACTTCTAAAAACTCAAAGGGGGGACCAGGGTATTTTTTTTAATTTCAATATTTTAGTGTGTGATAAAATATAAATAAATAATAAATATAAATAAGGAAAAAAAAAAAAAAATAAAAAAAAAACCAAAGGGGGGACCAAGGTAAAATTGAAAGTTTAATCCTTTATAACTTTTGACCCCCTCATTTCCACAAATTTTTTTTTTCATAATTAGGATGCAGAGGACCTAATCTTTCTATTTATCTGAAAAAAAAACGCAAATTTATTTGGGGGATAAACTAGGATTCTACCATTTTTTGTTGTAATTTTTAAATTTGTCATTTTGAAAAGGAAGACAATTTTTTTGGAGTATCTATTAAGTCGTCTGTATTACTCCCCGGTGGTTGAGAACACTAACATTCGACGCATGCGCAATGGCTTAAGAGCGTCGCACAGCTGGCAATCGCTATCCTCGTCTGACAAATGATGTTACGCGCTAGCTCTCTTTCACTCTACCTTAAATATTTATCATCTTTAACAGCCAGCAACCCTTATTTGCGGCCGGATTTAAAAAGGCAACCATATATAATAATAAATAGAAAAAAATTAGCAATAATTTGATATAGAATTAATCAATGTACGTTATGAACGTATAAATGTATCGAAATCATACCTGTTTACACCTGGCTGCGAAGAGGTGCGGCCAGGTGCGCAATGGCAACCGTGAATTTTTAGAATCTTTATATAAATTGCGGTGATGTAGACGATATTTTATTTAAAAACAAATGAACGAAATTTTTTCCCAAAAATCAATTAAGAATAATTTAATTAAGAGCACTGGCGGCCAAATTTTGATAGGCAACCTGGTAGATATATATTCTCCTAATTATAAATATACATAAAAATTTGGTTTTAGCAAAAAATCGATGAGCGCAATAATCCTGCAGCCGGATCTTAGACTATAAATATGTTGTCGGTTTGGAATTGTATGTAATACATGTTTCTAAAATTAAGTGAAGACTTAATACTTGTAACTTGATACTTGATAAAATCGATTATATCGATTTATAGCTCACAATTACGAGACGGAAATCGAATAAATTCTATACAAAGAAGCATAGCTTATGTATGATTAATCATGGATGGCAATGATGATAAATAAAATAATTAAATATGGTAGCACTCAGCCGATAGTGATTTGCAACGGCAACAATGCGCATTAATACCAATGAATTTGCTTGGTTGTGCTATTACAATTATTTTGAGTGCTATTTTGACAATTATTTGGTTTACATTGTGAGGTTAGTGTGTGTAGTTAGCGGTTTATCGTTCTGACTTGTTTCTCATTTATTCTATTAATACGATCCAAATACTACTAATACGATATCAATTGATTGCGATTGCCAATGAAGTTTTCACTTCTGCCGTGCGGTCTTAAGCACACTCTCTGTTTTTTTTAATATATTTTATACTACGAAAATTCGTTTTGTTTGTTTTGAATAAAAATATCTTATTGGGTGGAAAACCACAAAAAAAAAATAGGTAAAATATTATTAAGATTATATTAAGATTATTTGAAGGTTTTTTAGAGATTTCCAAGGTTCTCTTCATATTTGCCCTAGATTCCCTATATTATCTGAAGAAACTCTGTATGTCCAAATATACTCAAGATTATTTGAAAATTAAAGATCCTGTAAGATTCTTCACAAAAGATTCGGTAAGATTCTCAAGATTTTGCGACGATTGGTAAGAATCTTTTTTACGATTTTCTAGATATCTTGAATATTCTCAGAAGCTACTCAAATAGTTGTCCCAATATGCCCAAGAGTAATTTATCCCTCCATCTAATGACATGTTTGTTTTTATTGGCTAACATAAGCTTCAGAAATTTTAATTATGATAAGAAATCTGTGACCTATGTATTACCTGAGTCCCGAATGACCTGATGCACTTACCTATCTCAACATGAAAAAAATATGGAAAAGGTAACAAATTTGATTGAATAAAGATATAAGTAGTTTTTGACGATTATAAATTACGGATTACAATATTAATATCATCCTCACAAGAATATTGATAAAACAGTATCTTTAACAAAAGATTGAAAACAACAAGATTTTGAATTTGAGAGCAATATATTTTTATTTCAATTTAAAATATATATTTACATTCAAAAAGCTCAAAACCATCGGTTTCATATATAGGTATTTCAAACTATGCCATTCATTGGTTGATTAATAAAAACTAGTTGCCCAGCTTTTTCCGTATAAAATCGGCTTATGAGTTTCTTATGTACCCAGTCAAATTTAGAAAAGGCGCGCTCAATTCCGACTCACGTTGAGATTGATTTCAAAATACAAACTACTTTATTTTACTTTTCAGTCCAAATAAATTGGAATCTAAAGAAGGGGCAGTGGTCCCAATTATCATCAGATAATTTTCCACAAAAATCCTTCATTGAAAATGTTACACAAAACAGAGTTAATTTGGTACATAATTTACAAATTGTGGAAATTTTTGTGGTTATTTAACGAAGTAACGATGTCATAGATGCTGACTAAACGCGTTTAATTCGGTTTTTGCATCACAAGCATTGTTGCAAAACGTTACTCGTAACGTAATGTAAAAAAGAATTATCGAAATTAAGTAGCTTTCATATTATAAATCATAAAAAATGAGGAAACAATTTGTAATTTTAAAAGTGATAAGAAGGATTTTTCGAATAATTATTTTAATTTAATCCGATTGTTCTAAAATTTAAAGTAACTTTAAGCTTTTCACTTGATTACCATTTTTTAAGTTAATTATAACATAGTAACTCATGTTAAATTGTATATCGTTTTTTGTTTATATAATTTATGTCAAAAATTTTATTTTTCTTAAGGTAGAAACACAACACGGACGATAACGTTGGACGATAAAAAAAAAGTCTACAATTTCGCTGTTGTAGCCACAACAAAGGCGTCAGCGTGAAAAGCTGTCAAAAATAAAATTGCATAAACTAAAATAAGGTAAACGTCCATAATGTGGATCGTTGTACCAATTGTGGATCGTCTAACAGAAATTTGGTCAAAATAAGAAAAATGATGGGTGTTCAAATGTTTAGATTATCAAGAAATATAAATTCAAGTCCAATATTGCCTGTGTCAGATTTTGAGCGGAATAAAATACTTACAAACATTAGTTTTATCACTTAGATATTCACTGCGTCGGCGGTACAAAATACAAAACAGTCAAATTGACATTTTGTTAATTTTTTCTTAAGGAACGTGCCTTACTAAAATAAGCTTTTAAGACTGTGTAATTAAACTTAGTGTTTTTTTATTTTTACGGCTAAGTAGGTATATATATACAATTAATCCTAAAAAATCATAATTTTCAAAAAAAAATTAATTAAGGTATAATTTGAGTAGGTTCACATTATGTACATCGTATTTTCAATCTTGCCCAATTGTGGATCGGTGCGATCCAATTTAAGTTCAATTCCTCGCAATTTTTTATTCGAATTTTCTATTACAAAAAAATCAGTAAAATTAAAACTTTAATTACAGTTAATACCAAACTAGACGTATTTTCAACCTGAGCGAATTCGGATCTAGGTTTTTCTAAATCTATTCCTTATTTTTTGAAAATGAATTTGTTGAAACGCTTAACTGAATTCACTGGTCGATAGGCATGTTTTTTGATAAAATTCGCATTAAACTAAACAAAAAAGTGTAGGTCCAACTAAGGCCAGCTTGTTTCTGATGGTATTTGTAATTCAAAATAATTGATATGCCAGGTTTTTTTAACTAAGCTTTAGAAAGAACTCAATGTTTAAAAATCGCATCGATGTCTCTAATGTGGACCGCGCGTTTCGAATTAGGAACTTGTATGAAATTCTTTTGTACCGAATGAAGACCTTGGTTAAAATTAATTTTTTGTATTTTGTTGATGAAAGGAAAAATGCGTTCTAGACGTTGTAAAGAATGACCGTTCATACAGTCAGTAAAGCAGAACCACTTTATATAACCACATAAAAAATCTAAACGCTGATAAAAAGAAAGCGCAACAAGTATTTTTTCAAAACTGCAAGAGATTACTCGTTACCTAGAATAACCATATGCCCAAATAATGTTGCATTCAAGTCTCACTTGCATAAGAATTTCTCATTCCATTCAAGTTTCACTTGCATAAGAATTTTTCTTTATAGGTCGCTCCGCGGTACAAAATTAAAAAAAAAAAAATCTAAAAGAGTGACACAATATTTAGTAAATATTCGTGCACAAGTCGCCAAAACTATATTATGAGAATGGTTCCCCGAAGCCAACATCCATTTGAAACGAATTCCCTATTCATGATCATTCTGAACTGAACTAATTTTTAACGGCATGTCATGTTGGTCCTAAAATCATTTTCATCATAGTGATCGCTCTCCTAACGAATTCAACGTCTATGTTACAACCGATGAATGTTGCTTACTTGCATTAAATAAACCAACTGTTTCTGAATTTTTCAATTACTCAATTACTTCTCTAAATTTTCAATTACTTTTCAATAGCTTTCTAGATGACGAAGTTAAATTAACATGCTGACCATAATATTTTGCACGAAATTTGCGAACTGTGCCGCCAAACTTATTGTATTTTTTTAAATATTGTTCAATAATTAAAAAACGCGTTGTACTTTCGTGTTATTTTTACTAAACCTAAACTATCATACGTTAAGTTGTTTTCTGCACTCGAGTACCATAATACGACATATATCGAAACTCGTTTGAGTGCGGAAAAGTGAGTTATTTCCGCACTGATTTTTCATTTCAGCACTGCTTTTTCATTTCCGCACTGCTGCCCAATTAAAAGACGAAACGGTGCGTTTGTGTTGGTAAACATTTTTATTAATAAAGTAGAAATTAATGAAAACATTACTTTTGACCAAAGTAGAAAGAGCAATTGTGCAAGCTATTGAATGAATATCCTCCAGGAATCGGTGGTTGTGGCAAAGGCTCTCCAACCACTTTCAAGTTTGTTCGGCTTGTTTGACCCGAAATTATTGTAACAGTTGTACCGGCTGAAACATTGCCATTTTCAATGATTGATTCACTGGATTGAGCAGTGGTTGATGAGGTGGTTGAAACGTTATCAGCACTAACAATTTTCGAACCCATGATGCTGTCAGCAATTTTACATTTATTGTTGAGCGAATGTTGAATGTATTTTTCTGTAACCTTATCAGACACCCAACCACCATGTTGGTTAATTGTAGTTAAATTCACACCCGAATCTGCCAACAAGGATGCAGACAATCGACGGAAGCAATGACCAGTGTACTCACCCGGTGACGAAAGATTCAAGAAAATTGCAATTGTCTTCGGATAGCCTCCAATCGAGTTAATGCCGATCGGCTGTTTGATGCATTTGCCTTTACGAAAACCCAAAAAGAATCTTTTGGTGATAACGCCATGAGGAAGTAGTCCTGAATACATCTTGAAAATGTCAACCGAATTTACGTCGCGATCACTTCCTTCGTTGATGACAAATTGTCGAATGATTTTGGTTTTCGTTTTCGGTACGGTAATTTTAATGCCATTGTCCATGTATTCGACATCCTTTACGTTCAAATTCAACAATTCGCTTCGTCGACAAGCATCATAGACACCGACAATAAGGGCCACCTTAAAATTGTGAGGTTAGGAAAATGAAACAAAAAAATTATCAGCAAGTTTTACCTTCGTAGCCAAATAAACATCGTCGGGAGCGTCCTTCAAGAATTTGTAGATTTCTTCAATGGTGAAGATTCTTGATTTCTTCGCAAAATAATTGTCATTTTTACGCTTCAAAAGAACTCGAAAATTGTTGAATTTTGAGATATCGATGTTGTCTTTCACGTTCAACGTGGATTTTAACATTGAGTAAATGCTCCATGTAGTTGACGATTAGAATTGTTTCATCTCGGTATCGAAATAAGCAAGCAACTTATTTTCATCTTTTTCACTGCACCATTGTTTGAACGCTCGATACATTTTTTCGTATTTTTCTTTGGATATTACAGGCAATAAACCTTGCAAAGCTCTTTCTGCTGCTCCTGCCAAATCGGCATCCTCCCCTGAGCTCATTTTTTGCAGTTTCTCAATAAAATACACGCGAAATGAAAACACGTTTGTAGTGTGGGAACAATCAAGAACAAATGACGTTTTTTTTTGCATATAACGCAAATTGCATATTGTCAAGGCATTGTTCATCGATCAATACTTCGCGTAGTTTTTTTGTAGTGATTTTCTGTAATTTTTTGCCTATTGTGGTACTCAAGTGCAGAAAACGTTGTGTGCAACTCGTTTTGAAATTAATTATTTTCAGCACACGTCCTAATTTTCAATACGAGCGAAGCGACTTAGGAATAGTGCTGAAAAAATCTTCATTTCAAAACTTGTAGCACAAACTACTATTTTGTAGTTACAAACACTTAACCGCATAAATGACGGCAAATTCAAATCTTGCGTGTATTTCAGGATATCCTTTAAAAAAATGAACAATTTTTCCCACAAAATTATTTGTTTTTGTGCAACAAATAGAGAATCTCTAATGAGATCCACATTTGGGACAGCAAACGATCCACTTTAGGGAATACAATTTTTAAAGACGATCCACATTAAGGACATTGCAATTAAATAATGTTTTGCTAAATTCTGAACAATTCGCATATAAATTACGAGTTATTTTTAACTAAATTCAGAAAATATTATACAAACTTAGTAATGGGAAGCAAATTTGTCTTTTTATAAATACACATTTTACTGTAGGAACTTTCAAAACCTTAAGACGAAAAAAACGATCCGCAATTCGGACATTTACCTTACTTTGTTCTTTGTCAAAATGAATTTCACAAATTTCAATTTTAAAAATAACTAATTTTTACTAATAAATAAATAATAATAATTTTTCTACTAATAACTAGTTTTAAAAATAAATAAACAAAATACAAATTATGAAAATATATAAATGAATAAAACCAAACTTCGAATATAAACTGAAAATTCAGTTGACAACTCAAAACAAAACGATTACAACCTCAGAAACGCGAAAAACATCAGAAAATCATATTTTTCAGTTGGCGGCACTGTCACAATAACATTTAAAATTACCCTCGCAGCCAAATAAAAATAAAATTGATATCTGGCAATAATCATCGCCGACGATAAAATAGAATTAGAATCTAAATTTTCTCCGACGAAAAAAACTTTTTCGTTTATCGCTGTAGTTGTGTTTGAAATGTATGTATCCTGTGTAATCTAATGTTACTAACGTCGTCGTCGGACGATTTCGCCTGTGTTGTGTTTCTAGCTTTATTGTGATATAATTTTTTACTATTTTTATTAATAATCCTGAAGATGGGCCTAGCCCGAAATATATAGATTTAATAATAAAAATTATATTCAATTAAACGGGGAAAATTGAGGAAAAACAAAATAATAAAATTTAAGTAGCTTTCTTAGTAATAACCACTTTCGTAATCTTTTAAAAATTCATTTGCGTGACAATAACGTAAAACGTAACGATAACGTAAATATTTTATTTCGTTTTTTTAGATGATTATGCAAATATCGGTTGTGTAAAATCCGACTTATCTGCTCTTTTTCAAATTATGAGCAAGCTTTAACTAAAAATTTTGGTAGTTCTAAATTTTTTTGATATTTGTGACAAAATAATGAGCATTTTGTGAATTTTTGATTTCAACTCACTCTGGCACTGATGAGGTTATGAGTTCGAATCCCAACCCAAACACGTAAAAGAGAAAAGCAGAGTTTTTTTCTGAGATATTTCCAACCATACC
The DNA here is from genome assembly GCA_963693315.1 of Diogma glabrata. NCBI lineage: Eukaryota > Metazoa > Arthropoda > Insecta > Diptera > Cylindrotomidae > Diogma > Diogma glabrata. The sequence goes on from OY856186.1 coordinate 215,817,345, forward strand.
TTTTAATTGAAAAATTCAAATTACTTCCTTAGTTACTTGAATTTAATTGCTCACAAAAATCCCGAATGATTTTTAAATATACTTTTAAGATTACATTTAATTTTAAAATAACGTAGCTAAAAGGTTATAACATAAGGAAATATAATATTTTTCAGTTTCATAACGAAAAAACGTACCGTAATAGTATATTAAGAAACTAGTTTCATAATCGACGATTTTATCGCACGCAATCTGTTTAGAAAACGACCCGCGCGGCGGGGAGTTTTCTAAAGGATAAGTGCGATAAAACGTCTTATGAAACGAGTTTTTTATACTATTTTTTCTATTTTGCATTTTTTGTCTTGAAATTTTAAAAAATGTGTATTTTATTAAAAAATAGTCAATTTAAAATTTTGTTATTATTACTAATTATTTTAATTAAAATATTTAACACTAATTTAGATATTCTGTTTAATTTTATTTACATAATTATTCGTTTTAATGTTCACTGACGTTTGAATGACCAATGTGACCAACCTTGAAAGACAAAACTTTTGCGTATCGTAATGAAAGCCATTTCGATACGCATTTGGGTATCGAAATGACTTTATTTTAGACGCAAAATAAAAAAAATTAAATATAATGCTATAAAAACGAAACGCATAACGTTACGATTTTTTTTTTCGTTTTGCAACTCTGTTCACATGGCCAAATAAATGTTGTAACTGTTTCCAAATTCGTACTTATTCGCTTAGGCTGTCAAAATAGCCAAAATAACCGAATCATGTCGTACCTAACTGTTTCCAAATTACTTATTCTCTAAGACTGCATTCCTTTGCTACCCAACATTTGCGACTGGTTTTAAAATTTGATAAAGGTTCTCAGCCTTTTTTATCAAGTCCATGTTAAGTATCTAGTAAAAAATGTCAATATTTGAAATCGGATCCATCATGCCTATTCAATCATATTCTTTTTCCTGTTTTACAAGTCAATCGGCTTGTGCAAACAGTCAAACTATTAAGATCACTCACTGTCATAGTGACAGAATGCAGAGAGATTTTTTGTCCGTACATCATGCAAACGGAATGCTTTGCTGGACTTAATAGGCTCGGGGGCACCCAATCCCCAAAAGTTCAAAGAAAGCGTTCATCAACATCTCAGAACGCATGCAATTGTGGAGCCTACGTCTTAAAATATATCTATGTGTTATTTTGACGCATATTGTAAATTGAAATATGTAATCTAATTTTACTAATCTCGCACCGAATCTATAATTTTCTTTTCAGAATTAGGATGTTTTTTTCGATTCACAGTAATGACACTTTTTTAAATTGCCATTTTTTTATTTAGAAATTAAACGAATTGCAAGTGCCTCTCCATCGAACGTTGTCGGTAATCGAATACCAGATCCGCCAACACTTTTGTACCAATATTTTCACATGTGATTACTTTTAAAAAATTTCAAAATTTTTATGACGTGTAAGGTGTAAATGTATTAAAAACGATAAAATACGACATTGTACAACAGTTCTATTAGAAAGCAAATACAGTAGAGGCAGAAAGTATGAGACACCCTTTAATTTTTAGTGAAAAGGCAAAAATTAAATATGCACTTCATTTTATTGTGTTATAATAATATTGAAATATAAAACTTTAACTTTTTAACACCGAATTAAAAGTAATTTAGCCCACATTTTCGTTTATTTAGCCCAATATTGAACTTATCGAAATAACCACCCATTTTTTAAATAATTGCTGCATAAATTCTTGGCATTCTACCGACTAACTTGTCAAGACATTCTGCATCCAAATTATCCCACACTGACTGGAGTACCTCCCAGAGATTAATAATAGATGCAATATTTGTTTTTCGAACCTGCCGATCCATTTCTTCGCATAGTAATTCGATGGGGTTGCAATCAGGAGTTTGTGGTGGCCACTCCAATACTGTGAGCACTCTTTTCTTTTCCAAATTCTTTAAAAATTGCGTGCATATCTTTCTTTTATGTTTGGGGTAATTATCCTGTATACAGACTTATTGATTCCGAAATATTTTCTTAGCAGATGGCACAACTTGGGTTTCTAGAATGTTTCTATACATTTCCTTATTCATAATCAACACAATTCTGTGCAAGCTGCTTGCCGCTAAAGCATCTCTATATCCTCCACCATGGTTCACAGTCAAACAAGTCATCTTGTGCAGTCATCTAAATCATTCTCCATCTCTGCGTAGTACGGAAATTCTTCGCTTGGTTCCAAACATTTTAAACTGCGATTCATCGGTTCACTTGGCTTTCCATCACTGTCCAAGAGGTGACCAATCTTTATGGGCCAGTGCCTACTTTAACCGTTTTTCCTTATTTCCTGGTTGCAGTAATGATTTCCGTGCGGCAACTCGTTCATTAAGACCTTTTTTTCGAATACTACTTTTTATTGTAGACTCACTAGCTTTCGGATCATGGAATTGATTGTACTTCAGAGTAACTTCGCTGGATAGACGTCTATTTAATAGAGAGATATTCTCTATTTCAATTTCTTGACGTTTTCATGTATTTTTTGGGCAGCGAGAACATTTTTTTGAGTCTTGAGTGTCTGGAACACGATAGCGTGCAAATGTACGCTGGACAGCTCAACGCGAAATATTCATTTTTAAGCAATTTAAACTTGAGAATATTCTTCTTCGTGATAAGCAAAAGTTCTCTCACGTTGAATTAGTGATAATTCTTATCTTTTAATCATTTTATCGCTGAACATTGTAAAAAAAAGTCCTTTATAGACTAAGATTAAAAAAAATATGAAAATTTAAAAATTTACCGTTATTTCTTAATATAAATATGTGTGTACGCTAAGGAATCCCAGTTTTATTAGAAAAAAACACAATAATTTTAAATGCAGGTACATTAAACACTTTATCAAGATATTAACTTTAAGGAATTTTTTGCCTATTTTCCAGAAATATCTGTATATATTGTTTTAATTTTTTCAAATCACTCCTGAAATATAGTTATATGTTCAACAAATTGTGGTTGTTAAGACAAATTTAAATATCTAAAATAGTTGCGATATGTATACAACTTCAAAAGTTATTTTGATTTATTGAACATGCCTCATACTTTCTGTCCCTACTGTAAGTAACATTGCTATATTTAAAAAAACAATTTTTGTTCAAAACATTGTTTCTTTTGAAAAAAAAAAAGATTTTTTTAACATTGGTTTAAAACAAAAACGTTTAAAACAAACCAACTCTGTAGAGCGGGTGGGTAAGGGCGTCAAATGTTATTCTTGCCTAGGGCGTAATTAAGCCTCGTCCCGGCTCCGAGTATCGTGGACACCCAGGTCAATAAAACATTAGGTCATAAATACTATTTCTGGTCAAAAAACTTGAAAAAAGCTCAACAAATTTCTTCAAAATTTTCTCTGTAAAGTCGTTGTAAGTTATTGTATTATGTTGTAATCGCAATACTCATAAGTTAAGCTGCCAACAAATCGATATTAAATTTATAAAAAGGTACATAAATCGATCAAAGTCAATGCATGTATAACGTATTTGCTTATCAATTATTAAAATCACAAATACATTTTGTTCTTACACCGCGTTCCTAAATTTGAACAAAATCGTCCAATTTTAATTTTAATTTATGTAATTATGTTGTCTGATATTAATAAAAACCTCAATTTCTTTACAATCAATTAGAAACAAAATATTGATTTAGTCAAATAAAAAGCTTACTAAATTGATCTAGTACCTTTAGTAGAATTTAGCATCAATTGGAACTAGAGCATTCAAATCCGAATATTCGAGTATTCGAATATCCGAGTAATTTGGGTATATTTTAAGTATTCGTTCTTCGAATATTTATACGCGAATATTCGAATATCTTTTATCTCCCAAAATATAATGGTTTTCCATCCCATCATTCCTTTTTCAAACTGTGAAACTAAGAAATTTCAATATTTTAAGGGAAATAATTTTATTACAAAAAGTACTGGACTTAGCGAAAAAAATTCAACACTTATGACAGCCGAAGGCATATACAAATTCTTATTTACTTCTCTAACGGAACTGAACCGTGATTAAAGTAAAATTTTACTCAAGGAAATTAGGAAACGAATGGATCAGAACAAAAAACAACCTTAATAACCTTATTTCTATATCTTGACACTGGAGTTATACCACAATCGAACGAATATTTTGATTATGCAAAGAAAACTGCTGTGAAAACTTTCTCGCCTCCTCAGCCTTCAAAGATGTACCAGATCTTAGCGACAAAAACAGTGATAACCAGTTGCAGGTATCTTGTAATATAAATTACGCACTTGCAGTCAACAATCAAAGTAAAAATAGATTGCAACAAAAGCTGCAACTAGCGATTAGCTCAATTACAGATTCCACGACACGAGATACAGTAACAGTGGTAATGAAAATCGTGGTTAATAGTTTAAAAAACATTTTTGTTATTTAAATTCGTTCAAAAAAGAACAGATAAATTAGACAATTTTAATAATGCTCCATTGACTCAGTCAGCCCCACTTCAACAATAATATAATATAATATGGTAAACTTGTTTGATTTTATTCATAGTTCTTAGTACTTCTTTTACTATTCGAATACTAACCGAATATTCTGATATTAAAAGAAAAAGTTATTCGATATTCGGATAACTCAAAATATCGAATAACTGAATGCTCTAAGTCTAATTGGAACGCAGTCTTAATATTGTTACGATTCAGAAAAATCTAGACGATTACGGTCACTTCCAGGAAAATAAAATCAACAAAACACTACAAACAAATTAATGAAATGAATATTGCTGTTGTTTTCTCTTCTTAGAAATAGGGTCAACATAAACGATTTTATGAATCAAATCAACATAACGTAAAATAATCGAATATTCTAATATTTTCTCAAGGTTTCTGGAAAGTGATGTCGAATTATCTAGAAGTATTGCAGAAGGTATATAAGAAAATTACCTCTTGTAGTTTTTAATTAGTTTTATTTTAGACCTGCGACAGTAAAGTGAGATTAAATGTAAAATTAGTTTATTTTAAACCTGCGATTGTGAAGTTAAAATTATAAAAGTGATCTTTAAATTAGTGAATAAAGTTATAAGTGTTATTGAGTAGAAATAATTTGTGTATTATTTTGAACGTTGAGTTACTGGAAATTTCTACAATAAACCGTTGGAGTTTCTGAAGCTGTTAAAAGAATATTCTAGTTAGGAATATTGTTTGCTGCATTGTTTTCCTGTTGTTGTGAAACAATTAAGGTGTTGAATACTTAATAAAACCTGGTGTATTTGCTTACTAATCAGTGATCGAACTCAGAAAGAGATTGGGAATTACGTTTATCGAATTGTGAGTTAGGCCAATTCGAAGGAAGGTTAGAAAAACGTAACAATATAAATTCAAGAAAATGTAGGATTAAAGTGGTACATGATTTTTTTATTACTTTATTTTCCTAGTATTTAAAAACATGTATAAAAATGAATTTATTTGGCTACTTTTGTACAGCATTGTACGGTATTTCAAAGTCTTATAAAAAAATCTTCAACTTATTAATCTGAAATTTCAAATCTCTTTCTAAATATATTTGAACTGTATTTACTGAAAATTTCAGACAAATCGGAGAAGGTTGGTAACATTTTCAATTTTTTGGATGGTATCGTATGACCGTACTGCCAAACACATAATATATGTGTTAACTTTTTCACAAAAATGCGTGCAATAGTCAATAGCGTTTTAGATTAGTATCTTTGGGAACTTTAAATGTTGTTGATGAAAATATTTTGAAAAAAGACACCGATTCTTCCAAATAAATAAAAGGCCCACCGTTCTATTCGATCTAAAGAACCAGTTCTTATATTCGGGGGAAGACAGTAGTGTTATGACATAATCATGAAGCTTAGTTCCAATTTGAAGCTAATTGAGGTTTTAATTTTAAACAAACGAGTACAATATTTTTATGTAATTATAATCAATTTGCTTACGTCAATCTAAACAAAAAAAAAATACGTACCAACAAAGAAAAATACTCTTTATACTTACAAAGTCCTCAGAAAGAAATAATTACAAACAAATGGAAGCCGTAAACTCACCAAAAAGTTCCATTTATAAACAAACTTAAATGTTTTTAAATTTAAAAATAAAACTGTTATAAAATAAGATTTATAAATAAAATTAAACAAAACAAAATAATTCATGTTTTGGCCGTCCTTTTGATTTTTAAGCCCACCCACAACAAATACTTTAAATTTTCTATTTATGTATTTATAATTAACTTCTTTTTTGTTTTTTTAATCTGGCTGAAAGCGAAATTGGTGCAAGGATAACATTTTTTAAGACGTAATAAAGTGGCGGCAGGTGGTTTTTTTTATAACTTGAGTTATTGTAAATGGAAAGAAGTCACGGACTAATTTTTAAGTTGTTACTTTTATGTTTTGGGTTGCGGTACACTGATATTTTTTGTTTCGATATCTTTAATAATTATCGTATAAATATTTTGAAAAAGCAAATATAACACTCGAAGCAGTATCAGTTTAATCGAATGTAGATGATTGTCAAAATGTTTTTCAAGTGTTTTGGCGCATGTACCTTAAATTGTAGATATACCTTAAATTGTATCACTTTATCCCTTATTCATGTGATTATAAAATCGTTTTACGCAATACACCGAAATTTACTCAACAAAAATAAAATAAATTAATTTTACCATAAGCCCTCCTTATGCTTATGGACACGTTTTTAGGGTTCCGTACTTTGAAAAAGTAAGAACGGTCCCTATTGGTGAGACTTCGGTGTCCGTCCGAATTTTTTACATAATCGATTTACTCACGAACTATAAGTGCTATCAACTTGAAATTTTCTACAGTTATTAAATGTGTTTGCCCACGCCTGCTGATAACAAAAAAATTTCAAATATTTGTTTTTAACTATATTTTATGGACATAAGGAGATAGTAAAACAAAAGTTTTTTTAAGGAATCGAGTTTGGTTTAGAAAAATCAAAAAAGATGGAAATATTTCAAAAAAATTCCAATGAATTTTCGACTGCTTAGTTTTTGAGTTATTGCCAAAAGCGAGTGTTTTTTTGTCCCCTACTTGACTTTGAACATTACAAAAGAAAAAAATTAAAAAAATTCACGGTTGCAGGAATTTTGCATAAAAAAAAAGTTTTTTTGTTTTGGTTGTTATAATTTCAAATGTTCATTGGAGGGGGTTGAGAGTCAAATTTTCGAAAAAAAATTATTTTTGATCATTGCAGCAAGTAGGGTGCCATACGAAATGTGATTTTTTTTTTGTTGTGCAAAACAGTTTTTTTGTAATTTTCGAAAGCACTGTTGTGAATTTTGAAGTGAATTTTGCCACCAACCCTCCCCCCCATTATCTGCGAACATTACAATAGAAAAAATTCACGGATGTAGAGATTTTACTAAATCGAAACTAAAATTTGTTTTTTGGTTTAAAGTTTGGTTTAAAGTACAAATTTTGGAAAAAAAATTATTTTTGATCATGTCAAGATGGGTGTCATATAAAATGTGATTTTTATATGTAGTGCAAAATAGTTTTTTTTTGTAATTTTCGAAAGCACAGTTTCCGACTTATTTTCTAAAACGTAAATTTTTTTTTGCCACACCCCCCAAAAAAGTGGTTTATGTTCTCTTAACATTTAGAAAACCAAACTGAAGAAAAACACAAATTTGTATGATTAACAAATTTAAATTTTCCTTTTTATAACACAGTTGTTGTACTTGATTTGAAAATAAGGGATTACTGATTAGTCAGTGTGTTTTTTTACATAACGTAGAATATTGTAGAAATAGTAGAATAACCATAAAATTTTCATACTTGTAATCTTACTTACAATTTTGTTTATTATTAACAGACTTTTTCTTTTTTTATAAATCGAATAGCAGGTACACACACAGTTGTTGTACTTGATTTGAAAATAAGGGATTACTGATTAGTCAGTGTGTTTTTTTTACATAACGTAGATATTGTAGAAATAGTAGAATAACCATAAAATTTTCATACTTGTAATCTTACTTACAATTTTTTTTATTATTAACAGACTTTTTTCTTTTTTTATAAATCGAATCAACATGTTTAGCATTGAATAGATTTGAATATCCTCAGGTGATGAAAAACGTGATCTACGCAGGTGAAAAAGTCGAGATTTGAACTTGACCATTTTAGATTTTTCTGAAACTTGGCATATAAGTAGTATGGACAAAATAAAAAATACAACTTTCAGTAGAGGCAGAAAGTATGAGGCACCCTTTAATTTTTAGTGAAAAAGCAAAAATAAAATACATATGTACTTCATTTTATTGTGTTATAATAATATTGAAACATAAAAATTTAACTTTTTAACTCCGAATTAAAAGTAATTTACGTTTATTTAGCCCACATTTATGTTTATTTAGCCCGATATTAGAAATATCGAAATAACCGGCTATTTGTTTTTCGAACCCGCCGACCCATTTCTTCTTAAAGTAGTTTGATAGGGTTGCAATCAGGAGCTTGTGGTGGCCATTCCAATAGTGTGAGCATTATTTTCTTTTCCAAATTCTTTAAAAATTGCGTGTATATCTTTCTTCTATGTTTGGGGTAGTTATCCTGCATAAAGACTTATTAATTCCGAAATATTTTCTTAGCAGATGGCACAACTTGGGTTTTTAAAATGTTTCTATACATTTCCTTATTCATAATCACCACAATTCTGGGCAAGCTACTTGCCGCTAAAGCATCTCCATATCCTCCACCATGGTTCACAGTGGGTACAAGTCATCTTCTGCAGTCATCTAAATATTGTTTCAACTCTACGCAGTGCGGAAATTCTTCGCTTGGTTCCAAATATTAAAAACTGCGATTCATCAGTTCACATGGCTTTCCATCACTGTCGAGGTGACCAATCTTTGTGTAGGCATTGGCTATTTTAACCGTTTTTCCTTATTTCCTGGTCGCAGTAATGATTTCCGTGCGGCAACTCGTTCATTAAGACCTCATTCTCGAACACTACTTTTGATTGTAGACACACTAACTTTCGGATCATTGAATTGATTGTGCTTCAGAGTAACTTCGCTGACTAGACGTCTATTTAATAGAGTGATATTCTCTATTTCAATTTCTTGACGTTTTCATGTATTTTTTGGGCAGCGAGAACGTTTTTTTTTGAGTCGTGAGTGTCTGTAGCACGATAGCGCGTAAAAGTATATTGAACAGCTCAACGCGAAATATTCATTTTTAAGCAATTTAAACTTGAGAATATTCTTCTTCGTGATAAACAAAAGTTCTCTCACGTTGAATTATTGATAATTCTTATCTTTTAATCATTTTATCGCTGAACGTTGTAAAAAAAGTCCTTTATAGACTAAGATTAAAATAAAATATGAAAATTTAAAAATTTACCGTTATTTCTTAATATAAATATGTGTGTACGCTAAGGAATCCCAGTTTTATTAGAAAAAACACACAATAATTTTAAATGCAGGTACATTAAACAATTTATCAAGATATTTACTTTAAGGAATTTTTTGCCTATTTTCCAGAAATGTCTATATATATTTTTTTAATTTTTTCAAATCACTCCTGAAATATTCAACAAATTGTGGTGTTATATCTAAAATAGTGATTGTGATATGTAAACAACTTCAAAAGTTATTTTGATTTATTGAACATGCCTCATACTTTCCGCCCCTACTGTATTTTACAATTTTTTTAAAGTGCATAGTTTGAGCATAAGGGAGCCCAACATGCATGAAAAATGAAAATTCTGCCAATCCGATGTAACTTTGAAATTAAATTGCTCAAAAACGGCTATACCGATTTCATCAAACTTTTTTTTGTTTCATAGATAATTAGTTAGCCGTTTGAAAAAAAGTTAATTAATTATTCTTGTAATTAATTTTTAAATAAAAATATTAAAAAACTTTTTTAAAGATGGCGCTAGGGTCAAAGATCAATTGGATAAAATTAAAAACTATTTTATAACCATGATAGATGAAAATCGTGTTCTAGACAGAGTTGTGAAAACTTGACCATTTTTGATTTTCCTGAAACTTGGCATATTAGTAGTATGGACCAAATAAAAAATACAACTTATTTTAAAATTTTTTTAAAGTGCATAGTTTGGGCATAGGGGCATCCCAACATGCACGAAAAATGACAATTCTGCCAATCCGATGTAACTTTGAAATTAAATTGCTCAAGAACGGCTATACCGATTTCATCGAACTTTTTTTTGTTTGATAGATGATTAGTTTGTCGTTTGAAAAAAATTAATTTATTGTTTTTATAATTAATTTTTAAATAAAAAATATTAAAAAAAACTTTTTTAAAGATGGCGCTAGGGTCGTAGATCAATTAGAATTTAATTAATTTTTTTTCTGAAAATAGTTCTATTCTATCCTTATTCTAAAATGTATCAAATTTACAAAGAGGCGTTCTTGTTCTTGAGATATTTAATTTTAAAGATTTGTAGTACGACTGAAATTCGAATTTTTCTTCATTTTTTCAAACAACTTCCATTAACAAAAAATTTTAAAATCAATTAATTTTAACTTTTTTTTTTATATGTAGTTCTTACTTTAAAATATATCAAATTTACAAAGATGCGTTAATTCGAGATATTTAATTTTAAAGATTTTTGAACCGATGGAAATTCTAATTGTTCATTATTTTTTCGAACAATTTTTATCATCAAAAAATTTTAACCACTGAAGTTCAAGAAAATAATGAACAATTAGAATTTTAATCGGTTTAAAAATCTTTAAAATCATATATCTCAAGAACACGAATTAACGCATCTTTATAAATTTGATATATTTTAAAGTAAGGTTAGAACTACATATAAAAAAAAAGTTAAAATTTAATTGATTTTAAAAATTTTTGTTAATGGAAGTTGTTTGAAAAAATGAAGAAAAATACGAATTTCGGTCGTACCAAAAATCTTTAAAATTAAATATCTCAAGAACAAGAATTTACGCCTCTTTGTAAATTTGATGCATTTTAGAATAAGGATAGAACTATTTTCAGAAAAAAAATTAATTAAATTCCAATTGATCTTCGACCCTAGCGCCAACTTTAAAAAAGTTTTTTTAATATTTTTATTTAAAAATTAATTATAAAAACAATAAATTAATTTTTTTCAAACGAGTAACTAATCATCTATCAAACAAAAAAAAGTTTGATGAAATCGGTATAGCCGTTCTTGAGCAATTTATTTTTAAAGTTACATCGGATTGGCAGAATTTTCATTTTTCATGCATGTTGGGGTGCCCCCTATGCTCAAACTATGCACTTTAAAAAAGTTTTAAAATAAGTTGTATTTTTTATTTTGTTCATACTACTTATATGCCAAGTTTCAGGAAAATCAAAAATGGTCAAGTTCAAATCTCGACTTTTTCACCTGCGTAGATCACGTTTTTCATCGATATAGAAATAGGGATTGCAAATTTTGACGAAAATAAAAAAAACGGAATTCGAAATTCGCATTTAAGCATTTGCGTAATTCGGTTGAATTTCGAAATATTTTTTAATTTTTTTCTGATCAATACCAATACTAAAAAAATTTATTGAATAAAACATTCATTATTAAAAATAGAAATGTACAAAAATTAAAACTATCATAGACGACACAAATATAAAAATAAAATAATAAAATAAACTTATAAATATCAAATTATGATGATTAATATAGTTATTTCTTGTAATTTCCAATTCCCAAAAAAAAAAAAAAACAAAAAGAACATATTGATTAGGCAAAAATTCAGTTAGTACTTAGTACAGACAATCAAAGTTTGAAAATGTTATATAAAAAAAATTAAATTGTTGTTTTGTTTGCCTAAAATATGCTTTGAGTAAACAGAGATCACTTAAAGCTATACATTTCTTGTCGCGATCGATTTTTTATACAAAAGATACCAGCAACTGAGAACGCTCGCTCGGATTCTACGTTCGTTGGTGGAATCGAAATCAAAAATGAGTAGATGGACTCTAAAATATTTCTTCGCACACCGTTCGCTTCAAAGAATTTCATTTCGGATTTAATTTTTAATTAATAAAATTATTTATTTAAAATAAATTTAAAAAAAAAAACCTAACAACAACTTATTTTAATAAGTAAAAAGAAATTTCAAAATTAAGCTCCGATTTGTTGCTTGTTGAGTTGAGCCGGAGGAGGATATGTTCGACGACAAATTCGTATGAATTTTTTTCTCCAGCTTTTGCTTTAATGACTGGGACTGCGCATTGTGATTCGTTTGTTCTTCCAAAATTGCTTCTTTCAGATCGTCAGATTCTGCCGAATTTTCCATGTTCGTTTAGAATATCAATCTTTGTGCAAAGCTTTCAATAAATTTGGCTATTATATTTTTCAATGGTCTGATGAAAGATGCATGGATCTCACTTATTCCATCATTGTGTAAATACTGAAGAGTACCGGATACATTTGTGCGTCTTTGGCTTATTCGTTCTTCTAAAGCGTGTTTCAATTTTAGTGAGAGTTCATCAGATCCGAAGTTCTCAAGCATAAAAGACAGTGCCGCATCAGCAGAAAGAAGATTTGCATTCTCTTGACAGAGGGCGTCAACAGTAAGCTTCACTGGGAGAAGTGCAGAAATAATGTTATTAATCGACAAAATTTCAATATCTGTAATAACAATATCCGATGCGATGTCAATCAAAGCTTTTCTTAAACATCTTTTTAGTTGGTTAAATCCTCGAATTCCGAATTTCGAAAATGCAATCCCTGTATAGAAATATATAATTATGTTAGTTTTACTTATGTCCAATATATTAATTAATTTATTTGCTAATATTCTTAGAGCATTATAAAGATACTAAATTTATATGATGATACTAAAGTTATATTTTTAAACGAAAATATTTTATGATAATGTTGATAATCCGAGTAAACTAACTCTACAATATGTATGAATAATTATATAAAACTATTTATAGCTTGTGGTATAAACCTACGTTTCAATTTAAAATTTAATTACTTAAATTTTTATATTATTAATTAAATGTAACATTTTCAAAAAAAAATTTATAAAAAATAATTAACAAGCTAATTAACCTACATATGTATTTCCAGCATTAAGAATATGTATGGGTAGTTCTACACACGAAGGAAGAAAATGGAGCTAATTGCGGCACGACATGTTTTTTGCGTATAAGTTCTGGCAAGTAGTTTTAGTTAGAGTTGATGACGTTCTTTCACCTTTTCTGAATGTGTGTCAGTCAAAAAAAAAAAATACAAGAGTCAAAATTAAAAAATATCCTTCTTACTCCTAAATTAACCTCAAAATACGAAATAAACATTTATTTAAGTCAAATCCCACTTTTAAACTTCCACGGGACTGGGACCAGGGGACTGAGAATTTATCAGTATTTCGCTTAAAAATGACAAAATTACGTCTAAAAAAAACAATAAACGAATTCTATACCAAGCGGCTACATATTCACGATGTATAAAACTACAAAATTACCTGTAATTAAAATACTTTTTACGAAAATACTTGCCAGTGGACTGATAATTTGACTGGGCAAAACACGATCTTGCTAGTAATGATGTCTGTTTTGATTGATAAAACCTCGGACTAAGTAAAACACTTGCAATATTATATTTGTTGAACTTTAATTAATTCCTGTGACGAGCGATAACTTGATAGAAATATGAATTTCCAATATTTTCAATGTGTTTTGATTGGGCAGGAGAATAATCAAAAATTCGTGGGACAAACTTTAATAGGATATATCTTATATGAAATATAGAGTAATGTTATGATTATTTACACATTATTAAAGCATCATTATTCCAAATTATTACTACAGTGTAAATTTGTCTCTACACACTCAGAATCATTGATTATTTAGTTTACCAGCTTTGACTTTCAAGGTGGGACACGCTAGGGGACTGATAATTTGACGTTTTGAATAATTTTTTTTGTAAGAACTATATTTCGAAACGGGTTTATTTTGGGTTACCAACTAGACATAGTTAAGGTTTACAAATTTCATTTGAAAAAACATTTTTTTTTTCATATTAATATACGAAATAAGCAGAGCTGTCCAAAATTTCTATGTTTGTAGAACTACCCGTATAACAAATAGAAAATTTTATGGAGGATTTGTGCTCGCTTTTTAACAAGCGTTTTAAGAATAATTGAATGAATACGAGCTGTCCTGTTTATTACAAAATAACCTAAAATATTTAGCAACATTTAGGCGCAAATCACCTAAACATAAATCAAACCAAAACTCAAATTTGAGAGCTGTGTGTGATAGATTCCTCTGCAAGATCTGGACAAACACTGCTTTATTGTATAGATGAATCAAACAACTAATTAATTTATTGGGAGTTAATGTTGCGATTTGAAAATATCGATTATAGGTTTAAGCTGCGCATGGTTGTTTATGTGAGAGATTTTGTAAGAGAATTCATTAATTGTTTATATACTTATCATCAATTGTGACAACTTAAGCAGTTATTCGTATACTAATCTAGTAGCACGTTTCTGAGATCTTCACAAGATGCTCGTAGTCTCAGCAGTACAGGTGAAAACTTTGTGAATAAGATTAAAATTAGATATATGCGAAGAAATCAAAAATTGTAATTTTTGATTTTGCAAAATTTTATTTTAGCAAGTTTGATTCAGCCTATCCAAGTGGTTAGTTGGTTCCAGCTTGGGAATTTATGGATCTTTGAGAAAAAGTTTAATGACTAACTATCATTATATGGGGGATCAAATTTGACAGACTGGATTTGACTTTTCCTATAACTGACAAGGGTTGTATCAGGCAACCTGATCAAAAATACAACGCCTCAAATTATCCACGCCGGATCAGGGCCGTATTAGTGCAAATAGGACATGTACTACTACGGTTGTGAAAGAGTTTGCCTGAATAGTATACTACACAGTTGAGTACATTTAAAAAAAATCAATCAAAATTCATCAAATCAATTAAAAAATAATAGAAAATATCAAATGTAATGTAAATTTAAATAAATTATATACAAAATAGTTCAAATAAAATTAAAATGTGCAATGAAGAATATTTAAAATATATATCAACTTAATTACTATTATCGTAGTTTTTCAGCCAAGAAGGCGATAACTTAACTATATGTAAAACTAAACTATAGGTTTTTAAACATATGAGTGAATTTTAACCAAATGACGTTACCAACTAATCTTTAAATTAACAAAAAAATTACGAAAAGTGAATTAGGATGAAGGAAATTTAACTGAATAACAATTCATAAAAGGCATGCTACACGCTTTTTGTGGTGTACATACTATCAATTTCCACAAGCCAAATTTAGCTTTTTTTATAACATTTTTCCATTTATATACTAAAACCATATAGGATAGGCATATATAACATTGTGAATTGTGATCATAAAACAATATATCATGTTTTGAAATTAGCATAATCGCTTTAATTCGCAATATAATCACATATACATACTCATGTGTATTTAGATACTCAAAATCAATCAATATTTATTTTTTAAATACATTTTCGGCTTTTTGAATAATTAATGATGATAATTATGATAATCAAATATAATATACGACTATTGTTTGTTAATAAATGATAACTTATAATGTATAAATTAAAATAGTTTGTTTGAGCTGTAATGCCGCTAAAATTGGGTTGAAATCAAATTAAAACAAGGAAGATTACAATATGTGTCGCAATAGCATAAAATGCCTTTACAGCACCGTAAGACACTGATGAACACTTTTTTAAGGTCTGGTGCATTCGATTTTATCTGAATACCGTTGGTAATGATTTTTATAAAATTTGTTGAATTAAGAAACAGATAGAGTTGTAAGAAATCAACTTTTGACATCCACGTTGCAGATATGACATCATATGTAAGCATTTGTAATATACAGCGAAGGATTTTGTTTACGTGCGCTGTGCAGTAGTTCAATATTTGATATCATCAGCGCTGTATACTATATGGGATACTGGATACTATATTGGTATTTCAGTCAGTACAATTTAAAGAATTTTATTATAATTTGGTTGTGTTTTTACATAACATAGTTATCCAGCTTTCCTTTTCATATATATCTAGATGAAAACCTAAATGCTTCAAATGTATTTTCTGAAAAATTGCCTTTAACTTCACTAATAAGATTTTTGAAAGTAATTGTAATACGCGTTTATTTATTTGCTTGTAATTGTGGTGGGATTAAAAAACTGATTTCATTGTTACAGGTAAATCAAATACATATCTACAATTTTAGTAACACTGACCTCTGATCTTCAAATTGTTTTGTAAAAGAATCGAAAGCAAATTAAATTTTAAAAGAAAATATTTGAAAAAGCCTCAAAACCGAATTGTAGTTTTACAATAGTTATTTAAGTATTAAGGGCAGTAAGAGTGTTTTACCGATTGAGGATATATGTTTTGAGATCGAGACGAAGTCGAGATCTTTAATATATCCGAAATCGGTAATACTCACTCTTAATGCCCAAAATGCTTACTATATTTTTTGCACCATTAATAAAAATGCATTTAAAGTTATTTAAATAATAAAATTCATTTCTAATTTTTAATGTATTAAAGAAAATTTCTTAAAATTTTATTTGAAAATAGTAAGCTCTGCGTTTCATCATAATTCTATAGGTTTTTTTGATGCTAATCTAACTTTCATCGAATATTTTTTCAAAATAAATTGCTCTTAAATCTTTTAATCGCAATATTTTTAAAAGAAAATTACTTAAAGTTGAAACTAATAAATTGCCCTACGGAATTATTTAAATAAAAATCATTTTTATTCACACCCTGGTATCTCCCTTACCGGTAAGTAAGTAATAACTTACCGCCTGCATGATCGGTAAGTAATTACTTACCGACCTGTGATTTGTAAACGAAACTTACTATGTTTATTTACGAATCAGTAAAGATGCAAATTCGCCTGATCGTGCAAAAAATTTGTTTCTGATTTTATTAAAAAAAAATTTATTCGCCTACATATTAAAGTGGTACTTTATTACTGTGATTTGCGACCGTAAAGTGTCACTTTTTAACCATATATTTTGTTGTCATAGTTACGTTCAAAGAAGTAAAAAACATCTGTATTTGTTTAAATTCTATAAAAAACAGAAATTTTTATCAAAACAACCTTTAAATTCAAAATTTTATTATTCAATTAAAATTTATTGTTATCATTTGTTGTCATAGTTATACAATTATTTTGAAAAAAATAACAAATATTTTATCAAAGGTTACTTTTCCTTTTAAATGCGAAATAAAATAAACTTTTTTTCTTACACTTTTCGATTTATCGTAATTCTATTTTTTCGTTCTCCTCTTAAGTACGAAACAACGACATTAAGTTGGACCTGAAAATGCACAGGGGTCGTGCGGTAATAAATTATAATAAATATAAGATTGACAGTTCAAATATAATACACAGTGGAAACCAACCAACCAACAGTTTTCATTTCAAAATATATGCAAAATTATAACTATGATTTAGAATAAACAATTTTTTTTAAATATTTGCTAGCGGCGAATAAAAAATAGTATATGACGCACGCACGTAAGCTATTTTGGACTTAATGTGGGTGCAAATCTCGGCTAGCGATTTGCAAACTCCACACACGTCCAAAATCTTTAGCTTTACGTCCTTGCATCTGTACTATTATAGCTTTTACAACAAAAATTGTATACTATATATAAAAATTTGTAACAATTAAGTATTGTTTTAGTATTTAAAAATTAAAACATCATCTCTGATAATTAAGTCATTACTTTCCCGATATCACCTGACCAAATACTACGTTATTATAAATGATGTTTTGAAAGATCTATATATGACAATTCCTCATAAGAGTTGTTTTGATTGGTAGATAAATTCTTTGTATCAAACTTTATTCAAAATTTTAACAATACCCAAAAACAACGCCGATAGATAGCTATATTTGTGGTCTCTTGTCTAAACTGACGACGATGACTGCTTCGGTAAGATTACCGCGGTAATGAGTGGCTCTTCAATTATGTTAAAGTAAATAATGATAAAGAAAACAAGTAAGCTCTCACTTCAATTGGCAAATAAATTTTGTTGTTATCAATCGAAATATAAATATTTTTAACATTTGCGTTATATATAAATCAAGTTCCACTGTTCAATATTTGTCTATTTGTCCAATAACTACAATTATAATGAAATGTGTTAAAATTTATCATACAACTTACATAAATATAACAATGCAAGCAAAAAATAAACAATAAAATTTTACTATTTATTTAACTTATCAGGTTTGACTATCTATCGAATTTTGTTGAACTGAAATCAGTAATGCATAAACATTCAAACATTCAACATTTTTTTACATTCAACTAATTTTGACAATTTTTCCAAATTTATCTTAAAGAATGGACAACCCTATAAAAAACACAAATTTGTTCTCAAAATTCATTCAACTCTGTCATCGATTTGTCTCCCTAATTCTTTCGGTTTAAATTTTATACATATAGATTTACCCAAAAAATGAAGAAAATAAAAAACAATAAATAGAAAATCACAAACTTCCATAAAACGATGATTTTCTATTATAAAATATCGAATATCTGTTTTATACACATTCTATCTACATACACTTCTTAAAAAAAAATAATAACAAAAAACCTAAGAAAACAAATTAAGAGTTTGATACACTAAATTGAAAGTATATCTATTATAATGTATGCTAGAGAGAAAATCAATTTATCTACATAAAATTTATTATGCTCTAAACAGGCTTTTCCCATCTGAAAATACAACTTTTTAAAACTTTCATTTTCTGCTTTTATTTTTCCTTTTAAATGCGAAATAAAATAAACTTTTTTCTTACTCTTTTCGATTTATCGTAATTCTATTTTTTCGTTCTTCTCTTAAGTATAAAACAACGACATTAAGTTGGACCTGAAAATGCACAGGGGTCGTGTGGTAATAAATTATAATAAATATAAGATTGACAGCTCAAATATAATACACAGTGGAAACCAACAGTAAAAGTGATTCATGTTGAGTAAATGTCAATGATGTATAGATTTCAGTATAAAAACTTATCTTTTGGTCTACGGGTATGCCATGTATACAGACTGGCGAAGCCTGTGGGCTACAAATCACTGACAGAGAAAACATTTTCTTTTCCTTATAAAAGTTATAAATAATCCTTTTCGCACGATCAAAATATAAGTTTAATATTTAAAACCAAAAAATAGGTGTTATTGTAATTGTATATTCTGTTACAAAATCTCCAAATTTTCATACAATTTAAAAACAATAAGTAAAATATGAATGGGCTGAAATCACACAGCTCTGAGATATCAAGACTTCGGTCTGGTTTAAGGATTTTGATATAGTTTTCGACAACAAACTTTTATGAGGACATTGTTTATAGTTTTGGGCAGCGATGTATATCAAACATAAAACTCTTTGTTAAAGTACAAGTATTTTTTTATCTCTGTTTAGAAATGTATTACAAAACAAAAACGAAAATATTAATACGTTGCCGGAAAATTATAACAGATCATAAATTAATATAACTTAGTGAAAAGATGATACACCCAGCAAACTATTCAAAACCTCTTTATTTAGCGTTTCGAGAAAATATAACAAAATCAAAATATTTCTTTCAAAATTCCAAAAATATTGTAAAAATTAAATAAAATCAAAAATTGAAACATTTTCCAATATGCTTAAAAAATTGCAAAAATTATAACAAAATCAAAAAAACAAATTTTTTTTTTCAAAATTCCAAAAATTATAAAAAAATCAAAAATATAAATTTTTTCAAAATTTTAAAAATATTGCAAAAATTCATAATTCAAACTTTTTTTTTAAATTCTTAAAATATTCCAAAAATTATAACAAAATCAAAGTACCAACTTTTTCAAAATTCCAAAAATTATAATAACATCAAACATTTAAACTTTTTCAAAATTCTAAAAATATTCCGAAAATTATTACAAAATCAGAAATTGAAACATTTTTCAAAATTCCAAAAATATTTCAAAAATTATAACAAAATCAAAAATACAATTTTTTGCAAAACTCAGAAAATATTACTAAATCATATGTTGAAACATTTTCCAAATCAAAAATTTCTGAAAACTTTTTCCAAAATTCTAAGAATATCGCAAAAATTATAACAAAATCAAAAATACAAAGTTTTTTAAAATTCCAAAAATAACAAAATCAAAAATACAATTTTTGGCAAAACTCAGAAAATATTACAAAATCAAAAGTTGAAAGTTTTTCCAAATCAAAAATTCAGAAAACTTTTTCCAAAATTCTAAGAATATCGCAAAAATTATAACAAAATCAAAAATACAAACTTTCTTCAAAATTCCAAAAATCGTAATAAAATTAAAAATTTAAACTTTTTCAAAACTCTAAAAATATTCCGAAAATTCTTACAAAATCCAAAATACAAACTTTTTTCAAAATTCCAAAAATATTTCAAAAATTATAACAAAATCAAAAATTTCCAAGTACAATTTCATTATTTCACAAATAATTAATTTCATTTTTTCCAAAATATTGAGTAAAAAAATATGACATTCATTCTTTTGACACACTTGACAACATTTTTTGTGACAAACCTATAATGCAATAATCTAGTTTTATTTACGATATTCACGATAGTGAATAATAACGATAGTGAATAATAAATATATAAACAACATTTACTATAAATTATTAAAATAGACATAGAAAACATATAACATTCAAAATTCATATCCTAGTTTTTCATGCTTGCTTTGATTTAAAAACATTGTAAAATTGCATGAAAATAATACCATAGCAAGTAGCAACTACAATATGTTATTTAGCGAAAATGATTGTACACAAGTGGAAAAAGAACCAATTTTCATGAAAATGCATGAAAATAAACTTTTAATATGCAATCGTATCCCAAAAGTCCCCACCGATGCATGTGCCGCTACAAATACGCGTGGTCAAAGGTCACAAAAATTGGTTTTTCGCAAAAATTTGGTTAACGGTGACTTATATGAAAAATAGTGATTATAAAATTCGTAACTTGAGATCTTACAACAAAAAACTATGCAATACTTTTTTTCGTAAGACTAACGATTTTTGAATATTTGTAATTAAACTGAATGCTTATATTTTTTGTGAAATTGCTATTTATTGTGAAACAAATAAAATATTTGTCGTAATTCTTAGAAAAGAGAAATATTAAAGCAACAAATAAGATTTTTGGAGATTTTGTCATATGATATATTCCAGAAAGTCCGTGCCGGTCTGCACCTTTATAATCCCAAACAAATTAGCTCTAAACTGTTAAAGAACTTGTAAATTTTAATGTGTGGAAATCAAATTATGATTTGATCCACCTAATATAGATCCACGGTTCTGATACTTTAAATTATACCAACAAAAGATCATTGGTCAAACACAAATAAAGCAATTCACTATACTTTGGTTGAATGGCAGGAACTCTGGTAGGTTGGGTGGTCTATTATCTGGTGTAAATAAATATAAAAATTAAATAATAATACAATGATAATATAGTAGGTATAAATTTTGTTTGACTAGAATATTTTAGTTCTTTGGACCCCCTAAAAATATTTCTGTGGGCATATTTTTAGGGGGTAAAAGGCTTTTACAAATCAATCCTAATGAGCCATCTGGGTCAGATAGTACTCCAATTATTCTTAAAACAATTGCTAAGGAGTTAGCACCAATCGTCTCACAAATTTTCTATTCGTAATATCAGAAGGGGATTTTTTCCTGAAATATGGAACATGACTAGTCTATACAGTCAGTTCCAAAAAAAAGAGACTAAAACGGATTCAACAAATTACAATTTCAACAATCTTATATGCAAATTGAGATGCTAGGACTACTCGAGCAACTTATTTTCTGGTTACAGAGCTTTATATCTGAGCGTTAATTTCAAGTCAATGTCGACGGTTTTTCATCAGATATCTTTTCAACTAACGCAGGAGTTATTCAAGGTGCCGCTCTATCCATAACTGATTTTCTTATCTATATTAATAACTTCCTGAACTCAACGATTCATGAAATCCATAGTTTTTCTGATGATAGCACGCTTCATGCTTGTCATGCAACACCTAACCTATACCCACCGCCGGCGCTTAATGACACTATAGGTCAAATTTGCTAGAGTCATTAAACATTGATTTAAAAATAGTTATGAATTCGGGTATTGCTAACAAGGTTGAATTCAATTCAAGTAAAACTCAAGTTTGTTATTTTCAAGATTATCAACACCTAATCCGTTTTTATTAAAATTTAGTTCTTGAAGAAAAAATGATCTTGAAGAGAAAGAATCTGTTAGACTTTTAAAATTTTAACAGCTTCGTTAAATATATAAGTCATTAAATCGTCCTTGTATGGAATATTGTTCTCACATATGAAGTGCAGTATAAGTAGTTTGAAGTGTCTTAATTCTATACAGCAGAGAACTGTTAAATTTAACGGCGATTAAAATTTTAATATTGAGCTTGATTTCTTTTATGTCGCTGATTTGACGGTATTTAACAAATACATTATGAATAAACAGGCGTTTACATTAATCAATTCGATTTTGCCTAAGCCTGCAAACAACGCACGTTACACCAGAGTAGAACGCTTTTCAAGGTGATTTTTATAACAGAGTTTAGCATCTATGAAGTGCTGTACCGGCGTGAATCTTCCCTGATAATTTTAATTCTCAAAACTTTAAAATTAGCGTTCAAAAAATCCTCAAAGAAAATTGAACAATAATACAACCCTTCCCTAGTTTGCATCGTATCTTCAGAGACGTTAATCTATAATTTACTATCGTAAGCACTAAACAATACCTGTCTTTAAATAAAAAAATACTGAAAAATGATCAGCTTTGGAGGAAGGGGTCCGGACCCGGGGACCCTCCCCTTGTGTGCGACACTGTCCAGATACAAATTTTAAAAATATATATTTTTATATATATTTTTAAAATATAATTTATGAAATGAAATTTTAGCAATTTATCGTTATTTTTCAAAATAACAAATTAAATACTCTTTGCAACTTTGTACTGTAGATAATTTCTTTTCGCGTCATTTGAGCCGAGTTTTGTTGAAATCGAACGAGTGGTTTTCGAGTTATCGTTAGTTGAATAAACAAATAGAAAATTTTTGGGTTTCAAAATAGAGTAAACAATAATTTTTTTATAAAAATAATAGTCCTTGCTATCCTACATAATCACATAATGATCTTAAAGAAATTAATAATTTCCAAATAATTTTTTATTGACGAAAACTTGTTTTCCTCAATTACTTTCCATAATCGAAAAAATATAAAATTCGAGCGTGACTTCCAACCTTATGTGGCTTGAATATTTTTGCACCTATTTTTATCCTCTTCAAGTTGTCTTTGTTGTGAATATTATTTGTAATTTTGTAGTTTTAATTTGTTTCTTTTTTTCATTTCAGGTAAGTCAACTGCTACCTCTGTTTAAGCTATACTATACACAAAAACTTAGGAATTCGGATTGTTAAGTAAAATAAAATTTTTTAAAATTTGTTTATAGTGTTTACAAAGGTCTTGAGTGTTTTGCTCAATATTATCTTTCCACAGTTAACAGCCATTATTTTGGTTATAATGCAGTTTTACTATTTTAGCCGTATACTGTAAAGAACGAAAGCCGGTTTCACATAAGCGGGCTCGGTTCTATAAAAGATAAAACAAACCTCTCCTGTTTCAACGTATTGAATTAATTGGTGGTATACGACTTTTGATGAATGAAGAAATTTAATTCTATACGCTCTGAAAATGTAATTTGGAGTGTATTAGAAGCCTACGGCAACTTGATATATCCTATCATACATATAAAATGCAATCGACCACTAAAACAGCGCCGACATTCATACTATCTTTTATGTAGATTCATGCACAAAGTTTTCCCACATCCAGAAACAAATACGGTTTGTCATATAACAATACACCGTACTTTCTTGTTACGGTTTTGTGACTGGCAGAAGTCTGTTGAACTTTATAGAATCTATAAATTAAAGAATTATTTAAAGTAAGACAATCCGTTATATGTGATAAATTCATAAATTTGATATTGGACAGACGGTTAGAACGTCTAACGAAAAAGTGACGACGCGGTTTTTGGGGCGCTGCATCTGTTACTATCCTGGCTCTTTTGGACTCTGTTCAAAAGCGAGCTATACGAATTGTTGGTGATCGAGATTTAACATTAGGTCTTGATTCCCTGCAACATCGTCGCACTGTTGCTGATCTCGTTGTTTTTTATAAATATCGTCACCAGCAGTGCTCGGATGAAATCAGGTCCATAATGCCTCAGACATATGTTTTTCCCCGTTTTACTCGTCAATCGGTGTGTGCGGGCGGTCGAACTGTCGAGATTACTCACTGTCATAGTAATAGAATGCAAAGAGATTTCTTTGTGCGTACATCGTACACATGGAATGCTTTGCCCGAATCAATAGTCTCGAGTGCTTTCAATCCACAAAGATTTAAAAAAAGCGTCCACCTATACCTCAAGACGCATGTTGTTGTGGGACCTACGTCTTAAAAGGTATCTATGTGTTGTTAAGACACATTTTGTAATTCCTACTACACAACACTTCTTATTAAAAAAAAAAAAAATTTAATTAAAAATAAGAAAATATTAACTTGAGGCTTAAAGTTAAATAGAAAATAAAAATTCGTATTCTGTTTTTATAAAACATTTGTTCGTTTTATTACAACTGTTGTATTTTAACTGCAGATGTGTTGTTTTAAAATGTAATTTTAAAAGATATTTATTCAAATACGTTTACACAAAAGAACTAAACTAAAGTATAGATCAAAATAATAAATAATTAACCAGTTTTAGAAAATTGTTATTTGTTTCACTAGGACGAAAAATGATTAATTTTGGCACTGGCAAGAATGTTGTGATAGCGTCTGCGTATGACATTATTTGCAGAGATCAAAACCAGTTTCTGGATATTTGATCTGTTTTTATTTTTTAAGCTTGTCGCCTTTGAGAGATTTTTCCACTCTGGTACGAAAACTTTTTCAGAGTTAAAGTTCAATACGAAGATTAAGTAAAGTATAGTAAAATTTTAATGAAATGTCCAAATCTCTCCAAACTATCCGGTGAAACAACCGTGAAAAGTAATTGGAGAGAAATTTAACGCATTATATACTGCGCCATCTCTAAAATATAAAAACAAACCAACGGTTGTTGGTGCGTACCAACAATTTTGAAGTGAAACTTCAACAAGGTTGCGTTAAACGTTTAACGCTACCATGGAAAGTTGAAATATTTTAAACGAGAAAAAAAATTTTAAGTTATACAATAAAAGAAATTTATTTTCACTAAAAAAAATTCTATTCCAGTTTTTATTTAATTAATTGATGAATATAAATGTGGTGAGTATTTTAATGACATAGACAGTTTGGTTTGGGAAGCTTTTAAGTATTTTGTAATCACAACCACAAAAATTATTTAAATCTGAAATAAATTATTATACATAATAATAAGTTCCATCTGATAAATACAAAGAAGGACAAAGAAATCTTAAAATTGAAAAACAACGATTAAAATCCTTCGATCCAGATCCTTCTCTTTCCTCCACTTTTATATTATCTCAGCTTGAGGAAACAATTAAATGCATTAAAATGAGTAAGGCTGCAGGACTAGATGGTATTTATCCAGAATTTATATCACATTTCGGTCCAAGAACTAAGAATTGGATTCTGGAACTCTTTAACAAAATCTTGAATTCAGCACAACTACCATCTTTATTTAAAAAAGCAAAAGTCTTAGCTGTAGTAAAACCTGGAAAGAATGGGTCTAATGTTTCTCACTTTAGACCTATCTCCTTGTTGAGTACATTGTTTAAACTATTTGAAAGGATGATTTTACATCGTATTGAACCAATCATAGATGAAAAAATTCCTAAAACCCAAGCTGATTTTAGGAAAAACAGGAAAAATTTTCTCTTGTTTTATTGAAGCTGGGTTTCAGAAGAAATTGAAAACTGGGGTAGCGTTTGTAGATTTGTCTGCTGCGTATGACACTGTTTGGAGACATGGATTACTTTTAAAACTAACAATAACCTTACGCTGTTCCTGTATGGTAAATCTCGTCGGTTCGATGTTAAGTAACCGGTTTATCCAGGTCTCATTAAATGGAAAAACAAGTAGCAGTCGTTTTCTTAACAATGGTCTCGTTCAAGGAAGCCTTCTTTCTCCAATTTTGTTCAGTTTATATGTAGCTGATTTACCATCAACTAAATCAAAGCTGTTCCAATTTGCCGATGATATTGCTATAGCTATTCAAACAACTACTTTAAAAGAATGTGAAATAGTTTTGGAGAGTGATTTATCAATATTGGCCAATTACTTTCGTAACTGGAGACTAACACCTAATCCTTCTAAATCGGAAGTATGTGCCTTTCATTTGAACAACAAAGAAGCTCATAAAGAATTAAAAGTCAAGTTTGATGGGATTTCAGTTCTTTTTAATTCTACTCCTCAATACCTAGGAGTCACACTTGACAGAACATTGTCTTTTAAGACGCATTTAGAAAAACTGGCTAAAAAATTATGTTCCAGAGTGAATATCATTAGAAAAATTGCCGGAACTAATTGGGGGCTGATGTATATACTTAAAGATCTTCAGTTCTTGCACTAGTATATTCTTGCGCTGAATATTGTGCTCCTGTTTGGCTTAACTCTTCTCATACACATAAAATTGATGCCCAACTTAACAATGCTTTGAGAATTATAACTGGAACTTTAAAATCAACACCTTTACCATGGCTTTCTGTCTTAGCCAACATGGAACCTGGATCATTAAGACGTGAAGCAGCTTGCATTAAAGAATTCGAAAAGCGTCATCTACATCAAAACTCAATTCTTTATGACATTTCGCAAGACTTACCTGAATCTCGTTTGCCATCAAGAAAACCATCATGGTTATTTGTTCCGAATTTAAGTTCCGAAGTTAAGTTTGATATGAAGGAAAGATGGAAATTTATGTGGAACTCTTCACCTGTTCCAAATGCCAGTTTGGTGATCGACCCTACTTGTTGTGTTTCCGGCTTCTATCTTAGTCGTAAAGAGTGGACCATAGACTGAATCGTTTCAGAACAACACATGGCCGATGTAATTACCTGATGAACAAGTGGGACTTATATCCTTCACCTTTATGTATGTGTGGAGTTATTCAAACAACGAGCCACATAGTGAATGAATGTCCCTTACTCAAATTCAATGGTGGTATAATCAAGTTAAATGAGGTTCCTGTAGAAGGCGTCAATTATTTGAGAAATTTGGTTGTGGACTTGTGATTTTGTAAACTTTTTTTTGTTTCTTTAAATCATACGATTAAATAAATAAATACATAATAGTAAACTAATTTGTGGTCAGATTGGTAAAGTGAAAATCATAGTTACGGGTAAGTCTTTTTTTTATTTCCACATTACGAAGTTTTACTTCTTCCGCGCGGAGGGACTCCACGTACAATTTTTTTTACATTTCATTCTACGATGTTAGATTTTTATGAACATTTTACTTCACTCACTTTTCAATCATCTTTTTGTCAACTCGAAGGTTTTCAATTTGTTTAGCGCGTATTATTAATTAGAGTTGTGTTGTGCGACCTCTTTTATTATCCATAATATTGATTTGTGCCTAAATAGTCTACCGTGTTATAAGGTATGGAAAAAATAGCCCACAATTTGCAGATTTGTTATGAAGAGTTGTAATCTGCTTTACTCGTTTTCTCAATATTTAAACGTACGATAGTACGCTGGTAGCTGCTTTAATGTTGCTTCAAAACATGTTTCCTTCAAAGCAATAAGCTCAGTAAAGAAAGCCAAAATTAACTTTTAGATGAAGTTTTTGGTGAGTTTTATTTAAGCAAGGGGGAGCTAAAAACCGTTCACTTGACTATGCTGTAAGAAGAAACTTAACCAAAAGAATATTAGGAGAGTAAACTTTTCGTTTATCTGCAGCGGTTGGTTTAATCCCATCTATGTGCTTTTCTTGATATTAGCATTACTCCTAAATAGTTAAAGGATTGAAGTTCCCTAATCCTTACATCAACTTAGCGAACAGTCTTGTTCGGACGACACCAGAACAGAAATGTAGTAGGGTGCTTGTCTCACTCTGAAATGAAAAGAATACAATTATATAGCGGAGTTATTCCTTTTATTTAAACAATAAATCTTCCTAAAAATTGGTCAAAAAAATTTCGTTAAATTTGTTTTCTAGCAAAATGTAAAATTGATTTATGACTTGTTTGCATGATTGACAAAAATTTAGACGTTACATATTTTTTCATTACGTGTTTCATTTCAGTATTCATTGTAGCCAAAAAAAAATAAAATTATGAATAAATACACTTCGATAATCAAATATTAGTCTTGTATTCGATATCTTAAATCAAACTAAATTTTGAAATTTGATATTTCATTAACATAACAAAGAAAGTGTCAGAACAAAACATTTTTGTAGACAATGACTACTTTTGTTTTGATTGGAACACCACTGCCTTTCTCAGTTTTTCAAATCTACTAGATCCTTCTAAATTGATGTATAGGATATAACTATCGAAGACTCGAAAAGCACTGGGGCCAAAGTCTATTTAGTCTAGAGCAGCACTTTCAATTTTAGCTGGGAAGCATTCTTTGCTGATTTTGAGCATTTGTTTAATTTAAAAAATGAGTCTTCATATAATATATATATATAACGTTTAACAATTCGATCATACAGAACAAAGACTCGAGAACACATGAAGAGCTGTATCGAAAACATCAATCAACAGGCGGCTGATAGAAATTCGAAAGACATCTTGGCAAATTCTCGGAATCCGGAATTCGACAAATGATTCCAACCCAGGATCCCAAGCTATCCAAATTGTAAACAACAAACCTTCAACAAATGACCCTGATGTGCTGACTTTCAGGAAGTCCTACTGAATAGGACGAATGAAGTTTATCCGATTAGAACAATTACTGCGTCAAGTGAGTAGATTTTGATCACATAAGAATAGAAAAAGAGGAAGCCGTCATAAACAAACTGACAAATCAACAGGTATCGATGGAATCCTCACAGAATTAATTAAAAATCTAGGAACAGCTTTTGTCTTACGTATAGACGATTTGATTCTTCCAATATGGAACCAAGAAGAGCGACCTGCTGAATGGAAAACAGTTGTTATTGTTCCGCCACAAAAGTTAACCTTCTAAAGTGTGCCAATTATCGTGGAACCGCACTGCGAACACTGATATGAAATTCTTGCTAATGTTGTGCACAGCCCATCCTGTTTACTTTATATATCATTGGTGACTATCAGTGTGGTTTTTGTCCCAACCGTTCAACACACAGATCAATGTTTTATACCTTAAGGATGATTTCATGATACGATGTAAGAAAAACAGAAAGAGCAAAAAACCATAGAATTTTTAAATTTGCAGCAACAAAACTAATGTTCAAACAGAATAATCCGCTCCGTTCCGTTAATTTTTTATCCATTTCATTCCGTTCGTTTTATAAAACACAATACAACCGCTCCTGCGTTAACTATCCAAATATTTTATTTATATTTATTGTTACAAGAGCGAAAATCATAAAATTTTTACATATGGATTGCATACCAAACATTTTGAATGATTTTCAAAATTATTACAAATTATTATTAGTATAATTAAATTAAAATGTGATTTGTCAAACTGAATGATGTCAATACATTTTGGAGAATTTCATTGGGTTTGGCGTCATTCATATAAAAATAAAGCAAAAAAATTTCTGTAGTAATTTCCCAAGGACGGTGATGATTCGAAAAAAAAATTTTTCCGATAATTTTTTTTTGCTGTCAGAAATTTTATTTTTCATTCATACAAACTATGATATTTAAACAGTAGGCTTTGCTTTAACTGTCGGCAATTCTTCTTGTCGTCGATAATTTTGCTCTGTCGTTATGAAAATTCTTTGTTGTCATTTTTTCTTCTAACAAAATGAAATATAATTTTATCTTAGTAGGCGCGTAACTGTTATAAATTTGTAATTTATTTTTGAGAAATAAACATAAACATGCAACCATTTGTGAATAAAAACGGAC
This sequence comes from Diogma glabrata, assembly GCA_963693315.1. Classification (NCBI taxonomy): domain Eukaryota; kingdom Metazoa; phylum Arthropoda; class Insecta; order Diptera; family Cylindrotomidae; genus Diogma; species Diogma glabrata. The sequence goes on from OY856186.1 coordinate 215,847,434, forward strand.
ATTTTTATTATGTGTGAATTGCATTTTTACATAATTTTGTATTATTGAATATTTTGTAGAAAGAATTTTATTTAGAAACTAATAATTATATTTTAAACAAAATTATAACTAAAAAAAAATTATCTCATTAAATACCACTCTTCATTGAAATTTTTTCGAAAATTTTTCAATTTTACTCATTAAATTATTTTTAAGCAACACTGCTCAATCAAACCACTACTTAAACCACTCGTCCTTCGGACTCGTGGTTTATTGTGCGCTTTGATTCGCAGTGTTGCTAAATAATTTAATTCGTAAAATCAAAAAATTTTCGAAAAAATTTCAATGACTCGTGGTATTACAACCGATAATTTTTTTTTGCTGTCAGATATTTTATTTTTCATTCATACAAACTATGGTATTTAAACAGTAGGCTTTGTTTTTACTGTCGGCAATTCTTCTTGTCGTCGATAATTTTGCTTTGTCGTTATGAAAATTCTTTGTTGTCATATTTTCTTCTAACAAAATGAAATATAATTTTATCTTAGTAGGCGCATAAATGCTATAAATTTGTAATTTATGTTTGACAAATAAACATAAACAAGCAATCATTTATGAATGAAAACGGACATTTTTATTATTTGCAATTTTACATAATTTTTTATAAGCTGAATAATTTGTAGAAAAAACTTTATTTAGAAACTAATAATTATTATCTTTTAAATAAAATCATAATTTAAAAAAAATTATCTCATTAAATACCACTCTTCATTGAAATTTTTGTCTAAAATTTTTCAATTTTACTCATTAAATTATTTTTAAGCAACACTGCTCAATCAAACCACTACTTAAACCACTCGTCCTTCGGACTCGTGGTTTATTGTGCGCTTTGATTCGCAGTGTTGCTAAATAATTTAATTCGTTAAATCAAAAAATTTTCGAAAAAATTTCAATGACTCGTGGTATTACAACCGAAAATTTCTAAAGCAGTTGATTGAGGAATTTTCGTAAAAATTATGAGAATTTATCACCGGTCGTGGGGAATTCGTTTAGAAATTTTTTTTCCATTTTTGATTTCTTTATATTTTTTTATAAAAATAATTTTAATAGTGAAGAATTTTCGAATCGAAAAAAAAAATTCCAAAAAAAAATTAAAAGAAAAAAAATTTAATAAAAAAGAAAATTAAAAATTATTTTTCATTTTATTATTTATAATTTTTTTTTTGATAGTATCTCTAGGTATATTATATGTTAGTCTCCCTATCTCCCTATTATTAGTATAATTGAAATGTGATTGGTAAAATTGAATGTTGTCATTACAATTTAGAGAATTACATTGGAAATTCAAATAAAAATAAAGCAAAAAATTTTCTATGAAAGTTCTCATTTTATTGCTATTAAACGACTTAAGTTTGTTAAAATGCAATATTTAAAAATATACTTTTTTAATATGTTTATTTTTAATTTTTATTTTATTAATAATAATATAAACTTCCTTATAGTAACAATTTTGAATAATATAGAAAACCATAATAACACATATAGTTAAGTTTGTTATTAAAGTATTAATTAAAATCAAGCCTGTTCTTATTTGTAGGCCACAAAAGCAAAATAAAGATTCTCTAAAATTTCCATACAAAGTTGTATGCAAAATTTTGTCCATTTTCGTGTTTTTTATGTGCTCGTGAATCGTGATTTGTAAAATTATTCAAGTTGTGTTTTGAATTTCCCATATAAAATTTTTATGACTTTTTCTCTTATCTCCCATTTATAGCGCTTTCGCAGTGAACACGGGAACAGAAAAATCGCTTTATAGAAGAAACATAAGAACATAGAAATTTTTTTAGAAAATATAGATTTTTGACATTTTTCAAAAACAATGAACGTTAATTATTTTTTATTGTTTTCTTAAAAATTATATAATTTTCTTGTGTTAACTACTTGAAGTGATTGCGATAATATAGAGTAAAACAATGTCTTTTTTCACTCCAAAAAATTTTTTATTTTAACACCAAATATTTTCTGTCTTTAAGAGACCTTCTTCATGGGTTAATTGTTTTCTAAACTACTAGTCTTGATCTTGAATAGTCGGGATTGGTATGTGAGACCAAAAACTAGATTATTGCATTATAAGTTTGTCAAAAAATAATTGTCAAGTGTGTCAAAAGAATGATTTTCATTTTTACCCAATTTTTGTAAAGGAAAAATTAAATTAATTATTTGTATGACATGAAAATTGAAATGTGATGAACATGATAGAAAATGATTGGACATGCAAATTTTTATATTATAATTTTTTGAATGTTTTTGGAATTCGGAAAAAAAGTTTGTATTTTTGATTTTGTTATAATCTTTGCGATATTTTTAGAATTTTGGAAAAATTTTTTTGGATTTCGAATTTTTGATGTGGAAAAAGTTTTTATTTTTGATTTTGTAATAATTTTTGGAATATTTTTAGAATTTTGAAAAGAAGTTTGGTTTTTTGATTTTGTTATAATTTTTGCAATATTTTTAGAATTCTGAAGAAAGTTTCAATCTTTGATTTTGTAAGAATTTTCGGAATATTTTTAGAGTTTTGAAGGAGTTTAAATTTTTGATTTTATTATAATTTTTGGAATATTTTTGGAATTCGGAAAAAAGTTTGTATATTAGATTTTGTTATAATTTTTGCGTTATTTTTAGAATTTTGAAAAAAAGTTTGTTTTTTTTGATTTTGTTATAGTTTTTGCAATAGTTTTAGAATTTTGAAAAAAGTTACTTCAGTCTGAATTTGAATTTTTGGAATATTTTTAGAATTTTGAAAAAGTTTAAATTATTGATTTTGTAATAATTTCTGGAATATTTTTAGAATTTTGAAAAAAGTTTAAATTTTTGATTTTATTATAAGTTTTGGAATATTTTTGGATTTCTGAAAGAAATCTGAATTTTTGATTTTGTAATATTTCTCGAAACGCTAAATGGAGAGGTTTCTGAGTAGTTTGCTGATTGTATTATCTTTTCACTAAATTATGTTAATTTATGATCTGTTGTAATTTTCCGGCAACGAATTGATTATTCGTGTTAGTTTTGTAATAAATTTCTAAACAGAGATAAAATATTTGGACTTTTACAAAGAGTTTTATGTTTAATGTACATCGCTGCCGATAACTAAAAACAATGTCCTCATAAACGTTTTATGCCGAAAACTATATCAAAATCCTTAACCAAAATCGAAGTCTTGATATTTCAGAGCTGTAAGATTTCAGCCCCTTCATATTTTGATACCTGTTTAACCACTTATTTTGGTGGTCACGTCACGGTGTCATCATTTTTCTAACCAAGATTGACTCGAATTTGAAAAGAAACATATGGGGTAGTGTCCATATTCTAAATAATGCAATTAGAACTTTGCTTCGAAATGTGAATGGCATTAATTCCAAAACTAGAAAGAATATTGCACATAAGAAAGAATTGCACATAACTAGAAAGAATATTGCACTGAAGCATATTTTCTAGTGGTTGAGAAATGACCAATTAAAATAAAAAAATTTTTTAAAGACCCTATTTCGAAAATGAGGTGTAAATTTGTGCACAATTTAGATAGCATATTCAATCATAGCATCAAACAGATTGAGGGAGAATCATCTAACGTTATGAAAATAGTTCAAAAGTTAAATAATTTATGTTATGCTCGCAATTTGATGCTGCTCAGCAGGTGGAGTTTGTAGGTTCTACTTTGGAACAATCTGATTCTGTGTAGGATGGACTAACTGGAATCTAAGGCTTGACAGATCAGACAGCTAGACCGGCTGCATTATCCGCAAAGATTGGGATCTAGTTAGTTCATCCTATACAGTCCATCCTTGAACTACCAACCCACCAGTTGTACATTGTCCTAATTTTGTCATCCGACAGATCACCATACAAATGGCTCTTGCATCGCCATCATCGATACCATATTAGTGATCAGCAATTCTTTCATTAAAATAACCATATTATAGTGGCCTTCTTTCATATATGGGCACTACTCCTGTAATGTCTAAAATTGATATTAAATGTAAACATAAAAATAATGAACCGACGATGCACTCCGCAATGGCTAAATTTTATATCAAACATAAAAATAATGAATCGACGGTGCACATTGCAATATCTAAAGTTTGTATTAAACGTAATCACTACTACACAAACGGCGTAACGACTTTTCCTTTGTGAATTTTTTTTCTGTTACAATATTTAAATAGGAAAAAAATGAAACAAGAATATTAGATCTCTCTTTTTACATTTGTTTTTATACAACGAATGCATCAAAGCATCAACAAAAAACTTGTTTATCATTTTTTTTAATATAACGAAAGAAAGAGACGGAATTGCAATGAACCAACTTTTGTCTCGTTTAATATTAAACGAAAAATCACTATTTTAAGAAAGATTATCACAAAATTTCAGTTAGCTAGTGTTTGATATTAAATCAAAATTAATTAGTTACAATTGATCAGTACGCGTTGATATGAAATCAAATAAATCGAATCTCAAGATTGCTATATATTTTGAGAATTAAAAATAAAATCAAATTTAAATTCGAGTCATAATTTATAATTTATCATAAAATTTATGTTCAGTAGGAATTTAAAATTTAAAAACAAAAATGTTTGTGATTGATGTAGTACTTAAGTGATAGTTTCTTTTGATAAAGTTAATAAATTGATGAAAATAAAAAGAAGAGATAAGATACAAAAAAAAAATATTTTCTGTTTGTCTTGTGGAAAAATTTATATGTTATATGAGATTGTGAATTGGATTATTAAAAATCGTGAGTACAATTACAAGATTACTTGTTTTCTACGTGGACAATAAATACAGTTTCCGACTCGAATATTGGGTTTCTCTTCTTCTGACTGTAGTATACCTAACAGTACCTATATCAATTCGAATTTATAGGACAAGAAATAAAATTTACAACACATCCATAAAATGATACTATGTTTATAATGGTTGGATATTGAAGCTGGCGAAAGAAAAAAAAAATTTCTTTTTCTCAATATACAAACAACCACTAATTCGAGGTCGAACTACATTGTATGTCCTATTTCTTGCGAAGTGGTTTTGCTAAATATCTGATTCGGGGAGCATTCTACATCTGGCAGTGATAGGATCAGTGAAATACAAGGACGAAAGACACTTGGGGAATTTTTCTTATCACCTCATCAATCAACTGATTATTAATTGTACTTTGCATTTTCTATTTTTTTTTCATTTGTTAGAATGATTGTCACCGGTCATACGTATAATATATTGCACTAAAACCTTTATTAGAGATTTTCCTGGGTAGAGTCCGTATACGTTCCGTTCACCGTGTATCATTCAGCAAAGTTTAAAGTATTCCCTTGTAGTCCAGTAACTTTATACATAGCAGTATGCGTCAAATCCGGTAGTACTGACTTTTTGCATACTTGTTTATGGTGTTAACCTAATGAATAATCCAAGTTTGTGACCTCGAGCGCCGAACGCAACTTCGTTAAAAATCAAAAAACCGCGAAAAAATCGTTATTTTTTCAAATTTTGGCGATTATAACCCTAAAGGACTAGTTTTTTCTTTAACCTTTCTTAGAACGTTTTTAAAGTTTTTAAAGTAGACTAAATTTGCTACAATATGATAGGAGAACTGTCTCTGTAGACTCAACAGTTTCCGAGATTAAGCCTTTCAAAATTTTAGTCCAGTAACTTTATACATCACAGTATGCGTCAAATCCTGTAGTTCTGATTTTTTGCAGACTTGTTTATAATGTTGGCCTAATGAATAATCCAAGTTTGTGACCTCGAGTGCCGAACGCAACTTCGTTAAAAATCGAAAAAACTGCGAAAAAATCGTTTTTTTTTTTTTCAAATTTTGGCGATTATAACCCTAAAGGACTAGTTTTTACTTTAACCTTAAGACGTTAAAGTAAACTAAATTTGCTACAATATGATAGGAGAACTGTCTCTGTAGACCCAACAGTTATCGAGATTAAGCCTTTCAAAGTTTATCATTTTTTCAAACCTCGCAACTTTTTGCAATTCTTTCGTTCCAAATGAATTTTGACCCTGAATATACTTTCGAAGCCCTGTACTTTTATGATGGGATGTTAAAAAAGAAAATGAGAAGTGTGAACGATGATGTTTAATTTAAACTACGAATAATGAAGTAAAAAAGATAAGTACAACAAAAGTTAGAAAGTTTATTTTTTAGGAAATTGAGTAATATTCAACATCAAAAAATTAAATTAATTTAGCCTTCTTGGAAGGTCCCGCTTGAGGTTCGTCCATATCTGGATCGACGTATTGGGATAGCATATCCCCATCAGGGGATGGTGATGAATCGTCGACATCTTGTGCCCACAAGTCATCCTCAATTTCGACATCGGAGAGATCGTCACCTTCTGGGATATCTGCTACTGCAACCACAAAAATGATCAGGTACAGTTACATAATCTTCTTTTCTCATCGGTCATCACACACATATATTTATTAATACAATTATTAGGACAGGGATGTAGAAAACTCTACAAAGGTATATTGCAAACAATTGTGAAGTTCGAAAAAAGTGATCAACTTTGAAAGGCCTAATCTCGGAAACTATTGGGTCTACAGAGACAGTTTTAGTATCATATTGTAGCAAATTTAGTTTACTTTAAAAACGTCCTAAGAAAGGTTAAAGAAAAAACTACTAGTCCTTTAGGGTTAAAATCGCCAAAATATAAAAAAATAACGATTTTTTTTCGCGGTTTTTTCGATTTTTGACGAAGTTGCGTTCGGCGCTCGAGGTCACAAACTTGGATTATTCATTAGGCCAACATCATAAACAAGTTTGCAAAAAATCAGAACTACCGGATTTGACGCATACTACCCCATACTCTCAGGCGACAAAGTTACTGGACTATTGGATAAATAGATAATATATCTATTTTAATTCTATAATAAAGCCCAAAGGCTTTATTTGAAAGAAAATCTTCGGGAAAGGCTTAATTCAGGATTTTTACCACTCGAATTATTTATCAATATATTATTTAAGCGATAAAACAAAACTTGGAAATATCGAAAAAACTGTATCTTTGATAAATATATCTAGATTTTATTTGACATGTTTAGAATATTTACAAAAACAGACAATCAACATTGATAACTACTTTCACAATTGCAAATTAACTGAAATAACGTTCAGACGCATTTTAAACTCATCCCTAAAAATAATCCGAACCGCGGCATTCATAAGTGAAAATCAATTGTTTGATGAAACTCATGAAAAAATATGCGACAGTGGAAATAATTAAGAATTACGCACGAAGGTTCTATTTCTACAGACACGCGATTGGTAATACATTTTATGAAAATGTTAAAAGGATAGTTGAGTATTCATTCTCTTCGTTTGCCAGGAACCAATTCATCTACAGAGAGAGTATTTTTCATTGTAAATTTATGCTTTAAAACATACCCGACTAGAAATCAGATCAGTATAGGGTCCGATCCGGATCAGGATTGCCTGAAGACTGATCAGGGATGAATCAGGCCTCCTGATCCGGACATGATAAAAAATCGTCACGCCATATATGATCCGTACAAGATCCGTTTAAATGATCCATGCCGGATTCATTTCAAAGATCCATTCCGGATCCATTTCAAAGATCTATTCCGGATCCATCTTAAAGATCCATGCCGGATCCATTCAACAGTTTCATGTCCGGTCTGGTCAAGAGATCCATACCAGATCCGTTCAAAGGTTTAGAATTAATTTTGTTCTTAAATATTAATTTGACATTAAATAAATAAAAAAATATTACCATTTTTCCTTAATTTTATTCATAATTTCAAGTACACTTCAAATGCTTATATATTTAAACAGTAAGTTTGTTAATTATTTCTTATTTTTATTTTATTTAGTCCAAGTTTTAGCATTATTGATGATTTTTCCAATGGTATCGTAAAACTCTTTGTCACATAGGCTCTTATGCAGGTATAGATCCAAGTTTGCATGGATTCGAACTTAACTTCATCCCTACCTGCTTTAGATCACTTGTCATATTTCAAATAGAATAATTTTTGAGCAACATAATTAATATTTCACCAATTACTGCTAACAAAAAACATCTGAAAATTCGAGAGTAAAGAGGAGATGCAAGATAAAAATTTAAATTATATTCGATTCTACAATAAATTTGTACTTATAAGTACAAAATATTAAACAATTAAATAGATTCAGTCTACAGTTAATTATTACAGTTAAGTATATTATAATTACTTTTAAAAAAGTTATTAAAAATTCGTAAAGAATGAGAAAATTTTTTGCACAAAAAAATTTTAAGTTAAGTAAATGTACTATTATGACGTCGATAGTATAATCAAAATAATAATTCAGTTATACCATTAATAACGAATTTATTGTTTAATGAGCAATATTATATACAGAATGGATCAGGTAAAAAACTAAATTTTGTATTATTATCCAGTTCAGGACATCGGATAAGATGAGTTTTTTTGATCAGAAACTGATCGTATGACTGGATCAACGGATAAAGTACTGCACGCTGATCAGTAACTGATCAGATAGCCGGATCAACGGATAAAGAACTGCACGCTGATCAGTATCTGATCAGATAGCTGGATCAAGGGAAACGATACTGTACGCTGATCAGGAATTGATCAGATGGCCGGATCAAGGGAAACGGTACTGTACGCTGATCAGGAACTGATCAGATGGCCGTATTACGGAAAATCTGATCCGGATCTGATCATAATCCGGGTTCCCTGAACTAATTTCCAGTCGGGTTATCTCACCAATCGTCTCCTCATTATAAAAACGACATCATTTAACTGTCCTACAATCTTGCAAAATAAATTTCTAATTCATTAATATTTTTAGTAATTTTTGCATTTTGTCCCACATGTCAGTTTGGCGAAGCCAGCAAGCTACCCTCTAAATATTTATATAGATATACCAAAACACAGTATTTACGTAAATATTTTGAATGCGTTTTAATCGTTAGTAAGCGCAAAATCACACAATTCAATCAGATAGACATGTAAATCCCTCTTCGACTCTAGTCCGACAACGGAAACATCCAAAATGTCAGTTGTCGGACTCGACAATAGCAAACACATTTTGGTCGGACAAGCTTACCCTCGTATTCTAAAACAAACTTCCAACCTCCACAGTTAAAAAAAATAAATGTGGTAGCAAATTTACAAGATCGCGGTAGTTGTGGTAGCAAATTTACAAAATTTACAAAATCGGCATTTTTCGGAGCTTGCCGAACGCAAAAGCGGCCGATTTGAGAAAAATCATAGAACAAATGTTTTCAGGCTCGTCAAGGACAGGCGCATCACAATACAATACAAAGGATGAAAATGACCTCAGAGCGCATCGTGTGACACAGCCAGCGCTGTAGTTACGCAAGTGCAACAGGTGCAATCGCACTGGGCCCCTTAGTTTTTGGGGCCCCAAATAGTAAATACATTAGAAAAACTTCTCCAATAGTCAAAAAAATACCAAGAATTGAAAGAAAAAACAAAGATGAAAATTCAAAATGTTTAACTTTCAAACAAATCTAGTTAAATCTATGATTTCATTTAAAACAAATATACATAAAATTCAGTTGCTTTTTTTGCTGTTTGTTTTAGAGGAACTTTTTCGAGGAAGCATTTATAGGAAGCAACGAAAAACTGTTTGAACTGAACGAATAATTGTAATTTTTTAGGAGTAATTGAATTCATTGCTGATTTTGTTCTAGAACTAAAAATGCATTTACAGTCAATAACTGAAACGGAAAAAAAGTACCATCATATTTTTCACCGATGGTTCAAAACGAAATTATCTTGCAACTAGCTTCTAGAGTTTTACATATATTAGTCAGTAATATTAAATCATCGAAGCTTTTTTCCGTAATGATAGATTCTACACCGGATGTTTGCAAAAAAACCAGTTGTCCATTATTATTCGGTATGTCAAAATAGCGGACCAAAAGCCAAGTGTACAAGAAAGTTTCTTAAGCTTTGTAAATATATTGTCCTCAACCGGCGAACACTTTGCACACGTCTTTATTGAGGAATTAAAAATATTATGAATCGAAATTGCTAATTGTCGTGGTCAGTCATACGACAACGCAAGCAATATGAAAGGAGAATATAAGGGAGTGAAAAGACGAATTTTAGAAATTGGCAACAAAGAATGGTATACGCCATGTGGTGGACACAACATCAATCTAGTGATAGGAGATAGTGTTAAACACACTACTAAAAGTCAAAATTATTTCACTACATTAAATAATTTATACAAGATTTTTGCTGCATCGACAACGCGATGGGCCATTTAAACAAAATATTTAAAAATTAATTTGAAGACCCCCAGCCATACTCGATGGGAATATCGCTTTAAGAGTATAAAAGCCGTGAAATATCAGATAAACGAAATTAGTCTTGCATTAGATGAACTTAAGAATAGTTATCCAGATTGCAAAACTGTTGCTGTATCTAAAAAAAACAAATAAATTCTTATGAATTTATTGTAATGACAACAATTTGGTATCAATTGTTATCATAGCTTCACATCTTCAGCCAATTGCTTCAACGAAAAGATATGGCAATCAATATTGCATTACAACATACAAGGGCTATGTTATTATCGCTTGCTGACTTAAAAAACAATTTCCAAGAGCTTATAAAAGAAGCACAAGAAATATCGTTAGCAATAAATGTAATAGCACAGTTCACCGAACGACCTGCACGTGATATCCAAATATTAACAAGTAGAAACAGAGAATGTTTCGATAAATCACCGGAACCTAGCCGAGTAGGCGTAACTATTGTTATTATACAGACCCAAAAAATAAAGCAAATGATAAATATGACACTATAGATGCTATTAGTACAGTCTCTAGATGACCAAATGAAGGAATTGAACTCCCAGAAGAAGAAATTAAACCAATTCAATTTTGTGATGATATTGATATAGGTGAGCTCATTCCTGAAATTGACGATAATTGTAGCCATCTAAACCTTACTGCTGAAAATAAATTCAAACAATCTTATTTTAATAATTTAATCGATATACAGTGATAAATTCACTGCAAGAACGATTTGAATCGTATAGTTCTTTAAATGAAATTTTCGGTTTTCTTTTCGATAATAAGAAGCTAAAAACTATGAATACAAATGCATTCAATACTAATTGTACATATCATAGTCAAACACTAAGAAGGGGATGTTGAAGACGTGGAGTTCAAAACTGAACTTTCTATTTTAAGATATATTTTAGAAGATAATTATACTATTATAGAAAATTTGGAATTCATTCTAGAAAGGAATTTGGAAGAATTATATCCAAATGTATATATCGTTTATAGAATAATTTTAACGATACTAATAACCGTTGCTCATTGTGAACGGTCGTTTTCAAAACTGAAATTAATTGAAAATTATTTACGGTCAACAATGTCACAAGAAAGGCTTTCTGGATTAGCAATACTGTCAATTGAAAATGCAACAGCCAGAACAATTAATTATACATAATGACATAATTGATGAATTTGCCAGCAAAAAAGCTAGAAAAATTCCTTTATAATTTCTGCATATTTTTTTAAAGTAAAAACCAATAAATGTGAATTCAATAACATTTTTAAAAAAAAAATGTTTTATTGTCTGCGACTGCATAGGGCCTCTTAAAGACGCTGTGCACAGGGCCCCTAAAAGTTAAACTACGGCGCTGGCTGGACACAGCATAAAAACTATTTCATAATACGTGACATATACATATTGTTTTCAATTTTATATTATACAACACTTTTTTTTAAAGTATCAAAAGTGAACCTCATCACGACATCTATTCCTCTAGCGAAAATAAAAGTATCGGTAAAAACCACTCGTCTCATTTGTACTACATATTTCGAAACTAGTTTTATTTTTAATCAACATAGTTAATCTTTTTCCTTGAATAATCTAAATTATTTTGCATATTATATCGACAACTATTATTACTATAATCCATATCAGATAAATTGTTTAAGTACTAAATTGTATTTGTAAATATAAGTTATAACTACGTGACGGATTGCATTTTAATTTTAAATTGATTCTGTGTTAAACGATCGACTCATTTCTATTGCGTTGCTATTTTAATTTTGAATCAATTAATAAAATGCCTGTTGATTCTTTCTTTACTACAAACAATGTGGAACAAGGGACTTTTGCTCGCACACACAAATACTTCACACTAAACAAATATTTATATCACAAAAAATAACCAATTGATACAAAAACAATTTGATCCCATGACAGTAATTAAGCATAAAACAAAATTTTTATTCTGTTATTCCAAAAATTTGTTATCTAAAAATAAAAAAATAACCTCTCTCGTCTCATTCAATAAATTTTTTGTTTTTCCTAATAAATTCCGTGTGTTGTTACGAGTTAAGTGTATGAATGTTTATGTTATGTTATGTTTATTACAATCCAACAAAATCGAGACAAAAATATAAATAAATTAAATAATAATGATGTCAATGATTCTTCGTTTTATTTTTCTCCAGTTCAATATGACAAAATGTCACGTTAGACGGTGTATTATGTATAACTAATTTAACATATTTGCAACTTGCAGCCTTGATTTTGTCGAAAACAAGCAAATATTAAACAAGACACTCATTAATCAATATTGTAATTTTTATCTATAAATTCTATTTAACTTTAATTAAAACTTAATACAAAAATCATTTATATTATAATTGTTAAATAATTATACTTAAAAATAATGTTATATCAATATTATGTATTTCAATTGAACAAGAAAAATCGATTTCGAATATGTAGTTATAAATATTGGTGTCGTTCTGTTTGTATTCGAATCACGATTAAACGGAAAATGTTTGAATATATTTATAGTTTTAATACGAAACGGTAATTCCAATAAAAAAATAACAATATAATAATAATACTAACAGTAATGTAGTGTAGACAAAAAAAATACAAATAGAAAGATAACAAATAAAAATCATAATCGCATAATTTTCTGTTGTTTTATTTGTTTTGTTATGCTTTTCCATTTGGTTGGAGAGTTTTTGTTTAATTCATTTCATATTTATCGGTGATTGGATTTATTTTTATTAACAGATTAGTGTATCGTGTGATTTTTATCAATTGTTATTTTTGGATCTTCTTTGCGATAATTTTATGATGTTATTAGTTATAATTATACACTCAACGATGAGTTCGAATAGGGAATGACAAATTTGCAAGACTACGTCCGAGATACAACAGCACTGGATTTCTTATCTTATTTCTTTTATCCCCCTCCCTTCCATCATATTAATAAGAAATTGCCACCTGTAATTTTAAGGAAAGTTAATGTTAAGGCTAAGGTTAATGTTATTCTACTTGCTCATAGTAAAATGAGTTAACAGTTATAACGTTAAGATAACGGTTTAATTTCCTTATGTGAATTTGATTTGTTTTGCTGATACCCCAGTGTATACCTATTATACGCAATCGACGGTAATTAATAAATGAGTAATTTACCCACCCTTCTCTCAATAATTTCATTATATGCGATTATCAAACTGATTCCTTCTTCTACAGATCAGCGTAATTTTTATATTCGTATACGTTTTCATTGATTGTGTACTTTCCCGTGTGCTATGACTTTTTTTCTAACGTGATATATGCACGTGCCAAAAATTTTCCTTCCTATTCAAGAACGATCTCGCACAGAAATTGGCGCCCAAATAGGGACTTACTATGGAAATTGAGCCTGTTATTATTTCTCTGGCAAGCTCCTTAGATTTTCGGAATTGGTTTTCGATTTGACATCGAAGATGAAGAGAAGTTTTAAGGAACAACCGCTTTCTGTAAGAAACCGTTGATATTACGATTGATTTTGATAAACATGAACATTCTAACCAAATTTAACCTAAGTGGTGGGTGGTTACTGAGCACCTATTGGATTCAAACTTCAATAACATTAAGTCTAGTCTTTTGCTTTTGTTGAATATCGTTACATAAGCTCTGTAGTAAACATTGGTGTTTTGATGAAAATCGTTCGATCAATTTTGGCTCCATTTTCTATGCGAATCGAAACGATCTCGCACAGAAAATGGCGCCAAAACAGGAACTTACTATAGAGCCTATTATGATTTATCTGGCAAGTTTCATAGATTTTCAGAATTTGTTTTCGTTTTGATAACGATGTTTTGGAGAAGATTTGTAGTGCTTTTTAGGAACAACCACTTTCTGAAATCGCCGATATCACAATCGATTTGGATAAACATGAACACTCTGCCCAAATTTGGTCAAAGTAATGGGTGGTTACCTGTTTAATTCAAACTTCAATAACATTACGTCCAGTCATTTGATTTTGTTGAAAATTGTCGCATAAGCTCTGTAGACAACCGATCACCATAACCATTTTTTAGCGTGTATGAAAATCTGTCAAATCGTTTTTTATTTGTTAGTTTTGCTCTCTGAGAAACCGAATTTTCTACCCATAGTCTAGCGTAACTTTTTCATTCAATTCAAATTTGTATTCAGTATTATTGCATGTTTTTTGAAATCTTCAAGCAAAATATTCTGTCACAAAAAATAATAGTTTCCCTCTCCCTCTGATTTGGTTCCTAACATTTATAGAATACTGAAATTTTGTTTTCTTTTATATTGAATTATTAAATTAAATTAAATTAAATTAAATTTTTGAAATTTTATCAATGAAAAATAAATTTGTCAATAATGAGAAAAAGTTTGTTATCAAATTTTCATTTCATGGTTGTTGTTCATATTAGGTCGTATGCATAGTAAGTAGTAATTAGGTTTTTTAAGTGTTTGCTAGTTTTTTATTCATAATAAACCTAGCAAACACTTATAAAACCTAGTTACTAGGTTTTATGCATACGATCCAATACATTCTATTACAAGTTGAATTGGTGATTCGGGTACAATTGTGGTAGTAAATAATTTTGCAGGTTCTTGAGAATTAATTGAGGTACTTATGCAGGTTGTTTTTTTAATGTTAGTTGAAAATAGTTAGCCGTGTACAAAATGGTGATGGCAATCTCAATCAGGGTAGCGAAATCCGAAATTCGACGTCCACGCCGTGCTGCCTGGGTAATGCTGACAGAATTAGGTTGGTGTATTGGAGACAAGCAGAGAAAAAACTGCTTAGTCAATGACGCTACATCACGGCGAATCGGCGCCCTACAACCAATGCGACTCAAGCGTCTGTTCTCCATGTCAGGGGCGGCTTGGAGCGGGCGTCTGTCTTGAATCAAGCGGCTTGCTATATAAACGTGTAAAAAAGGTTGTTTCTGGTGACCTTAATATGCAGAACGGACCCATTCACGACAATTTGGGTTGGGCTTAAGGTTAACACCCTAACCCCGGAAAAAAAACTAAAATGTTAAATTTGGTTATCAGAAAGAGAAAAACAGACCCGGATACAACAACAGAATTTTACCTGGACGTGAAAAAGGACCAGACTACCGAATCGGAACGTGGAACGTGTGCAGCCTGAGCGCTCCTGATGCTCTTATAAGTCTAGAAACAGAGGCTGAGAGGTATAGGATGGATATTATTGCTCTGCAAGAAATTAGACAGCCGATAATCGGAAAACAAGATTTGGATAGTCACTCTCTATACTGTAGTGGTCATCCTTCTCGAAGAGAATTTGGATCTGGCTTTCTTGTTGGTGCACGCATACAAGAAGCCGTGATGAAATTCATCCCGGTCAGTGAGAGGATCTGCTACCTACGTGTACGTGGTACATATAACAATATTTCTCTTATTGCCGTGCATGCACCAACTGAAGCTAGGACCGTCGACGAGAAGGATAATTTCTACATAGCACTGGAAGAGGTTATGAAACAAACACCAACACGCGACTTCATTATGGTTCTTGGTGACTTTAATGGACAGGTTGGAAGAGATATCTCTTATGGAAATGTGGTGGGTCCCAACAGCTTGCATTTGAATTCGAATGATAATGGCTTAGTTTGCATTATCAAATAATTTGAGAATTGCCAGTACGTTCTTTCCGCATCGATCGATTCATAAGTAGACTTGGGGCTCACCGAATGGAAATACACGAAATTAAATTGATGACGTTCGAGTAACAGCACGTTTCTTTTCGAGCGTTCTGAATGTGCGATCGTTTAGAGGTGCATACATTGGAAGTGACCCCTTCCTTTTATGTGCAACGATAAGGTTCCACTTCCCATATCCAGGCCTTCCAAAATTCAATCAACGGTAACTTTTTAACATCTCATCATTAAAGAATGCTGAAACAGAAAAGAGATACCAAATCCATATTGCCGAAACATTGGAGAAATCAGAAACCATTAATGAAGACGTCGATAAGTCATGGTATTTGCTCAAATATGCTGTTTTAAGCGCTGCTGAGGGAATACTTGGACGACCACAGAACCACTCAAAGAAGCCATGGATGGATCAAGCATGCCTTTATGCTATTCAATACAAAAGAGATTGCTATCTGAAGTGTCTACAAGGACGCAACACCAGGTCCACGAAGGAGAACTATAAAAAGGCAAGGCAAGCCGTTACAAAGCTATGTAGACGAACGAAGAGAGATAATGGTGGAAGAGACAGTGTGAGGATATTGAAAGCTTCAATAAGGAACATCAATCGCGAAACTTCTTTCAACAGGTTAAAACCTTAAAGAAGGGCCCTCAAACTAGATCGACTGCTATTCAAAACGAAGATGGGGAGCTACAAGTAGAGCTTAAAAATATTTTAGATACTTGGGCCGCTTGTTTTGAGAATCTTCTCAACTTAAGTGACCAGCAACAAGTCGGACGACGAGCAAAGCTTATTCGAGCGTCAAAGGTACATGTAGACGAACCAACCAAAGAGGAATTCGAAGCGGCGCTGTCAAAATTAAAACGCAATAAAGCACCTGGTATCGACGATATAACATCCGAAATGATTGTACATGGTGGCGAAACTCTATCCTTAAGATTGTTTGAACTTGTTCAAATGATCTGGAGGACTGAAACCATGCCACAAGACTGGAACACAGCTATGCTGATACCAATCCATAAAAAAGATAATCGCCTACAATGTGCAAACTACAGAGGAATCGCTCTCCTCTGCACAACATATAAAATCTTTTCTTACATTTTGCTATCCAAAATCAACCTTTTTGCTGAACAACTGTTTGGAGAATATCAGTGTCGCTTCCGGCGGGGCCGAGGTACTAACGATGCACTTTTCTCGATAAGGATGATTTTGGAAAAGTGCCGAGAGTTCAACATACCTGTGCACCAACTTTTCATTGATTTCAGGCAGGCCTACGACTCTCTCGAACGAGAGACTTTATGGTCTGCTCTGGTGTCAATGAGAATTCCTGGTAAACTAGTATCACTATGCAAAATGACAGTACAGAACTCTCAATGCTGTGTACGAGTAGAGAACGAAAAATCCAAGTTTTTTAAAGTTGACTCCGGTTTAAGAATAGGTGATGCTATCTCTCCTATACTTTTTAATTTAGCCTTGGAATATGTGTGCCGACAAAAGAAACTACCGACTAATAACAATATCTTGTCAATAAACTCAGTACAGATGATTGCTTACGCTGATGATGTTGTCATCCTCGGCCGAAGTGAAGGTGTTATGAGTGAGACTTTCAAGTCGCTTGAGAGTGGTGCTAGAAAAATTGGTCTGTAAATTAACTACAATAAAACCAAACATATGAATGTTTCAAGAGATGCTGAGAAGAAAGATTTGATGTGCGGCGATGAACGAATTGAGGGAGTTGAATCTTTTAAATATTTAGGATCAATGCTTGACTCAAACAACAGCATACTTTCAGATATAAAAGTTCGAATCGCTGCAGGTAATCGAACTTTCTACTCAATTAAACCTCTCCTTGGATCACCGTATGTATCAACTAACACCAAGCTCAAGTTATACAAGACATTGATTAGACCTGTTGTGAAGTATGGGTCACAAACGTGGACCCTTACACAAAATGACGAATCGCATTTATCTGTATTTGAGGGTAAGATCCTAGGCTACATTTTTGGTCCACTCAAGACAGACGATGGAGAGTATAGAACCCGATATAACTTTGATATCGGAGACCTTCTTGATGGTCCTGATATAATAGGTTGTATCCGTTCTAATAGGATTGCTTGGTTTGGGCATGTTCTACGAGCCGATTCACAGTCTGGAATGACTAGAAAAATGAACGTTAGTACCCCAGGGAGTGGGCGACCACGAGGTAGACCACGACTACAATGGGAGACTGACATAATAACCGACCTTAAAAAAATCGGCTGCCATGGTAATTATTGAATTATGGTAATTAGCGAATGACCGTGGTGAATATTCAAAGCTGATTAACCTGGCAACGCTCCTACATGGAGCATGAACGCCTTAAAAAAAAATCTCAATTTAAATCTTGATTTACAATATACAATGAATTTTACAACTTTATAAGTTTCAGCCGTCAAGTAAACGTTTAATTAGAAGCATCAAATAAAAACTGCGACATCTATCTTCGTAAAAATGCCAGACACGTGTTAACATCTTTAGTTTATTATCGTTTAAACAAAATATTATTAGCTGGCAATATTTATTCATAAATAATTACTCGATTACTCATCAACAAAAACAAAATGTCAACAAATGTCAAGTGAAACAATGTATGTACATTGATTACAACCCAATTGCAAATCAAACACCATTGTTCACATTAAAAGAGCTAGCCTATAGGATTAATTTTGTGGGTGATGAACATAAACAATATACTTAGATAATAATTACATGACTTAAATATTTCTTTAGTCGTTAGAAAATATTGCTTGTCTTCAAGAGTTCACAGAGACAGGAAGATTGGTAAATTTTGAATGAAAATCATAGCGAAGTCTCAAATAATTATAATTCTGTGTGTTTAGGGGATGGTTGTGGGGAGAGTAAAAAAAACCATTTTGACCCAAATAAGTGGGGTGTCATATGAAGGAGCACTTAATTTAAAAAACATTACAATTTTTTTTAGAATTTTGCAATGCATAGGTTTTGTGTTATTGTAAAAAAAAATATTTTTAGTATGTAGCCTATCCACCCCCCGACAATTGATTGACCGAAAAAATATTCAAATTTAAACCATTTACAAGCTGGTGTAATTGAATCTTTCTTGAGTTACCATAAACAACTATGGATAAGATTTAACCTAGAGTAACATTTTTTGAGTCATCTCTTGATCAATGTAGATTTGATTGTAATTTACTATTGACATTTACCATTAAACATTTATTTTGGTAGCCGTCTATGGTCTGGCAATATAAAGACATTACAACACAACTTTTTGTCAATAATTCTTGATATTGTGTTCCTTTACATTCACGGAACCCTTGGCGAGCAAATTTTATTCGCACTTGTCTGACTTTTTTATATTCAATTCGTAAAAAAATTTTCAGTTAAATCAAACTTGTGTTGGTCAGAGTTTGTCTTTATCTGTTCGGGATGTAAAAGAATGACCCATTTATGGAATGTTTTGTCGACCCGCGCTCGACAAAATAACTTATTTCTTTCAGCAAAAATCATCTGTACATTAATTAAAATTATGTTTTTATGGAAAATTAAACGTATAATACGATGATTATACTAAAAACTCATTACGTGAGTGACGCAATGACTAAAAATCGATTTTTACATTTTATTTGTAATTTATTACATAAAGTCAATAACTTTATTTTTTTTAAAAAACATCTTTTAACTTTAAAATAAAATAAAATAGAAGTTTCTAGAGCTTATGATTGAAAACGCGTGGAAAACGCAATGAAACGTTAAACGTAGTATATTGTTATGATTGAAAACGCACAGCATCAGTTTATTGTAGAAATTGAAAGGTATGTTAGGTTAGGCTTGCGTTTAGAAAAATTTTTAGTCTGAAAAATGAAGTTTGTCTTGGTATTTATTAATTTCGAGTAAAAAATGGAAAATGTTTTAAATGTTATGTACATTAATTATTTTAAATTAGGAGAATTAACAAGAAGAACGAAATAGAATCCTGATGATGTAGCTTATTATTATTACTAAAATATTATTTATATTTTATTCAAATATTTAAATTTTTTACACTTAGCACTTAGCAACTATATTTTTTTTAACAAACAATTAGATTTGACAATTCTGACAGTTTATTTGATTTCGAAAAAAAATTGAACTTACTTTTTATCACGCGTCTTCAATAAAACCTACCTATAATAAGGTGAAAGTGAATAATCTTAACCGCGTGATGCGTGTTTCGTGCGTTTCCAATCATAAGTCTTTCACAGAACCGAAGTTATGAATTTTTGAAAATAAGTCTTCAAGCTAAAAAGCACGAAATTTTTGAAATTTGGCACCGCTCAATTTTCAAAAAAAAATCCTCGAACACGTATCTTTTTTTCGATATAAAACCCCTAAAATATATTGCTACGCTGATGCATAGGCTGACTTCACCACAGCTCTGGAAACATAGTGTTCTGGATATATAATGAGCATCCACCAAATATTTTAATTAAAAGCTTTAACCAATGTTATAGATTTCGCGTAGTTCTAATTATAAAAATATTAAAGAAAGCAGTAGTATCCCAACAAACATAAATTCTGTTGTACGAGAAAAAGTAAAAAAATTTTTAACAGGAAGTGACAAACCGGAAGTTGGGATGCAGAACTGTTGTGAACCGTTCTAAATGTTTATGTACCAAGTTTCATCCAATTCGATTATCAGGTACAGATGTTATTGAGCTTTAAAAAAAAACAGGTTCTCGGGGTCCTAATCAATTCCTTGCCATACATATTTGCATCTTTTGCCAAAGTGTCATCAAAATTCGTTCACGAACGAATGCTGTATGATCCCAACAAACATTGAAAAAATGGTGACACATAAACAGGTGTTGGGGAAGCCCCCCACTACTTATACCAATATTGTCCAAAAACTAATCAGTTCTTTGTCATTTAAATCTCCATCTTTTTTCAAAGTGTCATTAAAATTGATTAATGAATGAAGTCTGTATGCTCCCAACAAACTTTAAAAACAAAGTGTGAAAAGTGTAACGAAATTCTGATTTATCAATATTCATGGCGCTGGTTTTTTTGTCGGTTACTATCTCGGTCGCTACTATTTAGTGAAAAATGTAAAAAGTTTTTTTATTATTGATACCCTTCTTATTACCAAACACGTGAAAGTTCGATCCTTTAAAAATTTGGTTGGGAGAGACACTGAGTGGAGTCGACGGTCTACGACTATCTGGGGTCAGCTTGATCGTGCTGATCTGCTCCTGTTATTCGGCTCTTTTGCTGGTTTTATTCGCATTAAATGTTTTAAAACTTTTCTGTTAAACAAAAATTAAATTTTTTATTGATCACCCTTTGTTGATATATGCAATACTTATAAACAACAAAAAAAAAGAATTAAAACAAGGTGTGTGAGCAGGATGACAGGAGCTGAGAGGTCCGATCAAGGAAGTTTGTTTGTTTTAAAAAAAATTGAGAAGTAGAAAAATTTTGAGAGAATATTTTTTTTCTGTTTTGAGACTAGAAAAACAAAGCGGTATAAAAAAAGATAAAATAATACGAAATGAGAGATCATAATTCATTCTGTACTTAAGGCTAGTATAACTAAGTTGATTAACGTGTGAGTTAATTATTATAATTATTATTTTGTTAAATTATAAAATAAAAATGTGTTTGATGGAAACAAAATAAATAGTGTGAGGATAATCTGTAGATTATTCGTACAACAAATTGAGTACATTTCTTTGGTGATTACGAACACGTTTTTTTATTCTGTTCTTGGTGATAACGGAGTCCAAGGTTATACGTCGTTACATGTATGGCGTTGGATATAAACCACACAAATTGTAAAACTACAAACGTTAAGCCCAAAACGAGGTACGATCAGAATCAAGCACTGGTACGGTGTCGGATAATTTTGGGGTGATCTTCTTAAAACCGGATCTGGACAAACACAGGTAAGTCAAATCATTGTTTCATTGTTTGGTGTTGCATTCATTAAATTCATACTAGTTTTTTCTAAACAATTTTAAATATAAAGTGGTTGTACAATGTATAAAAAGCGTTTACAGTTTGCGAATACTAAAAGACAAAAAGTTCTTTATTGTGAATGGAACCGGAAATAAAATGTATTAAATTTGATTTTTTTTGTGGTTCGTATTCCGGGTTTTATTTTTTTTGGTTAAACGGTAAATTTATAATGGATCCAAGGGTGAAATCAAATTTAGAACATCACCAATTAAGGCCGGGGGACTCAGTACCATCAATGAAACCGGCTCAAATAGCTTCAATTATATTTGATGTATTTTATACTTCTGAAAAGTTAAGTTTACCTTCCGGAAGAATTGGTTTTGATTCACAGACGGCATGTACCGACCTTAGTACTTTGTTTTGGAATATTTTTGTTCCAAATCGAAACTCCTCTATTACGGCTTCAGAATTAAAACGAAAATTTCTAAATCTGTGCTATTCATCTGCCTTTGAAGAAATAATTTGTGAGCATTTTCAGCCATCAAGCGAGTCCCATCGCTGTATATCCAGATTACGGTTCGAACCCATGGTTAAATCAATGACAAACATATTCATTTATTTAGATGAAATGGATATGTGTGTAATAATTATATGTATATGTATATATTTGTGTATGTGTATATATATATGTATGTATATATATATATATATATATATATATATATATATATATATATATATATATATATATATATATATATATATATATATATATATATATATATATATATATATATATATATATATATATATATATATATATATATATATGTATGTATGTATATATATGTGTATATGTATGTATAAATAATAATCCCACTGTTTCAAACCTAGTTAAACGCACTTTTGAACAGTCACCGGGCACCGTTGGGGTAGATGATTATCAATTTAATTGTTTATGGAAAAATTCTCAAAATGATTTTGGTCAGTACTCGAATGGTATCAATATATCGCGACGCATAAATGCATCACAAAATGTTTTTCACGTGAACGTGAAATGCATAAAATGTCAAATGTTGCCAATTCAGGGATTGAGATTTAACTGTCAACGATGTAGGAATCATTCTTTATGTTTGAATTGTTTTTCGACGGGTTTCACTTCTAAAATTCATGACATCTCCCATAGAATGTACGAGATGTCAACAATTGAGGCAAAACCAAATCGCTTTATAGTTTTACTATCCAAAATGTGTGACCTATATAACTTTTCATCGTCTGCTGGACCATTTCAATCTCCAGTTGACCTTGCCGAATATGAAAACGAAATGTAACTGTCAATAACCAAAACTCTATTTTTATGTCCATTTTGGGAGCCTTGTTTTGTTGTAATACTAATTAAGTGTTTTAGATAATTATGTGTTTTAGACAAATATACCCTAGTAGCCTACGTTACCTTGTTATATCAAAGAAAATCAATAGTTTTAATTTAGTTACAACCGTATTTAGTTCATGAATGATAATAAATTACTACAGCTAGAGGCAAATTTTAATCCTAAAGATATACGGCCGACATAATCCGAATCTTTTCCTGTCACCAGCTCTGCTATAGATCGCTCTTTCCCCTTAATTACTTCAATTATTTCAGTCTGTTTTTTTTTTGGTACCGGTCTGCAATATTTAATGTAACAGTATGATGGTCAGCGCATATTACAGTTCGTACCTCCCCATCCGACCAGAGCTAGCGGAAAAAAACACAGTTCAGACCACAATATTTTGCGCGTAAACTTTAAAAACGTTTACAGGGTCCTTCGATATCGAAGTACCCTGGCCAGAGCTGCTACATTTTGGTGAGCCCCACGTTGGGCGCAAAATGTAGCAGCTCTGGCCAGGGTACTTCCATATCGAAGGACCCTGTAAACGTTTTTAAAGTTTACGCGCAAAATATTGTGGTCTGAACTGTGTTTTTTTCCGCTAGCTCTGGTCGGATGGGGAGGTACGAACTGTAATATGCGCTGACCATCATACTGTTACATTAAATATTGCAGACCGGTACCAAAAAAAAAACAGACTGAAATAATTGAAGTAATTAAGGGGAAAGAGCGATCTATAGCAGAGCTGGTGACAGGAAAAGATTCGGATTATGTCGGCCGTATATCTTTAGGATTAAAATTTGCCTCTAGCTGTAGTAATTTATTATCATTAATGAACTAAATACGGTTGTAACTAAATTAAAACTATTGATTTTCTTTGATATAACAAGGTAACGTAGGCTACTAGGGTATATTTGTCTAAAACACATAATTATCTAAAACACTTAATTAGTATTACAACAAAACAAGGCTCCCAAAATGGACATAAAAATAGAGTTTTGGTTATTGACAGTTACATTTCGTTTTCATATTCGGCAAGGTCAACTGGAGATTGAAATGGTCCAGCAGACGATGAAAAGTTATATAGGTCACACATTTTGGATAGTAAAACTATAAAGCGATTTGGTTTTGCCTCAATTGTTGACATCTCGTACATTCTATGGGAGGTGTCATGAATTTTAGAAGTGAAACCCGTCGAAAAACAATTCAAACATAAAGAATGATTCCTACATCGTTGACAGTTAAATCTCAATCCCTGAATTGGCAACATTTGACATTTTATGCATTTCACGTTCACGTGAAAAACATTTTGTGATGCATTTATGCGTCGCGATATATTGATACCATTCGAGTACTGACCAAAATCATTTTGAGAATTTTTCCATAAACAATTAAATTGATAATCATCTACCCCAACGGTGCCCGGTGACTGTTCAAAAGTGCGTTTAACTAGGTTTGAAACAGTGGGATTATTATTTATACATACATATACACATATATATACATACATACATATATATATATATATATATATATATATATATATATATATATATATATATATATATATATATATATATATATATATATATATATATATATATATATACATACATATATATATACACATACACAAATATATACATATACATATAATTATTACACACATATCCATTTCATCTAAATAAATGAATATGTTTGTCATTGATTTAACCATGGGTTCGAACCGTAATCTGGATATACAGCGATGGGACTCGCTTGATGGCTGAAAATGCTCACAAATTATTTCTTCAAAGGCAGATGAATAGCACAGATTTAGAAATTTTCGTTTTAATTCTGAAGCCGTAATAGAGGAGTTTCGATTTGGAACAAAAATATTCCAAAACAAAGTACTAAGGTCGGTACATGCCGTCTGTGAATCAAAACCAATTCTTCCGGAAGGTAAACTTAACTTTTCAGAAGTATAAAATACATCAAATATAATTGAAGCTATTTGAGCCGGTTTCATTGATGGTACTGAGTCCCCCGGCCTTAATTGGTGATGTTCTAAATTTGATTTCACCCTTGGATCCATTATAAATTTACCGTTTAACCAAAAAAAATAAAACCCGGAATACGAACCACAAAAAAAATCAAATTTAATACATTTTATTTCCGGTTCCATTCACAATAAAGAACTTTTTGTCTTTTAGTATTCGCAAACTGTAAACGCTTTTTATACATTGTACAACCACTTTATATTTAAAATTGTTTAGAAAAAACTAGTATGAATTTAATGAATGCAACACCAAACAATGAAACAATGATTTGACTTACCTGTGTTTGTCCAGATCCGGTTTTAAGAAGATCACCCCAAAATTATCCGACACCGTACCAGTGCTTGATTCTGATCGTACCTCGTTTTGGGCTTAACGTTTGTAGTTTTACAATTTGTGTGGTTTATATCCAACGCCATACATGTAACGACGTATAACCTTGGACTCCGTTATCACCAAGAACAGAATAAAAAAACGTGTTCGTAATCACCAAAGAAATGTACTCAATTTGTTGTACGAATAATCTACAGATTATCCTCACACTATTTATTTTGTTTCCATCAAACACATTTTTATTTTATAATTTAACAAAATAATAATTATAATAATTAACTCACACGTTAATCAACTTAGTTATACTAGCCTTAAGTACAGAATGAATTATGATCTCTCATTTCGTATTATTTTATCTTTTTTTATACCGCTTTGTTTTTCTAGTCTCAAAACAGAAAAAAAATATTCTCTCAAAATTTTTCTACTTCTCAATTTTTTTTAAAACAAACAAACTTCCTTGATCGGACCTCTCAGCTCCTGTCATCCTGCTCACACACCTTGTTTTAATTCTTTTTTTTTGTTGTTTATAAGTATTGCATATATCAACAAAGGGTGATCAATAAAAAATTTAATTTTTGTTTAACAGAAAAGTTTTAAAACATTTAATGCGAATAAAACCAGCAAAAGAGCAGAATAACAGGAGCAGATCAGCACGATCAAGCTGACCCCAGATAGTCGTAGACCGTCGACTCCACTCAGTGTCTCTCCCAACCAAATTTTTAAAGGATCGAACTTTCACGTGTTTGGTAATAAGAAGGGTATCAATAATAAAAAAACTTTTTACATTTTTCACTAAATAGTAGCGACCGAGATAGTAACCGACAAAAAAACCAGCGCCATGAATATTGATAAATCAGAATTTCGTTAAAAAAGTCAGCAGTGTATGGTAGACCCCCGCATTATCAGGTACAGATGTTATTGAGCTTTCAAAAACAGGCTCCCCCACTTTGTTCAATATCTCTCAAACTAAAATCAAAATTCATTCACGAACGAATCTAGTATGCTCCCAACAAACATAAAAAACACGGTGGAAAAAGCAACCTGTTGTATGGTGGACCCCCAACCCATTATACAATGTACTTCAAAATCTTGTGCTCATGTTACTTGAAAGCTTTTACCAACGTTTCATGAAAATCGATCGGTAATTGTAGGCTACAGTAGGGATAAACCCCTGAAAAAAAAAACTTTTTAACCGGAAGTGACAAACCGGAAATTGGTATGCAGAAATATTGGAAACAGTACTAAAACCTTATATATCAAGTTTCCATAAGATCATAACCCGGAATTAGAAGTTATTGAAGATTTAAACTTAAAGGTGTTCGGGAGACCCTCCGCCATTTTGTGAAAAATTTGAAATTAATCCAGATCTTCTATTTTCAAGTGAACCTGGATCATTTGCCAAAGTTTCATCAAGATCTTATGCAAGAATGTCAACCACGACTTAAACCACCCACACACAGACGTACACCAAAATTTTTATTGGCTATTTAGATAGAGGATGGTCCAAAACAAAAGAAAAAACAAAATTTGGGGTATGTAAGATTTTTTTTTCTCGATAGATTGCATTACTTCACACAATTTAAAATTGTGGTGAAGTAAGAATTTCAACCACATCAAAAATGTGTCGTTTAGATTTTGTCTAAATCTGTTCGATTTGTAAAAGAATGACTCATATACTATAATTTGTTAAGCAAACTTTTGGGTTTTGTTGAAAATGGCTACATAAACTCTTTAGTAAACTTTGGTCAACCTGAAATATAAGCGATACAATTTGTCGACATTTAACAAGTGGTGAAGGGGAGGAGTAACTGTTTAATTTAAACTTCAATATCTTGAATCTCTGACATTTGAACTTAGTGAAAATTTAGTATATATGTGCCCATAATTATGAAAGTGGTCTAAGTCATACATTTCTTGTTTTGAGATATTTAAAGGTTTGCAAATGATTAAATTAAAAAACATTTCTCTATTATGAAAAATTTTATTTTAGGGCTTTGTTAGTCTTCAATAATGAAAGTTTATTATGCATGTAAAATTTTGTATAAATCTCATTCCGAAATATGCTTTTTACAGTTTGAATTGACTTAGACCATTTTCATAATTAACTGAACGACGTATAAATGACTTAACGCAAAAGCAAACTTCGAAATTCTAATGTTATTTATTAATTATTTTCCCAACTCATTATTTTGTCACCATTAACTTTCACTTAAAAAAGAGCAATTTTGACATTTAGGAGGAACAGCTCATTTTTATGGGCCTTTGGTCCGACGGTATAAAAACTTTGTAACACAACGTTTTGGCAATTATTTTTGACATTTTGCTTGATTTTTTTGATTTTTCTTTCTTCAAATTTTGTCTTAGATTACTATAATAATTAACTCTAGATGAATTACGTTTTTGTTGAAATAACAAGTACTCTATAACGGGTCTTTTTTGACAATATCGTACAAATTACATTGGACTAATTTAGTTTTAAGTAATTTGATGCGATATAACGGATAAACTCATTTTTTTCAAATTTTGTCTTAGACCACTTTCATAATTATGGGCACATATGTAAATTGTACAGCTTTAAACAATTCTCATCCATCCACATCCGGTTAAACTATAGGCATCTCTGCCTACGATTCAACATTTTGTTAAAAGTCATTATATAAGCTCTTTACTCTTTAGTAAATAATTTTAGTTGACAATTGACATGTCACAAGTGGTGAAGGGGAGAGGTTCCGAACAACTATTTGATTTTAACTTCATTATCTAAAACAGTTGTTCTGATCAATTATCACTTGATGAAAATTTGGTATATAAGTTTTTGTAATGCTTTCAATAATTTTGCATCCTTGTTTGCAAACTCCTTGTTAAATTGGTTAGATCTGCCTACGATTCAATATGCAGCAACGGCTTTAAAAGTTAGCTTAATATTCCTTTATATGTGTCTTCCTACTCTCGATTCATATCTGCCGACCGCTGTAGCCCTTTTTCAAACCGGCTTCGAAATCTCGTTATGTATAGATAAGATTGCATGTCTACCAATTATTTGTTGTTTCAAATAGGTAACAAATCAATAGCATGAAACTGAAAAGGTTTAACACTCTTCTTGCAACGATCACAGTTTCGTTTTAGTTGTTGGATAAATCGTGCTTATAACAGGTTCGCGATCGAAGTTTTATATTTATAGTTGCTTTATCAAATGGTATTTCAAAACGATTATTTAGAAAAAAATATTTAAAACTGTGTCCAACCTTCACTCTTGTCATCAATTAAATTTATATTTCAAATAAAAATTGAATAAGATCATCGAGAAGGACGTTTGTTCGGTGCTTAAACAATTTATTTAACAAGAACAATCTAAATTTAAACTATTTATAATACAAGTACATATATAAGTGTGACGCTTATAAAAAATCATTTAAACGTATAATAAATATAAATAAAACATATTGCTTTTACTGTGTCACATATTTTACAGTAATAAAAAAATTATTAAAATAATAATATATTTTTATTTAGATTTATTACTTTAATATGCGTATATTAAGTAATGAAACATGATAATGATTACATTATTTCGAATGAAAACTATTTGGATATAACAACAAAAAAATATTATTATACACGTCTATAGAATAGTACAATATTTAATTAGGAGCTAAAGTGTTACTTTTTGTGTTGAGTCTATAGTTTATAGACGATACATAAAATTATAGAGTATAGACGATACACAAAAATTCACTTTAGCTCTGAATTAAATACACTATTTTTTCGGCAAATGTTTAAATTTTTTATAAATATGAAATATCAAAATTTTATGAAATTTATAAATATGATTTATTACCGTCTTAATTACGTCCAAAAAGTAAAAAACATTATCAAAGCAAGCTCCAATTCAAAATTTCATTATCCAATTAAACTATTTGTTATGTTTTGTTGTCACAGTTACATACAATAATTCAAAATTTCATAATCCAATCAGAATCTATTTCTTATTTTTTGTTGTCATAGTTGTACGATTTGTTTGGAAAAATAACAAATGCTTCTTCACTGCTGCCGTAAAATAAAATAGAAATGGCATTACTTTTGCAGCCGCTTTGATTATAAGTAAAAAAAAGTAAGACTTTAACTAACTCCCTAGCGGCAGTAAAGATAAACTTTACAGCCGTTTGCCGAAAAAATAATTGTTGTAACACTATTATTTTTATTCGCCTACATATTAAAGTGCTACTTTATTACTGTGATTTGCGGCCTTAAAGTGTCACTTTTTAACCATATATTTTGTTGTCATAGTTTAGTCCAAAAAAGTAAAAAACATTTGTATTTGTTTAAATTCTATAAAATATAGAAATTTTTATCAAACCAACCGTTCGATTTCAAATTTCCTAATCCAATTAAAATATTTGTTATTCTTTGTTTTCATAGTTATACGATTTGTTTGAAAAGAAATAACAAATATATTAGTCAAAGACTAATTTCAACAGATTTCAGCAGTTCAACAGATTTGTAGTTCAAAATTTATAAACTTTTTAATTTTGATTTAGATTTAACAATTTTTTTTAAATATTTTGCTTGCGGCGAATAAAAAATAGTATGTATATGATGCACGGACGTAAGCCATTTTGAACTTAATGTGGGTGCAAATCTCGGCTGGCGCCTCGATTCGCAAACTCCACATTCGTCCAAAAACCTTAGCTTTACGTCCTTGCATCACAATGTACTATTTCGAACGCAAATCAAATTATATTGTCACTTCAAAACTATAATAATCGATTCCATACCATTAATCAATCAAATCTCTTCTTTTGTTAAGCGAGGGAAAAAATTGATGAAGAATCAAAGAATATGGAATTCAGTTGATCCGGTCTTTTTATGATTCAGATAGCTGTTCATAATTTTTTTTGTTATCCATACAAAATATAAAAAAAATGAAAAAAAAAACTGAATATAAAAAGAACATGTAATTGAAATTTTCAACCGTAACAAAGATGATAAAATGGTATAAATATCCATAAAATGTCAATGAACAAATTTATTCCTTTCAAATAATAGAACAAAAATAATAATGAAATTCTTACCAAAAAGATAGATAATTGAAATGTCAAACAAAAATGTAGATGTAGTTAATTGAATATTTTTTAAATATTAAGTTGATGCTGTATCGAATAAGTTTATCATACGATAATTTAAAGAATTACTGGAAACATTTTCAAACATACTTTCGATGTACGACAGTACGACATTTTTTTAATACTGTCCTTACTAATCACTTTACTTTAGTCGGTTAGTCTAACGATAAACTATAACCGGCTGAACAACATATACCGCCAGGTAAAATTAAATCGGCTTGTTAAACATAAAAAAAACATCGACGGAGGTCGACTTAAACCGGTCGGTTAATTTAAACTAACCAGTCAACTTAAACTGTTCGATCAACTTAAACCGGTTGGTCAACTCAAACCGGTCGGATAACTTAAACTGGTTAATCAATTTACACCTGTCGGTCAACTTAAATCGGCCAGTCCACAGAAACCGTCCGTAAAACTTAAACCGGATGGTCAACTTAAATCGCCTCATCAATTTAAACCATCTGCTTGGAGAATGCATGCAGAATTGCATGTCAAGTTCGGTTTGATGCACCTTTTTTAAATCTTCACCCTATTTAAATCATTTCTAGAGCGTGGTATATATGGAGGGATATGGGTGAAAAAAATATAATTCTCAACCTCGTCTCAATATTACTGAGCTTGGTACTTTTTACAAATATTTCCATCAACGGTACTCAAATCGGATACATCATCTCTCAAATTTGTCTCACTATTAACATATTTTGCTCACCATTTACACTATGTATTTTTTCACTTAACAACTCTACTGTTGGTTGCCAATAATCCAGCTAGTCTAGTACCTATTAAAGCACAGATATAGAGGTCATTACAGAATATGCCATAACAACGATTAGGAGTGTTATCGTTGCGTTAATAAAGTTTATCCGCCAGCATCCCTTAGATATAACCTGGGTTAGTGATATCTCACTGTTATTGCCAACGGTACGTGTATGATATTTCACGTATCGTTGAACCTGTAGATAAAAAATTAAAAAAAATTAAAAAATCAACAAAAAATGATCCCTTCATGCGTAAAAAAAGAGTAAACTAATTTTACATTCCACTCCATTTGTTCACTCTTGTGTTTGTGATGACGGAAATTTATCTATTTCTTGCTAAACTTTTACGTATAAAATAAAATAATGTCTATAATTTTTCCTCAATTTCGGTTGCAAGAAGGTTGTTTTATACTTCTTTGACTTTAACAGTGCATAGTTTGGTGTCTGAAATGATTTTTTCAAGTGATTTTTTTTTGTTTCCAACTAAATTTATCCAAAATCCAAAGTCGAGCATATAATTATTTTGTTCGTTTCTAACTGTATTGCAAATCTGATTATAGTAGAATCAAAAAATTAAACGTAAAATCTTATCTTTCCTTTTCTCATAACATAACAATAAAAAAAATGTCTTTTTGTTTGATACAAATTTAACTCGATTTTCGGATTACATTCGAACGAATGATAAATATTTACAAAATATTATATTAACAATCATACTTATTTTTCTAAATAATTCTAGAATGAAATCCGTCTTTAATATAAATGAATGTTCCAAACGGTAAACTCAACTTTGATCAATGAATATTACAAAATCCAATTAAATAAAATATATGTACGAAATACGATTCGAACATGAAATAAAGATATTCGAAGAAAAACAAGGAAAATAAGATAAACCGCTTAACAATGGGTAACAGGATTTTCGAGTAAATAAAGACGTACCCAAATGTATATATAATAAGCTTAGAATTTAATATCGGTCGAAAAACATGTTTGCTTCAGGTATTTTAATTTAATTCAACAAATCTTACATCTCGAAACAGAATAATAAAAATTTTTGCACGATCAGGCGATTTTGCACCTTTACTGATTTGTAAATAATAAACATAGTAAGTTTCGTTTACAAATCACAGGTCGGTAAGTAATTACTTACCGATCATACAGGCGGTAAGTAATTACTTACCGGTAAGGGAGACCTCAGGGTGTGAATAAAAGCGATTTTTTTCATGTATGTCAATCAGGGTGTCAGGGTGTGAATAAAAGCGATAATCAAGTATATCAATTTTACTAATTTCAACTTTAAATAATATTCTTTTTAAAATATTGTTATTACAATATTTGAAAGCAATTTATTTTGAAAAAATATTCGAAACATATGTAGTAAATTATGATGCAAGGGCGTAAAGCTAAAGATTTTGGACGTATGTGGAGGTTGCCAAATTAAGTCCATTAAGTCCATTAAATCCAAAATAGCTTACGTCCATGCGTCATGTACTATTTTTTATTCGCCGCAAGTAAAATATTTAAAAAAAACTAAATCAAAGTTATACATTTGCATTAATTTTGATTTTAATTTTGAAATAAAAATATGTTGAACAAGTAACCTTTGACAAAAAATTTGTTATTTTTTCAAAATAATTGTATAACTATGACAACAAATAATAACAATAATTTGAATTGGATTATGAAATTTTGAATTTAAAGGTTGCTTTGATAAAAATTACTATTTTATATAGAATTTAAACAAATACAAATGCTTTTTACTTTTTTGGACGACAACAAAATATATGGTTAAAAAGTGACACTTTACGCCCGCAAATCACAGTAATAAAGTACCACTTTAATATGTAGGTGAATAAAAAATAGGTTTTGCAACAAAAAAATCAATATAGTTATGATGAAAAGCAGGACTTACTATTTTGAAATGAAATTTTAAGAAATTTTCTTTAAAACATTAAAACTTAAAATGAATTTTATTATTCAATTTTTATTGAATTTTTTTTGATCGTGCAAAAAATATAATAATCATTTTGGCCATTAAGAGTATTACCGATTTCGGATATATTAGGGATCTCGACTTTGTCTCGATCTCAAAACATATCTCCTCAATCGGTAAAATACTCTTACTGCCCTTAATACTTCAATAACTATTGCAACTAAAGTTGAAACAATATCTTTTTCAAAATAGCGGTCGATATTTATAGCTTGAAAATATTTTGCTATATACTTCAAAGATCCGTGTCCTAAGAGTACTATAGCTAGTCATTCGCGCTAGAGAATTCACTACTCTCTTTCCAAAAAAAATCTCCTTCCTCTATTCAAACAATTTGAAAAATCAATCCGAAACAAATAAAATTCCTCAATCAATCTGAAACAAATAAAATTCCAAAATCTTCGTAAAACAAATTCCAACAAATGCAAATTTTTTTGCTAGTAAATTTCCGGAAAACCAATTCCAATAAATGAAATTTTTTTCATTAATTAATTTTCTGCCTTTATAATATGTGTCCTTTGAACAAATTAAGCTGGTTGCAAATATAGTTTATTTGCATTCATATTCTTTTATAATTTACATGTACTGGTCTGCAAAAAAATAATTTTTTTTTCTCCTCATTGTTTTCATGCATTATTACATCATATTTGGTGCTCTTACCACGGAATTTAACATGCTAAAAAATACAGCACATAGATTTTAAATATAATGTCCATTTAATTAAAAAACGATATTATTTTAGTAACAACAATTACAAAATCGTTTTCATCGAAGTTTCTCGGCGAATCGACCAACAAAAATCAGCAAGCATTGCTGCTGACCATTTGCCATTGTATCGTCTTTCAATATGCATAATATCCTGATGAAACCTTTCACTATGCTCATCTGATACGGCACCGAGATTTTTCGGAAAGAAATCTAAATGCGAGTCCAAAAAATGAATTTTGAGTGACATATTGCATCCTAAAGCTTTATAAGCAGAAAGAAGCTCTCGAATGATTTGTCGGTAGTTGTCAGCTTTTGTATTACCTAGAAAATTATGACACACTTTTACAAAAGCCACCCAAGCTTTTTTTCAGCTTTGCTCAACTTCGAATTGAAAACTTCATCCCTCATAAGCTCTCGTATTTGCGGACCTACAAAAATCCCTTCTTTCAATTTCGCGTCACAGATTCGATGAAATTTTGTTTTGAGATATTGAAAGCCTACACCATCCTTGTACATAGCTTTTACTAAATTCTTCATGAGCCCCAACTTTATATGAAGTGGTGGCAAAAAAATTTTGTCACTTGGCACTAGAGGTTCTTGAGATACATTTTTAGTCCAGGTGTCAAGCTTTTTCTTTGCGGCCAAGTTTTCACTTTGTAATGTTTGTCTCTTGCGCGACTGTCCCACTCACATAAAAAACAGCAAAACTTGGTGTATCCTCCTTGCAATCCAGTAAGTATAGCGACAACTTTTAAGTCAGCACAAATGTTCCATAGGTATTGAGAATATTTTATTTTTTCAAGTAATACCTCCAGATTTGCATAATTTTCTTTCATGTTTGTTGCATGTGCTAGAGGCACTGATGGGTATTTATCAGGGTTGTAACGTATAATACGGTAACGTATAAAACACGTATTATACGTACGTATAAAACGTATAAAACGTATAGTATAAAACACACAATTATATACGTTTTATACCGTATAAAAGTAAAATCCTTAGTCGATAAAAATACATTTATATAAAATTATCGAGGGCGTATTATTCATCGTACTCGTGATATTTAATATTTATACAGCTTAGTTTTCTGGACTAATAGGAACAGTTGGTTTAGAAAATATAACGTCGTCATGATAGTTTCTTACCCAATATTCCTGTTAGTTCAGAAAACTTTCCACATTTTCAAAATATAATATAAAAAATTTAGTGTGCAACAATTTGACATTTCCAACCGTACCTATATTACATCAATGACCAAAATTGAATTCACTCAATAAACTTTTCACTATACTTTTCCGTTTGACATAAATACATATTTTAACTATTACAACTTTTGTATAAAAACAATATTTGCTGCAACAACGTGATATTTTCAAACTGTACCTATTAATTAGATGTGGTTCAACCCGGATTCACACAACAAAATTTCTTTAAAACATCTCTCTAAAAATCCCTGATAATTTCCCTAATTGCTATTGAAAAAACGACTTTTATTCTGCAACAACATAATATTTTAAAAGCCTTATTAGATAGAGAGTAGTTGAAGCTGGATTGAACCATATTTCATAAATTCAATAACATTTCATGATACCAAATAATTAATTTTTTGTACGAGTAAACCGTAAAATGCACTTTTGGGATTCAAAAAGTGTTCGTAAGGCAGGCCTTTTTTTCCTATTGAAATAATAATGCCAAAATTGAAATAACAATGCCTTAAATTGAAATAACAATGCACAAAGTTGTTATTTCGAAAAACTGCTTGGATAAAATAACTTCTAAATAAATATTTTACTATTTTGTGTAAATATATACATTTTTATTTATGCAAATAGTACAGAATCTTACTCGTACAAAAAATCTTGTATGCAATTCAGTCATAAAATATCTTTTTTGCTTTCGAGTGATTGTTTCTGATTTCGAGTGATTGCAACAATTTCACTCTCAAGCGGAAAAGACATACTTTATGCCCTTAATACATATATAGCTATTATGGGCCAAACGTTTCTAATCCAAAATGTTTCCCATTAAATGTTTGTCAAAAAAATTTGGAATCAAAATTAATTTATTTCATTCATCATTCTTTTGACACACTTATAATAATCAAGCTCCTGGTTTTACATTCAAATGCCAACTTTCAAGATTTCTCTACATTCAATCTTACTGCTCAATATCATTTAAACGTTTTTAAGCAAAATAAATATACCATTTTTTTTACAATTTTCCGATTCGTCCCTGCGGTTCTTATCATTGATGAAAACAATTTTCTGAAACAAAAAATTTTAAAATCGCTCTAGTAGTTTACATCGGTTGTTACGGTTGGTTGGCAGGCCGGTCAGTACACAAACTACCATTTTTGTTTGCTTTTTAAGAATTTGTATAAAACATTAATTGTTTATTTTTATTATTTAATATAGAGGTATCAAAGGACCTATTCGAAAGAATTAGAAAAGAAAATTCCAAACAAATAGTTTTTTTCTCCGATAGACAGCAAATATAAATTTTGCAGACTTATTTCAGTCAGCAAAGTGGCACTTTTCCTGCCTAGGCAGCAAAATAATTAGACTTCATAGAAATAAACAGATATTGCGATTAAAAAAAAAATTTTTTAATCGATTTTTTTTTTCATTTTTAAAATTTTGCTTTATTTTTAAGGTAATAATTATTAAATTACATATCATTGTAATTAATCGGAGAAAAAATTATATGTTCAACTCGGCAGCAAGTTAGATTGACTGCCTTGGCTGAATTCCTAGCCTCGCTCGCTCGGCTATGAACTATCAGCCGCGGCAGTCAATCTACTACTTTGCTGCCTAGTTAAACAAATAACTATTTTTATAAATTATAAAATCTATAAATAATTTATAACTACCTAATTATATTTTTACTGAGTATAAAAATTAAAAATATAATTAATATCTGAAGTTAGAACTATTTTTAATTTTTTATGAATGAATTTCAAAAACAAAAACATATACGTTTTATACGTTATATACGTTTTATACGTTTTATACGTCACGTATTATACGTGTAACGTATAAAACGTTTTATACGTGTATATTAACAACCCTGGTATTTATTTCCATTGTGAAGCAAAACGGCTTTCAAACTAATCTTCGACGCATCAATAAAAAGTCTCCATTCGAATTTTCTGGGAAACTCAGTTCTTCAAGAAGCCCTGCAGCATCATTACAATATACTAAATCATTTTCTTTGGAAAAGTAACTCGTAAAATCTTCTTGTCTTGTGCGAAAATATGAGACTCTTGTACTTTTATCCAACAAATTTCACTGTTTCAATCTTGATCCGAGTAATTGAGCCTTAGATTTTGATAGCCCCAAGTCTCTAACGAGATCATTTAAATCAGGTTGTTTAAGAAAATAAGGTTCTTTTGATGGGCTTGAAGATCCAGATAAAGCGTATGTTGATGAAGATGTACAGGAAGAAATAAAACTCGATTGAGGCTGTAGACCAGAAGTATTTTTATTTTCCATCTTCTCGCTGGAGCTACTGCTGGAGGAACTGCCTTCACCACGAGGAAGTGGTCTCTCTGCAGATACGATGTTTGGATTTACAATCTTGTTTTTATTTTTTTTTCGAGAATCCTCATGTTGATGTCATGAATTTTGTGCAAAACTTACTAAAGTTTTTGATATAGAACGTAAACAATTAAAAGATAAGTTTTCAACTAACTGTTTTAAAGTCACAGTGTATTCTGCGCAGGCGCATATGTACTACCATAGAAATCACTTTTGGTACTTTCCTTCTTTCTCTTATAACTAGCAAAAACCTATTTCGTATGTATATATATTGTTTATAATGTTAACGCATAAAACGAATTAAAAAAACCGAAATTTATGATATTTTGGAAAAAAATTCATATCGAAAAATCTAGACGTGATAGAAAAAATTGGCCGAAGGGAACAGATTCAGAGCATCAAAATGTGCTTCATATTTATGACAAAATTTTTTGAAGGCGGATTTTGTTGTGATTAATTATAATAACTATATAATTAAGACCATCAAATCAACTCATATATAATTAAAACTATATTTATATATGAGGAAATTAAAAAAATAAACTTCACTTCAAATTAAACAACTTTATTAAATTAAAAATATAATAAAGGAACTTTTGAATTGTAAGAGTAAAACCAATGCTTCTTTCAATAAAAACGAAAAACAAGAACTCTAAAAAACTAATTTGTTTTTTTTAAATATTTTTCACGATAAAAACATCGCCTACTAAAATTTTGAAATTTTTTAATTTAAATGTTCGCCACATATTAAATTTAAATTGACACATCATTCTTATGGATTTTTTTTTTAAATAATGGAGTCAATCAGTCAGTATCAATAAATATATCTTAAAAAATAAAAAAACATAAAATCATTTGGTTATTTGAAATTGTGATTGACATTTGAAACATTTAATTTAAAAAAAATCAAATTTGGTTTACTTCCGTATCCGGTTTGTTTTTTAATTTCCTTGCAAATAATTTCTGAATAATACCAGTAAAATCGAACATATTTAATTTTAAGTTTAAATTATTCTTTTTAGAAATATTCCATATTTCTATATGTGGTCTAACTTTTTTCTTTTCTTTCTAACCTCAGTTTTGAGTAAACCGCTGTGAAACATTTGTTCATATTATTCGGGATTTTGTGAGCAATTATAAACTTAAGTAGCTAAGGAAGTAATTTGAATTTGTCACAGGGTTGGATTTGTCTCAGAGAAAAATTCAATGTATCTCTTTTAAGTTTTTCCAGTGAGCCAGCGAGTTTAAATCCAGTGGCAGACACGCTATATCCATTTCGCCATCATTTGTTGATATTCTATTTACATCACAGATTAAAGTCGTGTGATACAATACAAGCTATCATTTTTTATATTTGGGCCATAATTTCAAGAAAAATCCACATCGTATGGAAGTCAGCTTTTGTTAATATGTACATTTTTTTATTTTTGATCGACGAGTGTGACAACCATGTGTACTTCAATCCCTGCTATTGACATACGAGTTAACGTGATATATCACATATCTTTGGCAATAGCAGTGTGATATCACTAGCCTAGGTCAGGTGCTGGCTGATGAACTCTATTCAGTCAACGGTAGCACCCTTATTCTTAGTTATGGAGTCATCCTTGATGATGGCACGTTTAAGCTTGCTCGAAAAATCGAGCCTTCATATAACTCGGGCAGTAATTATTGAAAGAAAGTGCGTCACATGATCAAGAAATATGCCATTAGCTGGACTATTGACAACCCCGTTTTAGTTTTGATCCTGCAATTTTTTAAAACAAATTTACTTTTAATGTCTTATTTTATTTTTTATTTCCCATCATGAAATATTGAACCATGTTATATTTTATATGAGATAGGATTTATTGTTAAGTTATTTCTTCTTTAAAAAAAACAAAAAAAGGTTTGCGTCCATCAACATCATAGAACGCATGTTGTTGTGGGACTTTGGTCTTAAAACGTTTTTATATGTTGTTGTGACACATATTGTAATTCCTACTACACAACACATTTTATTAAAAAAAATTACACTGCTGTTGTTACAAAACTTTTAAATAAAGTTTCTTTTATAATTTTTTCGGTACACATGAAACTGGTAGGATTGGTCTCGATGACTCGAAAGAACTCGTAGGACTCGAAAAAAGTAAATTCTTTTTAAGTTAAGCTTATTCATAATCGAAAGTGTTAGAACTATATTTTTGAAAGCAATGGCATATTCATGGCATATTTAGGTCCCAATTTAGTTTCTTACCAAAATAAAATTATATAGATATAATTAATCGTAAAACCTATCATGAATGTATTATAATAGCATTTTAATCTTATCTAGGTTTGAGTACTTATATCATAAATTTATTACTCAATCGCAAAAAATTTAATTTTTACAACCTTGTTCAATTTATAGTAATTCTTATCGAAAATTATAAAACGTTTTAATAGTAAGACAAACTATTACAAAAAAGTTTTTAGTCATTCATAAAAAAACTAACTTAACAAAAATATAAAACCACAGATTTTATTTTTGATTTTTTAACTCAATCCACCGACCACCAACGCATAATTTTTCACATTAAACAATATAAAAAAATTAAAACAAACTTATTAATTTTTTAAATTAATCGTTTGTTTATTTTAAATCTTGTAAAAATACATTTTTTATTTTTTTCAAGATATTGTTACTCATAAAAATTAAATAAAAAAAACAAACCGTGTCGTTGAAATTTTTCATTTCATTTAATTTGAAATTTTATTGAGATAAAATAAAAAAAGTCGGACAAGTGCGAATAAAATTCGCTCGCCAAGGGTTCCGTGAATGTAAAAGAACACAATATCAAAAATAAATGACATAAAGTTATGTTGTAAAGTCTTTATATCGCCAGACTATGGACGCATAACAGAATAAATGTTTAATCGTAAACGTCAATAGTAAATGTCAATCACATCTACATTGATCAAAAATGTTACTTGAGGTTAAATCTTATCCATAGCTGTTTATGTAAGCTAAAGAAAGATTTAACCAGTATTTCAACGGTCTAAATTGGGAATATTTGTTCTATAAATCAGCGTCGAAATATAGGGTGGTATACATACACTTAAAATAGCACTTTTTTTAATCAATAACTAAAAAACTGTGCATCGCAGAATTCTAAAAAATGTTGCAATGTTTCTTAAATTAAGTGTTCTTTCAAATGATACCCCACTCGCTTGGGTCAAAAAATGTTTTTTTTACACCCCTTACACCCGTCCCCTAAACACACAGAAATATAATTATTTTAAAGTTCGCTATAATTTTCGTTCAAAATATAGCAAATTTCCTGTCTCTATGAATTTTTTCAATTTTTTCTGTCAATCAGTGTCGAAACGTAGGGGGGGGGGGAACGGTCTGGAATTTGCACGTTTTTTAGAATAACTCAAAAACGGTGTACCGGAAAATTCTAAAAAAAATTGCAATGTTTTGGAAATTTGGTGTTCTTTCAAATGATGACCCACTCGCTTGGGTCAAAAAATGTTTTTTTTTACCCTCTTTACACCCATCCCCCAAATACACAGAAATATAATTATTTGAGAGCTCGCTATAATTTTCGTTCAAAATATAGCAAATTTCCTGTCTCTATGAATTTTTTCAATTTTTTCTGTCAATCAGTGTCGAAACGTAGGGGGGGGGGGGAACGGTCTGGAATTTGCACATTTTTTAGAATAACTCAAAAACTGTGTACCACAAAATTCTAAAAAAGTTTCTGAAATTCGGTCCTCTTTCAAGTGACACCCCACTCGCTTGGGTCAAAAAAGTTTTTTTCACCCTTCCCCACCCCAATCCCTTAAAAACACAAAAATATAATTATTTGAGAGTTCGATATATTTTTCGTTCAGAGTTTATCAAACTTCCTGTCTCTGTGAATTTTTTCAAATTTTTCTGTTAATTAGGCTCGAAATGCAAGGGGGGGGACCAACTTTTTGTGTCACTTTATTGATAATAATTCAAAAACCATACATTGCAAAATTCTAAAAAAATGGCAATATTTCTAAAATCAAGTGCTCTTTCAAATGACACCCCACATGGCCTGGTTTTAAATGATGTTTTTACCCCTTAACATTCCCACCCCTTTAATAAATATAGTTATGAGTGTCTGCCACTTTTCTATATTTTTCATTAAAAACCTCCTCAATTTTCTATCATTCCAAATATATTTCAAGATTTTCGATGAAGTAGGGTCGGAGTTAATCGGGGCAATAAACCATCCCGAAAACGTCATTTTTCAAAATTATACAAAAAATGGTGAGGTGTAAAATTCCAAAATATATGTTTAAAAAATGCTGAAATGAAGCCCTTTCATATGATACCCTACTCGTCTCGCTAAAAAAATGTATGTTTTCAAAGGCTTTACATCGTACCTCCTTAAAACAAACGAACACAACTTTATTTATTTTTTAACCCGCCATCTTGTGTGGATAGGTTAGTTTTATAAGCACCTCAAATTTTAAGTTCATCGGATTAATGGTTCACGAGATAATCGAAATAATGTGAAAAACACGTTGTACTCTCACCAATAGTGTTCCGTATAAAAAACGGAACCCTAAAAATTAATTAAGTTTAAAATAGATTTTGAGTTCGGTTACATGCAAGTAAGAGTTGTAACTTGTAGATTCGGGATGGCGCAGCGTAAGAGAAAGGTAAGAGAAAGTTTTTAATTTGCATGCATCATTATCCATGTTGTCTGCCGATGTTCTACATCTTTACTATTGTCAGTCGGTAGTGTTGGTAAATCGAACTTGCCCGTATACAGTTGTGTGAGATGGTTTTGTGATTCGTTTAAAGAGGCATTACTCTCAAATTATTTAAGCTCCATACAAATTTTTTGTTTGATAAAACAGAGATCATAGCAATCATAGCGGTCGTTGAATTTAAGTTAGAGTATGTATGGCACTCCAAATCACACAACCGTCAATCCACGAGTCTCGGTTTTAGATTGAGTGGGTTATTCTTAGGTTCGATTTTTCCTTAGGGTATTGCCGGTTTAATTAGTTCATCGGCTAAGGGAAAAGGCCACTGTGACGGTAGAAAACAAATGATTTTCAGGCATTTTAGGACGGGGATATTAAAGGAATATGGCGATCGTGTTTTTTTAAGTGATAACTTTTTTAGGCGCATTATGAGATTTTTTATGGGGAAAAATTTATATATTCGAGTCATCGTCACGCTAAATAAATATTCAATATAAAACAAATATTAAAAGAGAGTAAGATTAATTGTAATCATGTGTTATTTTCTTATTTTTTTTTCTTCTCATTTTATTGATTTATAATCCGTTTTTTCTTCTTTTTTATTGAATTTGATTGTTCTTTTCGGTTTATTGTTATACACAGTGTGTAAGTGTGGTAAAGTAACTAGTAAGTAAAGATTTTGTTGTATTTAGCGAATAAAAACACAGCTATTTCATAGTTTTAAGTTTTCACTTCTGTCGGCAGTCCTTAAGATTGCCTTTTTACACTATTTTATTTAACTTGAGATTTTTTATTTTATTCAGTATATATTCAATATCGTATTAATAAATTTGTATTGAAAAGTATTAAATAATAACAAAGTTATTATCTTCGATAAAAAGAGCGTGAAAGAATTCTAAAACCAGATGCATTAAATAAAATAACTGTAACTCAGTCAATTTTTTAAATGTTGACAGGTCAACAACAGGTTAAAGGTTGATCAGTCAATTTTTTAAATGTTGACCTAAAATTTTATATA
The DNA here is from genome assembly GCA_963693315.1 of Diogma glabrata. NCBI lineage: Eukaryota > Metazoa > Arthropoda > Insecta > Diptera > Cylindrotomidae > Diogma > Diogma glabrata. The sequence goes on from OY856186.1 coordinate 215,890,976, forward strand.
CATATTTTCGAAAGTATAATCTTTAATGAACATTGAGCCTGCTAGTGAGCCACTAGCAGGAAGCATACGGGGAGACTGCGTGCCTGGGTGAGGTATAATCCGAAAAGCTTCAGTCATGTGAGTTCAAGTAGTAATATACCCCATTATCTAGCACAATGAATAAATATGCCCACAAAAGAGACTATATAATTAGATTTAATTGTATTTATAAATTATATTTTTTATATAATTTATAAATAAGTCTTGAACATGTGGAACTCCTTAAATATATATTTTATTTAAATTTCTAACTGTGTTTTATTTTTTGTTTGGATTTGTTGTTAGTTATAAATTCAAATCAAAATAAAGTTAAACATTGAAATATAAATTGATTGTTTTGTGATTATTGTGTGTGGATGCTCACAAATAAAAGAACTATAAGTCGCCAGATGCGTAGCCTCCCTAGGAGCTCGCTCAGCAGCATTAAACAGATGAGTCAAGGCATTAAAATGAGTGACATCCCAACAGTAAACAGGTATGCAGGTTTACCGCCTAACGTTAATTTATCAAAATATGCAAAAACATCGCAAACTAGTTCTCCGTATGGTGAAAGTTCTAGAAAACCTGTAGAAAAAATTCCTCCAATAATTACAAAATCTTCCTCAACGGAGATTCATAAAACTATGAAGGAACTAAATGTTTCAAAATATAATATACAAATAATGTCAATTGGCATAAAAATACTTACATATAGCCTATCAGACTATAACAAAATTTTTACTAAATTAAAAGAACATAACAATGGTATGTTCTCATATACGCTTGAGGAAAATCGTTTTGTTAAATTTGTACTATGTGGGCTCCATGATATGGATACAAATGAAGTTAAGAAAAGCCTCGAGAATAGTGGCCTGACTCCTGTTAATGTTTGGAAAACTATTCCTAAAAAATATCGTCGAAACAGTGAAGATGCCCTTTATTTTGTTGCTTTCAAAAAGGGATCAATGTCTCTGAACCAATTAAAAAATATTAGATTTGTTAATAACACAGTGTGCAGATGGGAAATTTGTCGATCCACCAGCAAAGGTCCTCTCCAATGTTATAAATGTAAAATGTATGGTCATGGAGCGAACGCATGCTACATGAAGCCAAAATGTAATTTCTGTGGTGGAGATGAACATATTGATGATATGGAGTGTCCTTTACAAAACGATATTACTAAACATGTTTGCTGTAATTGTAGTGGAAATCATACATCTAACTCTATAGTTTGTCCAGAAAGAGAAAAATACATTCAAATAAAAAATCATCTGAATCTAAAAAATAAGTTGAGTCGACCTTCAAATCAACCAACGTTTTCATTTCAACAACAGGATTTTCCTATTCTTCCTTCAATACCTCATCAAAACAACAATAAAAATTTTAATAATAATAATAATAATAATAATTTTGTTAACAAAAAAATGCAGTTCAGTACAGTGGTTCAAACAAATGCAATCAATCATGAAAATTCAATTAATATTAATTCAGATAGCACAAATGATTTGTTTGCACCACATGAGTTATTACAAATTCTCAAAGAACTTGTTTCAGGACTTCGGGGGTGCCATTCCAAAGAAGAACAATTTGATGTTATGGCTAATATTGCTATTAAATATGTCTGTTATCCATAATTCTTTAAAAATTTGTGTGTGGAACGCGTACGGTATAAAAAATAAAAAATTTGAGGTAATTCAGTTTTTAGATAATTTTAATATTGATATATTACTTATTAGTGAAACGCATTTAAAGCCTTCTATTTCATTTTCGATTCCTAATTTTCGATTTTATCGTAATGATAGAGAAAATATTCGCAGGGGTGGTGTTGGTATTCTTATAAAAGATTGCATTAAACATTCGCTTCTTCCTGACCTTAAATTAAATTGTATAGAATCCCTGGGTATTAATATAATAAGTAGTGATAATAATCAACTTAAAATATTTTCTGTATATTGTTCATATTCGAATTCTGAGCATCTCAGAAATGATTTTATAAAAATTTGTAGTGGTAATATTCCTACCTAATTGGTGGTGATTTAAATTGTAAGCATCCTAACTGGTCCTAGAACTAACCGCGGTGGTCGAACTTTATATGATTATTCTATTAACTCTGATTGTGTTGTTATCGCTCCCCAAGATCCTACCCACTATAATCCTGCTGGAGTCCCTAGTATTATTGACATATTTTTAACAAACAACCCTCAGTTGATATCCGAAGTTAACACCATTCAAGCACTCTGCTCCGATCATCTGCCAATCCTCTGTTCAATAGTATTTAATAATCAAGTAGATCATTGCCATCGTAAATACTTTAACTATAAAAATGCTAATTGGAGCATTTATCAGAATCATATTTCATCTGAAATTGAAAATTTCAATTTAAGTTCAATTCATACTATTTCAGATGTCAACGTTGCAGTCGATTTTTTGACAGCATCCATTTCTTCAGCTCGTGATCTATCCGTACCGCTTGTGCCTGTTCTTCCAACTGATAAATTGTTATTATCTGATCAAGTGTTAAGTTTTATCAGACACCGAAATTCGCTTAGAAGATCTTACCTCAGAAGTCGCCTTGCTCACATTAAAACCTCAATAAACTTGCTAAATAGAATTATTAAATATCATATAAATATTCTTTATAATCAAAAATGGCAAACGAAGCTTGAATGCTTGGATAATGGTTCAAGAAACTTCTGGAAAACAACTAAACATTTTAAAAACCATCGCAAGTCCATTCCACCATTAGTTACTCCCAACACTGGAAATCGAATTTTCTTAAATACAGAAAAAGCACAAGTATTGGCTGATGTCTTCCTTGACGCTCATCAAATTCCAAACTCCAATATTGTAATTGAAGAACAAGTGAATGACTTTTGCACTAATTTCAATAATTTGGATAACAATGCTCCAATTTCTGAAATTCGCCCTTCTGAAATTTCTGATATTTTGAAATTCCTTCCAAGGCTCAAAGCTCCAGGTGTAGATAATATTCCATTTATTTTACTTAAAAATCTTCCTGAAAGTGGAATCCATTTTCTTAAGATAATGTTCGAGTGCTGCTTGAAGCTAGGTTATTTCCCAATTCAATGGAAAAAAGCTAAAATTACTCCTGTTTTAAAGCCTGGCAAAGACCCCACTCTTGCTACAAGCTACAGACCTATTAGTCTTCTTTGTACATTGGGAAAACTCTTTGAGCAGATTATCAAAAGAAGAATGGAAGAGTTCATAACTGACAATCAAATAATTATAAACGAGCAATTTGGTTTTAGATCTGGGCACTCTACAGTTCATCAAATCCATCGTGTAGTCAATCATATTAAATCTAATAGATCTTCGCTAAAATCTACTGGAATGATATTATTAGACCTTGAACGAGCCTTTGATAAAGTTTGGCAAGACGCAGTCTGCTATAAATTATTTATATATGGATTTCCAATATTTTTAATTAAAATCATAAAATCGTTCTTAACTGATAGAACATTTTTTGTCCAGATTTTTGATTCCATGTCCTCTATACTTAGCATTCCAGCTGGGGTTCCTCAAGGTGCCGTATTGAGTCCTTTGCTTTTTTGTTTATTCATCAATGATATTCCAAGAGATAGTGAATGTAAATTATCATTATTTGCTGATGACACTGCAATATTTGTGTCAGATGAGCTGGCGGTATCTATTATCAATAAGCTTCAATTGTACCTCACTAAAATTCTCGAATTTTTTAAAAACTGGAAACTTAGTATTAACATATCAAAATGTGAAGCCATTTATTTTACTAGGTGTAGAGCATCCCGTAAACTTCCACAACAACCTTTTCTGATTCAAAACTCTTCTTTGGAATGGAAACCTTCAACTAAATATTTAGGAATTTATTTGGATAAATCATTAACATTTAAGACACACGTCACTCAAATACAACAAAAATGTAATGCACTGTTCAAAAGTCTATATCCTCTACTCAACAGAAATAGTAAACTGAATAGTCATAATAAGACACTAATTTACAAGTGTGTGATTCTTAATATCATACTTTATGGTGCACCAATTTGGTGGGATATTGCTTTGTGTCATAAAAAGAAATTTCAAATTATTCAAAACAAATTTCTAAAAACTATATATAAACGCCCTAGACGTTATAGCACTTTAAGACTGCACAACGAATTAAATATAAAGCTTGTCAATGTAGTTGCTAGAGAAGCTAATGATAGATATATAAATAAATTAAATTGTATTGAAAATGAATTAATAAATGCAATTAGCTTTACTACCGCTTAATTTTTGCAACGTAGCTTTTAAGTTTAGATTTAAGTAGGTTAGGTAAATATAAGTTTTTTATTAGTTACTAAGCAGACTGAACTGCATTTGAAAATATAAACATTCTTTTTCACTTATTTTTCGCAATACTCATACTAATTAATTTCATCTGTTGTAAAGCTTACTATTAAAAGCTGATCTCAGTAAACTATTAAATGTATACAACTGTATTATAAAATTTAAAGTCAATAAAGGATTATTATTATATTTTATTTATTTTTTTTTTTCAAATGATAAAGATAAAAAGATAAAGTCGAGCTTGCTCAAGATGGGTTGCATATAACCTGAAATGCATACAATATTTTACAAATAAAAATTATAAAGAAATTTTATTTTTATTTTCTAAGAGTGGGCTCAGTAAGGAGAATTTGAAAAAGGAAATATATATGTATAATCAGAATTTCAAAAAAGTGGAACAGAAAAGAGGAACTCTGACGACCCCAAAGGTCGAAGAATCAATTAGTACTACATTTAGTAAATTGAAATTATTTCACTCACCCCATGATTCGTCCTGGATCCAACCATTCATGTCTCGGTTAATTTAATTTTTCATGCTACTAAAACCATTAAACCATGTAAATTATAATATTATTCTTTTCCATATCATGTAATAATCCAGAAAAAAGTTGAATGACAGCAATAAAAATTATCATAGCATCATTGACTTATCAGAATAAGCATTGAATTACAGCACTACCCGGGTAAGATAAAGCTTATGGATTAAGCCTGGGCCAATCCCGCGCCACAGTTTTTGGGGTTTGGGCCAGGCTTAACATTTTCAAACAGCCCAAGCTTGGACTGATGTCGTGGGGCCAAGTCTGGCAAATAAGACTTGGGCCAGGTCTACCAAACCAATTTTTGTGGAAAGAATAACATATATAAAAGTAAAGATAACGATAATATGGTTTGCACATGTTTACAATGCTTTATACTGGTGAATAGCTCTTAATATAATAAACTGAATCTTGGTTCAGTCTAGGCATTTACAACTGGCTCAGACTGAAACCAAAGTTAACTAGCTAAGGCTTAGGTCGCCAATACGGGCCCGAAATTGGTTCGTTGTTTAATATTGGCAGCTCCTACCCGGGATGGCCCGTTATAAAAAACAAAACATTCAGATCATCCAAAATAATCTTACGCAAGAATCAAAGGTTTAACTATATATTGACTATCTTTTGAAACTGAGATTCTACTTTGAGAATCTACTTTGAGATTCTATTTTTAATCCATCAAAAAAAAAACAAGTCCGTAAGTATAACACTTTTAGTTCAAAATTTCGTACAATGATAGTGAATGAATAAATTTCACTGTAAATTTCACCATACACAAAAATAGTATATTCTTCAATGATACCGAAAACAACATATTTTGAAGCGAGAGGACAATTTATCAGTCGAGGCGCTAGCCGAGGTTGGTAATGGTCGCGAGATTCAAAATTATTGTTAATTTTTTTAAAAATTATTATTAATTAATAAACATTTTCATTTATAATTACATACAATTCAAATTTTAAAACATACAAACATCCAATTGAAATCTTTAAATTTATATTTATATTTCTGCTATTAAAATATAGATGGCTCAATATGAATAAATTACCCAATTTCTATGTCATAAACAAAACCGTCTTTAGTTACAAGCCTGATTGTCTTTTTGTACAAAAATATCGTCAACCTTATACATATAAAGTACACACATAAATATATTTATACATTTATTCTATTTACACTACAAAATTCTATATTTTTATTCTATTTGGTCTATAAAGTCCCTAAAATCATTAAATAACACATCCTTAAAGGTTTATTGTTTTTTGCATTTCGCGTCTAGTGGGCTTATAACTAAAGACGGTTTTGTAATAAATAAAATCAAACTTAAAAATTTTATTATTATTTCTAAAATAGTTTTGATTTAGTTTTTGTATGGGAATGACATTACGTAAATTCTTGATATAAAAAAAATTCTTGATACATAAATATTTTTTTTTCGTTTTTCTTAAATAAATAGGTGAAATAATTTTTTTTGTGAATATCTTAACACCAACTGTTTGTTACCATACTATTTAAAAAGAATATATGAATATTATATAGTTAAATATTATTATTTTTAAAATAAACTTTTTTTTTTTTTTAAAATAAATAAACGTCATCTTCCCAAGAGAGATAAATTAACACTAACAAAATTATTTCATTCAATCAATTGACTTTCTTAACGAGCGTTCTAGGGTGGTTTATTCTAGTTAAGAAATTATAAAATAGATGGCTTTTAAAAAATTACTTTCGTCACTAGGGACGAAAGTAATTTGTATAGGTTTTTTATCACTGGTGACGAAAAAGAAATTTTCGATGCAATGAACAAATATCGGAAGTAAATTTTTTAAGTTGGGTTGTAGAAAAAAATTATTTTACCATATAATTGATAAACATTAGTTTTCAGTTTTAGAAACAGTTTCATAGTAATGATTACTTACAGTTATTTAGTTAGTGTGACAACAATCACTCAGAATATCAATATTTTATGTATTATATTACTTAACAGTTAACAGCTTAATAACTTGATCCTCGAAACAGCTACAAATAGCAAATTTTGTTTTTTTTTCTCCTCAAAATTTTTTTAAATTTAATTTAACTACACACAAAAGAATTTTTTCTAATTTTCGTATTTGTTGAAATTTCTTTTGATTGTTTTCTAATTTCTTTTACAAAAATTAATTTTATTAAAATTTGGCAGAGTTTTCTTATTTGAAAAATTGAAAATATAATAAGAAACAAAACAAGAAATGCTGAGAACAATTCTCACACAATAATCCTTCTTATAGATTGATATTTACAACTGCCTTTCAATTATCAAAAATCCAAGTAAATACAACGAAATTTTTCACGAACCGACAGTAACAATCCTTTTGAAGAGAAAATAAAAAACGATCAGTTATGTATCTGAGATAAGTTGTTTGAACTCATTGGTTCAAGAATAAGCTAAATCGCTTTAAACGCACTGGTTCGGGAATGAATTTTTATGGGGTGAACAGCTTCGTAACAAATCCTTAAACTAAAGCAATAAAATTAAATTTGTTTTGTAAGCTCTATCACATGGCTAGTCCGACTAAAATTCGAATTTTTCATAATTTTTTCGAACTGCAGTGGCTTAAATTTTTTTGTTGATAAAAATTGTTCGAAAAAATAATGTACAATTAGAATTTTAGACGGACTAAAAATCTTTAAAATTAAATATCTCAAGAACACGAATTAACGCTTCTTTGTAAATTTGATATATTTTAAAGTAAGAATAGAACTCTTTTTTTTTAAAAAAAAGTTAAAATTTATTTGAAATTAAAATTTTTTGTTAGTGGAAGTTGTTTGAAAAAATTATGAAAAAGTAGAATTTTTAGTCGGACTAAAATCTTTAAAATTAAATATCTCAAGAACACAAATTGACGCCTCTTTGTAAATTTGGAATATTTTAGAGTAAAGATAGAACTGTTTCACAAAAAAAATAAATTAAAATCCAATTGATCTTCGACCCTAGCGACCTTTAAAAAAGTTTTTTTAATATTTTAATTTTAATATTAATCACAAAAACAATTAATTAATTTTTTTTCAAACGATAAACTAATCACCTATCAAACAAAAAAAAGTTTGATGAAATCGGCATAACTGTTCTTGATCAATTTAATTTAAAATTACATCTTATTCGCAAAATTTTCACTTTTTATGCATGTTGGAGTTTGTCCCCTATGCTCAAACTACACACTTTAAAAAAAATGTAAAATAAGCTGTGTTTTTATTTTGCCCATATCACTTATATGCCAAGTTTCAGGAAAATCAAAAATGGTCAAGTTTTCACAACTCGGTCTAGAACACGCTTTTCTTCTAAAGTTTCTTAGCTCACTAAATGTAGTAAAACCTATTACAACTCCAAACTGACAGTAACGGACTTTGTATGATTTTTCTCTTACAGACAGGATAAATCTGTTCCATCAGTACCAGATTCCTTCGGGTAAGCTCAATAAACAGCCTGAAACGATTTTGACTTCTTTGCTACGACTCTTCTTTTCCTAGTAACCCAAGTAACACAAGGAGTTCTGATAATTGTTCCTTTTAATGGAACTAATGCTTTTCATTTTCCTGCAAATCTTTCAAAAAATCATGAGTCAACTTTACGGTGTGACATAATTCAGTTTCTAGTTGGGTTAATTCTACTTTGCTGACCTCTTTTTCTCATACAAAATATTTTTCATCAACTTTTCAGAATATGGTAACTGCAACATTGATTATGAGAGCTGAATTTAATTTGTGTACAATAGCACCATAAGCAAAACGTTACGTAAATGTAACATAAACGAAGAACATATTTCATATAGCTCCTCGCTAAAGGTGCTACTCGCTACGGGTAGCGAAATCCGAAATTCGACGTCCGTGCATGCCGTGCTGCCTGTGTAATGCTGACAGAATTAGGTTGGTGTATTGGAGACAAGCAGAGTAGAAACTACTTAGTCAATGACGCTACATCACGGCAAATTGGTGCCTTAAAACCAATACGACTCAAGCGTCTGATCTCCATGTCAGGGGCGGCTTGGAGCGGGCGTCTGTCTTGGATCAAGCGGCTCGCTATATAAACGTGTAAAAAGGTTGTTTCTGGAAACCTTAAGAAGCAGAACGAACCCATTCACGACAGTTTGGGTTGGGCCTAATGTTAACACCCTAACCCCGGAAAAAAACTTTGTTAAATTTGGTTATCAGAAAGAGAATAACAGACCCGGCCTTCAAAATAGAATTTTACCTGGACGTGAAAAAGGACCAGACTACGGAATCGGAACGTGGAACGTGCGCAGCCTGAGCTCTAATAAGTCTAGAAACAGAGGCTGAGAGGTATAGGATGGATATTATTGCTCTGCAAGAAATTAGACAGCCAATAATCGGAAAACAAGATTTGGATAGTCACTCTTTATACTGTAGTACAGCCTTCTCTAAGAGAAATTTGAACTGGGTTTCTTGTTGGTGAACGCATACAAGAAGCCGTGATGAAATTGATCCCGGTCAGTGAGAGGATCTACTACCTACGTGTACGCGGTACATACAACAATATTTCTCTTATTGCCGTGCATGCACCCACAGAAGCTAAGACCATCGACGAAAAGGACAATTTCTACATAGCACTGGAAGAGGTTATGAAACAAACACCAACACGCGACTTCATTATGGTTCTTGGTGACTTTAATGGACAGGTTGGAAGAGATATCTCTTATGTGGTGGGTGCCAACAGCCTGCATTTGAATTCGAATGATAATGGTGAGAGAATGACTGAGTTTGCGTTATCAAATAATTAATTGCCAGTACTTTCTTTCCGCATCGAACGATTCATAAGCAGACTTGGGTCTCGCCGAATGGAAACACTCGAAATCAAATTGACCACGTGCTAGTAACAGCACGTTTCTTTTCTAGTGTTCTGGATGTGCGATCCTTTAGATGAATCAAGCATGCTTTGACGCTATTCAACGCAAAAGAGATTGCTATCTGAAATGTCTACAAGGACGAAACAACAGGTCCACGAAGGAGAACTATAAATAGGCAAGACAAGCCGTTACAAGGCTATGTAGACAAACGAAGAGAGAATGGTTGAAGAGACAGTGTGAGGAGATTGAAAGCTTAAATAAGGAACATCAATCGCGTATCTTCTTTCAACATGATAAAACCTTAAAGAAGGGACCTCAAACTAGATCGACTGCTAATCAAAACGAAGAAGGGGAGCTAGAAGTAGAGCTTAAAAATATTTTAGATACTTGGGCCGCTTATTTTGAGAATCTTCTCAACTTAAGTGACCAGCAACAAGTCGGACGACGAGAAAAGCTTATTCGTGCGTCAAAGGTACATGAAGACAAACCAACCAAAGAGGAATTCGAAGCGGCGCTGTCAAAATTAAAACACAATAAATCACTTGGTATCGACGATATAACATCCAAAATTATTGTAAATGGTGATGAAACTCTATCCTTAAGATTGTTTGAACTTGTTCAAATGATCTGGAGGACTGAAACCATGCCACAGTGCTGGAACACAGCTATGCTGATACCAATCCATAAAAAAGATAATCGCTTACAACGTGCAAACTACAGAGGAATCGCTCTCCTCTGCACAGCATATAAGATCTTTTTCTACAGTTTGCTAGCCAAGATCAATCCTTTTGCTGAACAACTGTTTGGAGAATATCAGTGTGGCTTCCGGCGGGGCCGAGGTACCACCGATGCATTTTTCTCGATAAGGATGATTTTGGAAAAGTGCAGAGAGTTCAACATACCTGTGCCCCAACTCTTCATTGATTTCAGGCAGGCCTACGACTCTCGAGAGGCTCTATGGTCTGCTCCAGTGTCAATGGGAATCCCTGGTAAACTGGTAGCACTATGCAACTGGTAGCACTAGCAGAACTCTCAATGCTGTGTACGAGTAGAGAACGAAATATCAATGTTTTTTAAAGTCGACTCCGGTTTAAGACAAGGTGATGCTTTCTCTCCTTTACTTTTTAATTTAGCCTTGGAATATGTGTGACACCAAAAGAAACTACCGACTAGCAACAATATCTTATCATTAAACTCAGTACAGATGATCGCTTACGCCAGTGGTTTTCAAAGCGTGTTCCGCGGAACACTGGTGTTCCGCGATGCACTTTCCACTGTTCCGCGAAAAAATCAAATATACAATCAATTCAATTAAAAATTGTTTGAAAATAAAAATCAATTCAATGTAAAATTTATACGTTTCTCGGCTTTGTATGAATAAAAATATCTTTCGGGTTAAAATTACTTCTTGAAAACATAAAATATTATTGCAGTTATTAAAATTCTCCTTTTACACATAAATAAATATAGTGGAGTCATATTAGCATTTTATATTGATGTAAGAGCAAAGTTGAATTTTTTTTTTGTTTTATGTTAAGGACATAAAAGTTAGTGGGCATGTAATTATTTAGCAAATTTGGAGGTCCGGAAGTGCCTCAAAAATGGCAAAAACTGGTTTTTTGGTGTTTTTTGAGTAGATCGCTTCACTATTTTTGAAATATTTCGGGCTCTAATGGTCATAAAAAAAAAAAAAAATGAGAAATGCTTGTGATTAAATTTCAAATCCATCTAGGGTGGTTAGATACTTTAAAAATGTAACCTAACCTCAAAAAACCGAATCGCGTGACTTTTTTTTTTTTCTACTAAATTTATGATAAGGGGCGGACAAATCGTCGAATTTTCATGAAAATTTCAGAAAACATGTATTTTAATAGTCTTAATATGGGATTTAATTTTTATGAAAAAATTTTAATTTTTTCGGCCACAATTGGCATTTTTCGTTAAATTTGGCAAATGGTGCCATTTTATGAGAAGTCATCCAAAATAAAATTTTTTTTTTAATCTGTACTTTTTTTTATCTACTTTAACCTAAGTATAATTAAAATTATGTTGCCTTAATTTAAATGCCCATTTTTGGGCATGAAAAAAAAAACATTAATTTTTGCATTTTTTTGACATTTTACCATATATACGGTATTATTTATGCTATTATCATGTATTTTGCATAAAAGTGAAATATGCAATTCAAATTAATAAAAAATATTTTTTAAAATTATACATAACCTACAAAACTTTTTTTTCTTGCATTGCGTTAAATTGCTTTTGGTAAATAATTAAAATTAAACTAACAAAATATATGACATAATAATAAAAAATAGCAGTTGAAGTAGTATATAAGTAATAGTTTAAGCAAAAATTGTAATAATAATTTAAACTGAGGATGACGTAAGCCGAAATCGATATTCAATAAACTAAAAAATCAAATCCAAATTGTTACTATAAGGAAGTTTATATTATTATTAATAAAATAAAAATTTTAAAAATAAACAGCAAAAAGTATATTTTTAAATATTGCATTTTAATTCAAAAGTGACAAAAGCACACAAACAGTGAATAATATGGAAAACCATAATAACACATATAGAATTTTCAATTGAAAACATAATTGGCGTAAAATTAGTTATGCTGTGTATTTTATATGTTTAAAAAATGTTTGAAAAAAATCGAATATTACTTTTTTTTAAAATCTTATATCAAATATTTACAATAATTGTAATAACATTTTAATTATTTACCAAAAGCAATTTAGGGCATTGCAAGAAAAAAAAGTTTTGTAGGTTATGTATAATTTTAAAAAATATTTTTTATTAATTTGAATTGCATATTTCACTTCTATGCAAAATACATGATAATAGCATAAATAATACCGTATATATGGTAAAATGTCAAAAAAATGCAAAAATTAATGTTTTTTTTTCATGCCCAAAAATGGGCATTTAAATTAAGGCAACATAATTTTAATTATACTTAGGTTAAAGTAGATAAAAAAAGTACAGATTAAAAAAAAAAAGTTTTATTTTGGATGACTTCTCATAAAATGGCACCATTTGCCAAATTTAACGAAAAATGCCAATTGTGGCCGAAAAAATTAAAATTTGTTCATAAAAATTAAATCCCATATTAAGACTATTAAAATACATGTTTTCTCAAATTTGCATGAAAATTCGACGATTTGTCCGCCCCTTATCATAAATTTAGTAAAAAAAAAAAAAAGTCACGCGATTCGGTTTTTTGAGGTTAGGTTACATTTTTAAAGTATCTAACCACCCAAGATGGATTTGAAATTTAATCACAAACATTTTTCATTTTTCTCTTTTTTTTTTATGATCATTAGAGCCCGAAATATTTCAAAAATAGTTAAGCAACCTACTCAAAAAACACCAAAAAACCAGTTTTTGCCATTTTTGAGGCACTTTCGGACCTCCAAATTCGCTAAATAATTACATGCCCACTAACTTTTATGTCCTTAACATAAAACAAAAAAAAAAATTCAACTTTGCTCTTACATCAAATATATCACTTTTTTTTTACTAATATGACTCCACTAATAAAAAATGTACGAAGTTTTTGTTTCACACGATATGAACAAATGATTGGATAAGAAACCCGTTTACTTCTTCCGAATTTTCTAGTTTTACTTTAAATGAAGAAAAAGAATTGACGTCGCTTTCTTCAGATCGTGGATTAAAATTACAGTTCCATGAAAATACTCCTGAAAATTTTTGGATCTTTGTTAAAGATGAATACCCGAGTATAGGCTAAAAATCCCAAAACATATTATTGTTATTTTCCACGGCATAATTTTGCGAAGCAGGATTTTCAACTATGATCAATATAAAGACGAACAAACGTGAGAGACTAGGGAATTTAGAAGAAGAAATGCGTGTGGCGATATCATTTATTCGCCCCGGTATCGCTGAGATCTGCAAAGATCGTCAAGCTCATGGTTCGCATTAAGTTTGAGATTTTTTAAAAGTATTGTAATTTTAATTGTGCTTTCAATAAATATATTTACATCAATCGATATCGGTACATATTTTACGCATGGAGGGATCAGTTTTTATTAATTTGTTAATTTTTTTCTATTTTTTGATCCACGGGTGTGACAACCCCGCGTACTCCAGTCCCTGTTATTGGCACATGAGTTAACGTGAGATATCACATACCACTGGCAATAGCAGTGAGATATCACTAGCCAAGGTGATATCTTAGGGGTGCTGGCGGATGAACTGTATTCAGTCAACGGTAGCACTCTCAATCTTAGCTAATGAATATTCCTTGATGCTGGAACGCTGTAGCTTGCTCGAAGAAATGAGCTTTCATATAACTATATATCTGAGCTTTAATCATTGAAAAATATACTGCGTTCCATAATCAAGGATTATGCCATTAGCTGGACTATTGGCAAACCAATTTTAGTTTTGTTCCTGCAAATTTTTAAAACAAATTTGCTTTTTATCTCTTATTTTATTTTTATTTTCCCTATCCTATCACGAAATATTGGCCTATGTCATATTTTATATGTGATAGGATTTATAGTTTAGTTGTCCATTATTTAACAAAAAAAATTAAAAAAACAAAAAAAACAGATTTGCGTCCATTAACATCCTTAAAACGCATGTTGTTGTGGGACCTTGGTCTTAAAAGGTTTTTATGTGTTGTTGTGACACATATTGTAATGCCTACTACACATAACATTTTATTAAAAAAAAAAATATTATTTTCTAAAAGTAGCACTTGGAAGCAGGGGGTTGCCAATCACACGCTGCGACACGATTCGGTTTCCTTTTTTCTTTATAATTACTACGTTTTCATGCAGATCGAAAAGGAATTGAATCCTCATCCCGTTTTCAAACTCTAAATAGATTGAAAACGGGTTGAAAACGTTTTTAAAACTGTGTTGAAAAACTGTCAAAATGTCAAAAAGCGTTTAATTGTGTTTCATTAATTGTGTTCAATATTTTATTTTTTTATGATTGATATTGTATTTTTCTTTTAAATAAAGTTAATGAATAAACATTTTATAAATCAATGTGAAATTAGTTGTTTTGTAATTAAAAACAAACATAAACATTTTACTGCGCATGACACGATTCCGTTTTCATGTATTTTCGAATATTTGGATACCGATACGATCCCAAAAAAAAATCGAGATCGTAGGTGCGTTCGATTTGACTGAAACAACTGAAAAAACAACAACAATTGCATTTAATTCTTCAGTTGATTCAGTTGCTTCAGTCAAATCGAACACGGCTCGTATTTAAAAATAAATAGTATTCAAAACTGTAATTGTTGATGTTTTCATGGTGAATTCAATTCGAATTTGGTTTTCAAATCGTTTTGAACTAAGCATGAAAACGTAGTAAATAATGGAGTGTTTTGGCAAACATTATTCTGTTTTTTATTGCACTTTTGGATTCAAAAATGTTAGCCACCCTCGCCCTCTGTTGTAAAGTGTATGCTGTATTGTAGATGTTCCGCCTAAAAATATATCAGAGTTTAGTGTTCCCCGACTTCAAAAAGTTTGAGAACCAAGGCTTACGCTGATGATGTTGTCATCCTCGGCCGAAGTGAAGCTGTTATGAGTGAGACTTTTAAGTCGCTTGAGAGTGATGCTAGAAAAATTGGTCTGCAAATTAACTACGATAAAACCAAACATATGGATGTTTTAAGAGAGGCTGAGAAGAAGAGGCTTTGATGTGCGGCGATAAACGAATCGGGAGTTGAATCTTTTAAATATTTGGATCAATGCTTGACTCAAACAACAGCATACTTACAGATACAAAAATTCGAATCGCTGCAGGTAATCGAACTTTCTACTCAATTAAACCTCTCCTTGGATCACCGTATGTATCAACTAACACCAAGCTCAAGTTGATTAGACCGGTTGTGATCGACATTGATTAGACCGGTTGTGATGTATGGGTCACAAACGTGGACCCTTACAAAAAATGAAGAATCGCATTTATTTGTATTTGAGCGTAAGATCCTACGCTACATTTTTGGTCCACTTATAGGACAGACGATGTAGAGTACAGAACCCGGTATAACTTTAAGACCAGAGACCTTCTTGAGGGTCCTGATATAATAGGTTGTATCCGTTCTAATAGGATTTCTTGGTTTGGGCATGTTCTACGAGCCGATTCACAGTGTGGGATGATTAGAAAAATGTACGTTAGTACACCAAGGAGTGGGTAACCGCGAGGTAGACCACGACTACAATGGGAGACGAACGTAATAAACGACTTTAAAAAATCGGCTGTCATGGTAATTATGTCGCTGTTGCGAATGAACGTGGTGAATATTCGAAGCTGATTATACTGGCAACTCTCCTACATGGAGCATGAACGCCAAGAAAAAAAAGGTGCTATTACACACAAATTAGATTCATCGGCATAATGTAGCTTTGCAGTTCGTATCAAACAATATACTTTTTGACATCTAACATTCATCTGACATGAGCCATTTTCGCTCCAATATCCAATTTTTCTGGTCGATAGAAGGATTTTGAGTCATTATAGATTAGTTTTTCTAGCTGACATTAACCGGTGTTGTTGGTTGGCATGATTCAGGTGTTGTAAAAGTTTGCCAAGAGCACACTAGTCTGTAAAACATAAATTCATTTCACGGACAAACAAGAGTCATAGTTTTTTACCAGTTTGAAACTGATATAATATTAATTATTAAAGAAGATTATGTTTTTTCCTAAGTACAATTTTCTGGTTCCATAATCCGCATTTGATATTCAGCAAAAGTAAGTACGCGTCTACCAACATGCAATACTCTTGTAACAAAGTTGAGTTCAACATCATTTCTATCAACCGATAAATTTTTAAGCATAACCAACCACAACGCAACCAACCACTTCTATGGAGTTTTATAACTTAAGTTAAACAAATAGATAGTTTGAAATTTAATAAGTCTGATCATGTCTCTTTCTAAGCATAAAACGTCCAAATTCGAACCCAAAAGTGAACTAAACAAAATGAGAATTGCCAAACAATTGTAACATATTTTACTCCCCTTTGTTTGAAAAAAGAAATAAAAAGTCAAAATGAAAATACCTAAGTAATGACATAAAATTGGAAAGAAAATTTAATTTTTATATTTAATTTAAAAAAAAAACATTTTTTATCTCATACCTAGCAGGTATGTTTGTTTATCAAATTACAGGCTAAATCTACTAAATTTATCATTAATCTTAATATTACTCGTACCCTAGTCAAATCTTAAAACACTCGAATGAAAGAAGAAATATAAATAAATAGGGAAGAAATATAAATATAACTATAGTAAGTTAGGGATATGGCTTTAGCATTCACACCAAGAACTTCTCTTTATAAATTAGACAATTAATATCAGATTTCTACATATGGACATATGGAATCATCAACAATAATAACTATTTTATTCCTAATTATCTTCACAACACCTAAGTACTATTTGTACTGTTAGTTGTTCAAACGTAACTCGAACTTTATTGTTATTTCCAGAAATTGGATACCATGTTACCTAGGTAAAATAATCAACACATTCAGATTAGGGTTTCTCATTTCCCGTAGAAATTCAAATCCCGGGAAGCCGGGACAAAAAATGTTAAATTCCCGGGATCCCGGGAAAGCCCGGGAAACACTAAAGGCTAGATTTTTCTAATTAGGTGGTAGAAAAATGTGTAAAATTAAAACAGCACAAAAAATGTGCTATTGATTTTTAAATTTCTATTATTTTTAATTAGAAAAACTTCAAAAATTAAATATAAAATAAGACATAAAAACAAAACAAAAATAAATGCATAATACTAATTTTTAAATAATTTTTCAAAAAACTAGGTTGGCAATGGCGCTACCACTCAATTTTGTCCGAATTTTCGTGACGAAACGTCCTGCCGCAGAAAAAGCTCTTTCTGATTCAATTGATGTCGGTGTGATAGTCATTAGTGAATTGTATAATCTAAATTATTTGTACTCTGCTTAGTTGCTTCAAAAATTACCAATTCTTTTGTGATGTTTTAACGTCATATGATACATGTTCTGTGATACAATCAAACCAAAATCACAATAACAACGGTACTTCTCAGCACCATAAGACAAAAAATATTGGACCTTCAGCCGTATTTTGCAATTGAACATTGAAAACATTAGCAAGTCAAAAACTGATCGTTTAAAAAGAGTATTAAAGTTATTATTTCGATATCAACGTTTTAATTCTGGCAGGAAACGCATGCAACAGATGAAGATCAACTTACCTCTAGAGGAAAAATTGTTGGTTATAAACTAATTAGTGCTATTTACCATCAAACGTATGGATCTGGCACGTATATTAAGTCAGAAATCATGAACTGCACCCACTTACACCAGACGGACAACGATATACATGTTACAGGGCTGCCACAGGCGACTATTTAGGCGACTAAAGCGACTATTTTTAACGTTTGGCGACTATGGCGACTTTTTTGTCATAAAACAGGCAAAAACGACTATTTTCAGGACATTTCAACAAAAAGGGCTACTTTTTTAAGTTACGGGCGACTATTTTCTTTTTTTTTTCCTTCCTCCACGTGCCCGTTTCGGCGGATAACAGGTAATCTATCAGACCGTGTGCTGATTGGCTGCTAAGATCACATGTCTTCTGTCTACCAATAAAATTCCCTCTAGCACAATCTAGTTGACCAATAGAATCTAAGTTCTCAGTTAGAAGAACACGGAGAAGAGTGAAAGACGAAAGGAGGAATTTTCAACCTCGTGCGCCGCTACTTTCCGAAGTCTACCATTTTGCAAAATAAAAATAAAAACCAGGAATTGCTGTAGTTTGCGAAAGGAATGTGGATACTTGAAAGTTTTTGTTTATAAAGAGGTAAGTGTCAATAACTTTTTATTGAATCCTGATTTAATTGAAATTCCGTACAGTATCCGTAATTTTCCTTTCGTTTCTGATTGATGAATTTGGAAGATTGCGCAATTGCGACAGTTTTATATCTATCACGTATCTCTTGGCTACCATTTATTTTCGCTTTGTTGCTATTGCGGATTGTTGGCGCGGTGTCTGTGTAGCTAAGGGGCCCTTCGAAATGGGTAAACTTTTACTTGGAATAAAAAACATTGCATAATTTTAGTGTTACGTTTTTAGTTCTTAACCCTTTTCGAAAAAAATACCTGGCCACACCACTAGTTGCCATCTTTCTTCCTTAGCAAATTTTAATACTGAAAAAAGATTTTTTAAATTAAATCTTCATTTTGATGACAAAAATAATGAATATTTGAAATTCCGACGCCAAATTCTAATATTTTGGCCGTCAAGTTGGCGATAGCTGAATATTTCGCTAAACATGTGTTATTGCCAAAATGATTGTTTTCGTCGCCAACTTGGCGAAAATTAAGATTTTTTTTCCTAAAATCTACCAAATTTTTTAAATTCTGCATCGTTTTTTGTTGAAAATGTAAATATCCTACTGTAGCGACATTTGTTAAGGCTTGCCTAACTTTATCGCATGGGAATAGCGATGTGGAAAGAGGATTTTCTATTTCCCAACGAGTGTTGTCAGATGACAAGGCATCAATGTCAGAAAAAATGTTGAATGCACGGTTAAATGTGCGAGAGGGCCTGAAAAAATTCCTAAATGTTTCGCAAGTGCCCATTACCAAAACGCTCTTGATGTTAGCGTACAATGCTTCAAATTCTTATCGCAGTTATTTGGAAGAGCAAAGAGAATTGAAAGAAAAGCAGACAAAAGAAAATGCAGAGAAAGAAGAAGAAAAGAAGAGATTGCAGATGTTAAAAGAAGAATTGAAATCTAAAAAAGAAGGCATTGATGTCTTGGAATGTAAAGCAAAAGTTCTTGCAACTGAGCATAAGGATATGCAGTCTTCAGCAGACTCTCTGCTTAAAGAGGGTAATGAACGTTTGCGGAATGCCTTAAAGAAGAACGATAATGTTGAAATACAAGTTGCCCAAGGCCTTTTAGAGGCCGCAGAGAAGTTACGACAAAAAGAAAGGCAACACGAACAAGAAACTATTAAAATCAACCAAATAGTCAATAAAAGAAAATCGAATCTGATTAGCTATTTTTCAAAAGCTCCCAAAATTCAGAAATTGAATTAGACAACACATGTATAGTTAAGTTTTATTTTCTTGTGGTGTTTGAATAGCACCAAGGCAGCTCTTTTTTGTTTCGCGAAAAAAATATTTCAAATGTAAGATTTTCTTTTAATTAAAAAAAATACTTTTTAATTATAAAAAGATTACTTGTCTCATTTCAAATTCTTTGCCATGACGAAAGTTGTGAAAATAAATTCTTTGTATCTCCTTAACAGCTGCATTTTTTGTGAGTTTTTTTAAATTAAATAGGATAATAAACATGTCTTTAAAGTTCATCTATATAGTAACTGAATTAGGAGTTTGTATGAAAACCGTTCAATATATTTTTCTGTGAAGATCTAAATAGTGTGTAAAAGTACATAGATTGGTCTTGATCCTAGTTCGTCACCCTAAAAAATCTATTTTGGTAAGTTAATGCTTATTTATCTGTATACATTCAATTTAATTACTAAAATTACCTTTTTATGTTCAAACAAGGATACTATCTGGGGCACTATTTTTGATATATGAGGATACTATTTTGGATACTATTTTTGTTATTGAGGAGATTATTTTGGATACTATTTTTGTTATTGAGGAGACTATTTTGGATACTATTTTTGTTATTGAGGAGACTATTTTGGATACTATTTTTGTTATATGAGGAGACTAAAGCAACTATTTTCAAGGCTGTGCCTTAGTGGCAGCCCTGTGTTATTGTTGTTGATATATCGATCACGAAGATTGTTAACGTAAACATGCCCCTAAATACAGCGTGGCCAGCTGATACTCTACCATTATTTCACCACCCAGTAATATAGGTTGGTGACTTTAATAGCCATCACAAGCAGTGGTCCTACTCAAATAACAATCCCAATGGCATACAACTAACTGACGGGACCAATCGACAACATGTTCCTGGTATATGATACGAAAGACATAAAAACCTTTAGATCTGCTAGATGGCCAAGTTATTACAATCCCGACCTCTGTTTTTCCACAAAAAAAACGAACAATGTAACCCTATTGCAATATCTAGGGCTGTCCTACCAGGTTTGCCACGCTCTCAACATCGTTCAGTAATTTTTGAGGTAGGTATCCAAATCCCACACGTAAACTCTACTCCTCAAGCTAGATGCAATTTTAACAAAACTGGCTGAGCTAAATATGGGTCGGAGTTGGATGCAGTGATTCACTAGATCCAACCCATTCCTAAAAATTTACGATAGGTTCGTAGGAACCATCATTTTAACTGCAAAGAAATGCATCCCAAGAGACTTCCGGTGAAGAATACATTCCTGGTTGGAGTAGAGAGCGCGATATATTTATTATTTGAGGAGCACCTTAGTAGTGGTGAGTCAGACGTGGTTGATGACTTAATATACTTACTGGACTCCGCGAGGAAACAAAAGTGAATTAACGCTGTTGAAAACATTGATTTTTCCCATTCTAGTTGGGCAGCTTTGAATCTTCTTCGGAAGCTGGATGGCTCAAACTGAGTTACTCGTGCTAACAATGAAATAAATCCAGACGACATTGCAAATCACATTCTAAACATGTCTCGTTCCTCTATTAATCGCCTTCATAAGAGAACCATTAAACATAAATTAAGAGAAATGAAGGGGAAGTTTTAGGTAGATTTCTCAAAAAAATCTACTTATTTTAAGTTTTATTGGTTTTAATTTGTTGTGTTCATATGTGTCAAAAAACACCATACAAAAAATCATGACACCATATGTGTCAAAAAACATTTTCCTAATTTTGAACGAAATTAATTACTACAGAGGGGAAAAGAATTAAAAACTACTCGATTTTCAAGTGAGAAAATTTTTAATATCTTTGAAAAAAGTAAAAAAATATGTTAATAAAAATTAGCGGGATGCACGGGATCCCGGGATAAAATCCCGGGAAAACGGGATGAAAATTTACCCCCGGGATCCCGGGGAAAACGGGATCCCGCGATCCCGTTTGAGAAACCCTTATTCAGATAAATATCGCAGTAACTCACAAATAGTAAATACTGTGGAAAATGTGGAGAAACACAAACATAATTATCAAAATTAAGAACAAGATGGAGAACAGAAAAAGTATTAAAAATAATCTGAATAATAATATAAAATTCTGAAAGTTCTAATTCTTTTTATTTATAGTTGTTTTAACTTGTGTTATTTATTTATGCTTTTACCATAGAGTAGTATACTAGAGGAATAACGTTTAACACAAAAATGTGTAAGAGAATTTAAAAATAAAGAAATATACAAAATTTCTATTTGAGATTTTAACAAATGAATAAGATATATATTTGTTTCTCTTTTTGGCCTGTTTTGTATCTATTTAATACACATATTTAAAAACAAAATAAAAAAAAAGAATTTTTCTCTTTTCTTCTACTTCAAATTTTATTTATTTTGTTACTTGTAAATAAACAAAAAAAGTAAAATACACGTAAAGAAATATGATAGAAAATAAAAAGTTCTTTTACACATACATGTAAATAACCCCTTTAAAGATCGAAGGACATACTTTTTTTGTTTACTATTTACAAATAATGATCTTTAATTTCAATCAATTGTTTTTTTGATATTTTTTTTAGTTTAAAATAATATACATTTAAGTTTATGATTTTTTGGTGTCATAGGATAGTTCGAGTTTTGATTGGAATTGATTTTAATAATTGAGAGATTATGTTACATTGCAACTACTTTTAAGAAAGAATCTTTATATTCAAATGTTTGAATTAAGACGCTCGGGCATATGTTTAGGATAAATTTTGATAAATGAGAGGTTGGCGGTTTTGTTGGCGTTGATTAGGAAAGTTGTATGGTTTTCATTGTTATTGATAAATGATAATGGAGAGATTTTTTGTTACATTGTAAGTATTTTTATTTAAGAATGTTTATATTAGTATGATTTAGCTAGAACGCTTGGGTTTGTGTTTGGATTAAATATTGATAAATGCAAAGTTTGGTTTATGGCTTCGGCTTATGACATTTGTACATTCGAATTAAATGGAGTATTGGCAGGACAAATACCTGGTTAATTTTGGGGTGATATTAGGATAAGTTGCGTGGGGCAGGCCTCTTGATTGCCTATTTATTTCAATCTTCGATAACATCAGTTTCTGATATTGGATTTTGAGTAAACTTTTTAAATATGCTAATATATTTTAAAGTATGATTTGATACAGTTATATATTCCAATCCAACTATCGGTTTTTCAATTCCTACAAAATGTTTTTTTTTATTTTTTCTATTCGTACAATAGGTTTTATCTCTGTTGTGGTACTACAGATTTCTTTAATGAACTATAGCTAAACTTTAACTATACTACTAATTTATTTAGCAGCAACGGCGATTTTCAAAATATACATTTTTGAGACTGCTACTGGCCGATGATTTCAGTTAAATATTGCCGATCATCGCACGTGATACATATGCGGATGAAGGAATCACACATATTACGAAGTGTTTGTAGATTATCTCTTACAATAAATTTGCGTGATCATCTTCAAAATGATCAATTGGCATTAGCGTTCAACGAACAATTGCTCAAAATTTAAAACGGATAAATTCAATTACAAGAAAATACACAATAGTAGCCGGAATTACAATTTTTTTCTAGCATGACGGAAAGAGATAGGATTTGGATGTTTTTAGGACCTGTGACATTATACATATTTTAACCATTTACAAGTCATATTTGTCAAGTGAAAGTAAATTTTTTGAGTCATTATGTTTACAAACGAAATCCAGAATTTATTAGGTGAACAAAATACAAGATGTAAGTATTGATCGTTTATTATTAGTAGTATCATTAGTATCATTCTTGAGACGAGAACTGCATATCTGCGAAATAAACTGTGTATCGGTAGAATGTCATTTTTTCGTTTGGACGACTTGGTGTTTTTAAGTTATTAAATTAGATGTAAGGATGCTTGGTTAATTTTTTCACTGTGCATGACATTTTGCAAAAGTTGGTTCCTTGTTTTTAGAATGAAAATGTGATGGCATGACTTTCATCTTTCAGTTGACTGTGTAGTTCAAGACCTGTTGGGATAACTATTTGTCAAAAAGAGTTTAAATAAAAACCCCTTATTTCTTTTTTATGACTTGATTGAAAGTTGATATATTCTTAGTTTGTTGAGCATTAAATATAGAAAAAAAATGGCAAAATTTGATCAACTACATCAATTCCAAAACTAAATAAATTTAAATTTATTTAAATAAATAAATATTAATAAAAATTTTATTTTTTGTAGTTACAATAAAGTAAAATTGTAGGTTATAAAACCTTTAATCTCAATTTCGTAATTTGTCGGCATGCGCAAAGATCATTTTGATCTACCGTTGAGATAAACCTAAGTGTACTTTAGTGCCAGTTCCTGCTATTGACATATTGTTTAATGTGAGAAATTCCATACCACCGGTAATAGTAGTGAGATATTGCTAGCCCAGGTGCTATTTTAGCAGAGCTAATGACTGATTTCTAATAAGTTAACGTTAGCACTCTCAATCTAGTAAGACAGTACTTCTTGGTGATTGAATGTGTGTATTTATTTGAAAATATCGCATCGCGTGATTGAAAGAGTACTTCATTAATGAATTATTTAGCAACACCATTTGTGTTGTTTTAAATATTTTTAAAATTTGTTTTAACATAATTTGTAAATTTTTTTATCTCATCATAGAATATTGGCCATATGCTATATTTTATTATTTATTTTTATTATTTGGTTGCACATTCTTAAAAGAAAAATCAAAAATATTGTTGTTAAGTCTTTTAAGAAGACGGTGTTTATGTGTTTTTACGACACTTATTGTAATTGATACTTACTACACAATATTTACTAAGCACTATACATAAACAACACGCCTAGTTTAGTTCTGTATTAGAGCATTTATCATAGATGAAAAACGTGTTCTAGACAGAGTTGTGAAAACTTGACCATTTGTTCATTATTTTCTCGAACTTCAGTGGTTAAAATTTTTTGATGATAAAAATTGTTCGAGAAAATAATGAACAATTAGAATTTTAATCGGACTAAAAATCTTTAAAATTAAATATCTCAAGAACACGAATTAACACCTCTTTGTAAATTTGATATATTTTAAAGTAGGGTTAGAACTATATTTAAAAAAAAAAGTTAAAATTTAATTGATTTTAAAATTTTTTGTTAATGGAAGTGGTTTGAAAAAATGAAGAAAAATTCGAATTTCAGTCGTACTAAAAATCTTTAAAATTAAATATCTCTAGAACAAAAATTAACGCCTCTTAGTAAATTTGATATATTTTAGAATAAGGATAGAACTATTTTCAGAAAAAAAAAATTAATTAAATTCCAATTGATCTTCGATGGCGCTAGCCATCTTTAAAAATTTTTTTTAATATTTTTATTTAAAAATTAATTATAAAAACAATTAATTAATTTTTTTCAAACGACTAACTATTCATCTATCAAACAAAAAAAAGTTTATAGCCGTTCTTGAGAAATTTAATTTCAAAGTTACATCGGATTGGCAGAATTTTCATTTTTCATGCATTGTTTTCCCTATGCTCAAACTATGCACTTTAAAAAATTTTAAAATAAGTTGTATTTTTTATTTTGTTCATACTACTTATATTCCAAGTTTCAGGAAAATCAAAAATGGTAAAGTTCAAATATCGACTTTTTCACCTGCGTAGATCACGTTTTTCATCCATAATAATATTTTATCAACATTAAATTATTGATTATTTCTGTGTAGTGATCCATGAAATACCCATCCGACAACATATCAAATGTATTGTTCCGTGCTGCCAAAATAAATCTAAGGAGACAGCTTTCAAATTTTACAAAATTCCATGTAATTTGGATAGAAGAAATGCTTGGATGACAGCGATTGGATTAAAGCTGGATGATTTAAAGGTAAAAAATAATTTTGTTTGTTCAATCCATTTTATTCCGGAGTATATCGGTAATGCCCGTCTTACAAAAAACGCTGTCCCCACCTTGTTTATGTCAAAGGTAAGCGGTTTGCAAGATTTTAACAGCTACGACCCATTTCCTAGTGTACCAAACGCCATTTTGCAAGTTCCAAGGGAGTCAGTGTCTGTTGGTATACAATGTGACAAAACTGACGAAGAGATGGAATTTTTAAATATAATTAACACAATCAATTGTTCACATTGTGAATTTGACAAAAGCCATTTCAGTGATTGTGAAAGTTGTATTAAAAAATCCAAAGAACTTAATTCCAATAAAACCGAACTTAAAAATGTAAAAAGAAAATTAAAATCAATGAAAATTTTATACAATAAGTGCAAGCGAAATTTTAAAATTTTAAAAATAAAATATCGAAAGAAAAATAGTGCCACTGTTGAGAATGTTATCGACAAACTAAGTGTAAATGACAACTCTAAAAATGTTTGTAAGCTTTTGTTAAAACTAAACTATTCATATAGCAAGCAGGATAAAACTTTTGCACAGTGTTTGGATTACAAATCCGCTTCTACTTACAAATATTTAAGAGATAGTTTGCATCTAAAGTTACCGTCGGTTTCATCTATATACAAGTGGTCGCCTATTAAATTTATTCCACCGGGTATTAACGAAATATTAATGCAACAACACAACTCCTTTTTTACTAGTTTGCAATCGAAAGACAAAATTTGTGTGTTAAGCTTTGATGAAATTACTATTAAACAAGACTTAACACATAATATTTTAACGGATAAACTGGAAGGGTTTTATGATGATGGAACCGAACGAAAGAAAGAGCTAGCCAGCTCAGCTCTATTTTTTATGGTTCGATCATTGCTTTCGGACTGGAAATATGTCATTTATTATGTTGTTATCAACAAATCATTCTCTGCCTCTAAATTAAATGATTTAATTAAAAAAATTATTCAAATGTGTGAAGAAAAAATGGGCCTAAGGGTGGTTATGCTTACTTGCGACCAAGGCTCAATAAACATACAAGCGTATAAAAATCTTGGCGTCACGCTTGATAAGCCTTATTTTGAGTTCCGCGGTAAGAACATTTTTACACAATTTGATCCACCTCATCTCATAAAGTCCGTGCGAAATGCATTTTTGAAGTACCAACTTTCTCATAGTCAACACGGCATAGCGGATATAAATGTTATTTATAAAGTGTTTGAAAAAGACACGAACAAAAATTGCAAGCTATTGCCCAAACTTACTAAAAAGCATATTATTCCAAATAATTTTGAAAAAATGAACGTTTCATTGGCAGTTCAACTGCTAAGTAATACAGTATGCTGCGCTATTAAGACCGTGGAACAAACCTGTCCCGAAATTTTAGGAGTACATTTAGATAATGCTAAATAAACAGCAAATTTTATTGAACGGTTCAATAATATATTTGATTGTTTGAACTCACGAACTTTTTTTTCGAGGGCACCACTTGAAGCCCCACTTAGAGAAAGACAATGCGATCTATGATTATTTAAAAGACAGTTTGATATACTTGAAAGATTTAAAAATTCTTTCTGAAAATGCAAACTACATTAAATTTATCAAGAATTTGCAGATAACGATTAAAGCACAGTTGATGTTGATCGAAGATCTAACTACCACTTCTGACGTGAAATATATATTAACTGGTAGAACCAACCAAGACGCCCTTGAAAACTTCTTTTTAAAACTACGGGGTAAAGGTGGTTTTAACTACATGCCTTCTTGCAATGAAATAGGTGTTCATTTTGCAAATATAATTGTCACAAAACTCTTATTCCAAAGCGAGTACTCTAATTGTAAGGCTGACGATGGAATTATGATAGATCTCGAGTTTAATAGTTTCCAAGACATATATCAAGAAAGTTTATTTATTGCAAGGCGAGCCAGAGCATGAGGAAATGCCTGATGAGTGCGAAATAATTTATCAAAGCGATACAGACATTATTAAAATAAATGCTATCACTTATTATGCTGGCTATTGTGCCTTCAAAAAAATAAGTTGCAATAAATGTCAAAATAAATTATTAAAAGTTGAAGAAATAACAGCACCTGCAATAAATGAAACCTTTATAATCGAAAAAAAATTTAACAAGTCGACTCATTATGGGTCCTTGCGAGCACCATCGTTAGAATATGGTACGGTTGAAATTTGGTACGAGATTTGTAAAGTTTGCTTACATATTTTATCTCATTGACATAAAATCAACAGGTTTTACCAACTTTGACACCATTAAAACTGCATTGTTTTCGAAAACGAAGTATATAAATGTGACATTTCTTTTATCGAGAAAATTTGGCTTTAGTGCCATATTTATTTGCCACATTTTTTATAAATTATGTGCCAAATTAACTCGGAGTTAAAGTTAAAGGACTTTTGACAAAGGACTTCACAAAGGATTCATCAGGCATTTCCTCATGCTCTGGCTCGCCTTGCAATAAACTTTCTTTACATATGTCTTGGAAACTATTAAACTCGAGATCTATCATAATTACATCGTCAGCTTTACAATTAGAGTACTCGCTTTGGAATAAGAGTTTTGTGACAATTATATTTGCAAAATGAACACCTATTTCATTGCAAGAAGGCATGTAGTTAAAACCACCTTTAACCCGTAGTTTTGAAAAAAAGTTTTCAAGAGCGTCTTGGTTGGTTTTACCAGTTAATATATATTCCACGTCAGAAGTGGTAGTTAGATCTTCGATCAACATCAACTGTGCTTTAATCGTTATCTGCAAATTCTTGATAAATTTAATGTAGTTTGCATTTTCAGAAAGAATTTTTAAATCTTTCAAGTATATTTTTTTTTTTTTTTTTTTTCTAGCTTTTGTTTATTTATTATTGGTTTAATACATAATTTAACAATATAAAAATATAAAATTTTATAAACGATTTATATATTTGCAAAAGCACATTGTGCTAGGTGCAAATAATTATAGTAAGGTTTAATATAATAAGTTATCGAGAACAGACAAATTAGCTTTTGTATTTACTTAGATTTTACTTAACATTAGGGTTATATAATTTAGACATACGTTTTAATTTTTGTAACTAAACTTAAGCAAACGTACACATTTTTTATTTTAAGCATACTTAGAATTAATTTTCAAATATATATGATTTTAAATTTGATTTAAATAAACTGACTCTGGATTCATCTTTTAAGTCATCAGGAAGATTGTTATACATTAATAAGCCTTTATAAACCATAGAACTTTGACCACCGGCGGTTCTAAAATAAGGGATAATAAAATGCTGATCTGCATATCTTGTAGGATAATCATGAAGAGAACTTACTTTGCGAAATTCAAAGTTTTGTTTAATGAGATTATGTTTGATTTTAAAGATAAGGAACAATATCTCAAAGTCTACTAGTTTTTGTACAGGTAGAATATCTTTGTTGTACAGTAGACCAGTAGCACAGTTATACTGTAAATTTTTTACGTTTCTTAACGATTTGTTTAGCAATACATGAACTTCCTGGATCCTCGCACATGCTGTAATGCCCCAGATTGGAAGCAGATACCTAATATGGCTTAGAACGTGCGTATGGAATATCAAGTATTTAATTTTTATTGGTAGTATATTTCTCATTTTATACAGAATGAAATTGGTTGTGCGAATTTTGTTTTTTAATTTGGTTATATGATTATTCCAATTGAGATAAGGATCAATGGAAAGTCCTAAGTATTCGGCGGAATAGACTCTTTTTATCTTGTTACTATTAACATATAGATCAAAATTAGAAAATTCCGTCAAACATTTATTTTTGGTTGTAAATATCATATAGTTAGTTTTACATTCATTTATTTTCAGGTGATTACAGTCAACCCAGTTGGATATTAGATTAAGATCTGATTGCATTTTAAGTCGAAGGTCACTACAAGTTTTTTCATTATATGCTATGGCCATGTCATCTGCGAACATTACGACCTTACCACTCAAACAGAGTGAAAGTGCTTCATTTATATAAATATTAAAAAGAAGTGGTCCAAGTAAAGAGCCTTGAGGAATTCCATACGTGATTCTTTCAGTGTCACCAACAATTGAATCTATTTTAACTGCCTGTTTTCTATTGTTTAAGTAGCTAAGAAACATTTTTAAGCTATTGTTTCTAATACCAATCTCATATAGTTTTTTAATTAGGATCATATGGCAGACTGCGTCAAACGCTTTTTGTAGGTCAATAAAGAAACATGCTACCATTTGCTTTTTGTCAAGCCCTATTTTGATATCACTTACGATTTCAGAGACAGCAGATAGTGTACTTGATCTTTCACAAAATCCATATTGATGGTTGCTTATTATGTTGTTTGCTTGACAAAACTTGTTTAGTCTTCGGAAAAGAACACTCTCAAAAATTTTGGAGAAAGTACTCAATAGCGAAATTGGCCGATAGTTACCCACAGTTGTTTTAGTCGAACCTTTGTGGATAGGAATCAGCAACGCTGTTTTGAGGCAGTCTGGAAATTCATGTTTTGCTATTGCGATGTTTATCAAATTGCACAATTTGGGTACTAAAATATCTTTAAAATATAGACAAAATCTCACCGAGATTCCATCGTATCCTACAGCAGATCTTTGATTTAGTTTTGTGATTATGTCTATGATTTCATCTTGGTTTGTTTGGCTTACAATTTCAATAGTGTTATCGTCCTGCTGACTTAAGATGGAATCAATATTTATATCACTATCTGGAATAATTGACTTAATACAATTAACAAAATATTTATTAAATATATTACAATTTATTTTTGTATCAGTAGATACTTTATTCTCATGTGCAAGTGCTATATTATTTGTATTTCTAGTTTTTTTGAAGACATGTTTGTTCATAATTTGCCAAACCTTTCTAAAGTCATTATTGTTTAATTCATTTTCAAAATATTTTGTTTCGGATTGCTTTACCAAATCTTTTAACTGTTTCTTTAAAGTATTGAATTTGTCTTTTAGATAAGCGTTAGTTTTGTATTTACACTTCAATTTGTAAAATTTGTCTCTTTTTCTTTGCAATAGTTTTATTTCATTTGAGATCCATGGATCAGCTTTTATGATAGGGATATTTTTTTTTATAGTTTTAGTATGATTTTGAATAGTTGACGAACAAAGATTCATTAGATCATCAAATGTTTC
Source organism: Diogma glabrata (assembly GCA_963693315.1). Taxonomy (NCBI): domain Eukaryota; kingdom Metazoa; phylum Arthropoda; class Insecta; order Diptera; family Cylindrotomidae; genus Diogma; species Diogma glabrata. The sequence continues at coordinate 215,921,858 of OY856186.1, forward strand.
GGCATCATTTATCATCCTTGAAAATAATTCTTTATCAATTTTATCATATTCCAAAACTGTTTTGGTTTTGGAAATGGTTTTTGGAATATTTAGGTTGTCCTTGGCGATACTAAATACCAACATTTGATGATCTCCTATGACACTATCATTGATAGAAAAATAAAACTTTAGAGTAACAATATCAGTAATAATATGATCAAGAATGCTTCTTGAAGTATTGGTTATACGTGTAGCATATTCAGAATCAATCTTATTAAGGATAATGTATCCGTTAGAAAGTACTACATTGTTATATGCTTGTACAACATTGTCGTGCTCGTTAAGTAAATTGAAATTGAAATCCCCAATTATATAAGTATTCTTGTTTTTTTGTACGATTTCTTCAAATTTCAAAAGAAATTCATTTACCATATCAATATTACTGTACGGAGGACGATATACGGCTAAGATATTGCAATCAATGTTTAAGAGTTTAATCATAAGAAAATTATTTAAATTAAAAGATAAATCAAAAGCTAAATCTGAATTAATACTATCAATTACATATACTGCCGTACCACCACCTCTCTTGTCTTCTCTAGTAGAGAAATATGAAGTATAATTATCAATTTTATACAAATTAATTTCATTTTTATTAACAAAAACCTCCGTTAAAACAATTACATGAACAACAAAGCTATATGACGATATTAAATATTTTATGTCAGCGAGTTTATTTCTAATGCTTTGAGCATTAAAATAAACAATATTCAAGTTAGAATCAAAATTACTGTTGGTTTTATTAATGCAATACTTAATGTCAATACAATCAACTAAATTATAAGGTGTGCAATCCATGATTTTTGTTTGTGTTAGAGTTTGGCAAATTATAATTTATTTTTAATAATTTCGTCAACTTGATTTTTTGATTTTTTTTAATTAAAACATGATTATTAAAGTTATCATACCATACATACTTGTAGCCTTCATTTTTTAATTTTTTTGCATAATTCAATAATTCGACATTGTGCATTGTGAGAAATGAGGATAAGAAAACTTGTTTTTCTAAATTAACTTCTTTTGTAATTTGATGAGTAAATATTGACCCATGATTTTTTTTTGCTTTCATCAATTTATTTTTGAAAATAGGTGAGATGAACTGTACAATAATTGGAGGATTTGCATTTTTAACATTTTCTGACTTTCCTTTTTTGCTTCTTCGAATTTCCATAATATCGCTCTTGGTCACTGGAACCTGCAGTATTTTTGTGATTTCTAAGACGATATCTAGATCAGTTTGTTCCGTTGAATGAGATATACCACCAAAAACTACATGATCATTAAGTTTTTCTTGTTTAAGTTCAACAATTTCATTTTCTAAGGTCGCAACGCGTTCTTCGAGTTTTATGTAATTTAAAAGAATTTTTTGCATTTCTTTGTTTATTTTAAGTATTTTATCTAATTTTGCAGCATTGTTTGAGCCCTCTAGTTCGTCATCAGTGGTGAAACCGTTATCGCTATCGATGTTTTCTGTTGATGGCAAGCGTTTGGCGTTAGATTTACCGCATTTGTTAGTACAATTAAATTTGACTTTTTTCTCTATAATGTTGGAGTAAGTAATACGATTAACGTTAGCACATTCCACATGAAATATTTTTTTACACGTTTCACATTGAACTTTTCTATCCTTTTTTGCTAAGTTAAAATTACAAATTTCACAGACTGATTGAGACACATTTGCTTTAGTTGAGCTTAAGAAATCACTACAATTTCTGACTTGATTACGGTTTGGTTTACGAGTCATTATTATGTGATTATAACACTTCGATGATAACCAAATTTTTTTTTTTAAACAAACTTTCCCGTTTATTTTACAATTTGTTATTTAATTTTAATTTATTTTAATTTTATAGAACAAAATTTTTTGCGACTGCACTCGACAACAATCAAAATTGAGTTGAACCAAGTTGAGTTGAGTTCAAACTGTCTTTTAAATAATCATAGATCGCATTGTCTTTCTCTAAGTGGGGCTTCAAGTGGTGCCCTCGAAAAAAAAGTTCGTGAGTTCAATCAAATATATTATTGAACCGTTCAATAAAATTTGCTGTTTATTTAGCATTATCTAAATGTACTCCTAAAATTTCGGGACAGGTTTGTTCCACGGTCTTAATAGCGCAGCATACTGTATTACTTAGCAGTTGAACTGCCAATGAAACGTTCATTTTTTCAAAATTATTTGGAATAATATGCTTTTTAGTAAGTTTAGGCAATAGCTTGCAATTTTTGTTCGTGTCTTTTTCAAACACTTTATAAATAACATTTATATCCGCTATGCCGTGTTGACTATGAGAAAGTTGGTACTTCAAAAATGCATTTCGCACGGACTTTATGAGATGAGGTGGATCAAATTGTGTAAAAATGTTCTTACCGCGGAACTCAAAATAAGGCTTATCAAGCGTGACGCCAAGATTTTTATACGCTTGTATGTTTATTGAGCCTTGGTCGCAAGTAAGCATAACCACCCTTAGGCCCATTTTTTCTTCACACATTTGAATAATTTTTTTAATTAAATCATTTAATTTAGAGGCAGAGAATGATTTGTTGATAACAACATAATAAATGACATATTTCCAGTCCGAAAGCAATGATCGAACCATAAAAAATAGAGCTGAGCTGGCTAGCTCTTTCTTTCGTTCGGTTCCATCATCATAAAACCCTTCCAGTTTATCCGTTAAAATATTATGTGTTAAGTCTTGTTTAATAGTAATTTCATCAAAGCTTAACACACAAATTTTGTCTTTCGATTGCAAACTAGTAAAAAAGGAGTTGTGTTGTTGCATTAATATTTCGTTAATACCCGGTGGAATAAATTTAATAGGCGACCACTTGTATATAGATGAAACCGACGGTAACTTTAGATGCAAACTATCTCTTAAATATTTGTAAGTAGAAGCGGATTTGTAATCCAAACACTGTGCAAAAGTTTTATCCTGCTTGCTATATGAATAGTTTAGTTTTAACAAAAGCTTACAAACATTTTTAGAGTTGTCATTTACACTTAGTTTGTCGATAACATTCTCAACAGTGGCACTATTTTTCTTTCGATATTTTATTTTTAAAATTTTAAAATTTCGCTTGCACTTATTGTATAAAATTTTCATTGATTTTAATTTTCTTTTTACATTTTTAAGTTCGGTTTTATTGGAATTAAGTTCTTTGGATTTTTTAATACAACTTTCACAATCACTGAAATGGCTTTTGTCAAATTCACAATGTGAACAATTGATTGTGTTAATTATATTTAAAAATTCCATCTCTTCGTCAGTTTTGTCACATTGTATACCAACAGACACTGACTCCCTTGGAACTTGCAAAATGGCGTTTGGTACACTAGGAAATGGGTCGTAGCTGTTAAAATCTTGCAAACCGCTTACCTTTGACATAAACAAGGTGTGGACAGCGTTTTTTGTAAGACGGGCATTACCGATATACTCCGGAATAAAATGGATTGAACAAACAAAATTATTTTTTACCTTTAAATCATCCAGCTTTAATCCAATCGCTGTCATCCAAGCATTTCTTCTATCCAAATTACATGGAATTTTGTAAAATTTGAAAGCTGTCTCCTTAGATTTATTTTGGCAGCACGGAACAATACATTTGATATGTTGTCGGATGGGTATTTCATGGATCACTACACAAAAATAATCAATAATTTAATGTTGATAAAATATTATTATGGATGAAAAACGTGATCTACGCAGGTGAAAAAGTCGATATTTGAACTTTACCATTTTTGATTTTCCTGAAACTTGGAAAATAAGTAGTATGAACAAAATAAAAAATACAACTTATTTTAAAATTTTTTAAAGTGCATAGTTTGAGCATAGGGAAAACAATGCATGAAAAATGAAAATTCTGCCAATCCGATGTAACTTTGAAATTAAATTTCTCAAGAACGGCTATAAACTTTTTTTTGTTTGATAGATGAATAGTTAGTCGTTTGAAAAAAATTAATTAATTGTTTTTATAATTAATTTTTAAATAAAAATATTAAAAAAAATTTTTAAAGATGGCTAGCGCCATCGAAGATCAATTGGAATTTAATTAATTTTTTTTTCTGAAAATAGTTCTATCCTTATTCTAAAATATATCAAATTTACTAAGAGGCGTTAATTTTTGTTCTAGAGATATTTAATTTTAAAGATTTTTAGTACGACTGAAATTCGAATTTTTCTTCATTTTTTCAAACCACTTCCATTAACAAAAAATTTTAAAATCATTTAAATTTTAACTTTTTTTTTAAATATAGTTCTAACCCTACTTTAAAATATATCAAATTTACAAAGAGGTGTTAATTCGTGTTCTTGAGATATTTAATTTTAAAGATTTTTAGTCCGATTAAAATTCTAATTGTTCATTATTTTCTCGAACAATTTTTATCATCAAAAAATTTTAACCACTGAAGTTCGAGAAAATAATGAACAAATGGTCAAGTTTTCACAACTCTGTCTAGAACACGTTTTTCATCTATGATAAATGCTCTAATACAGAACTAAACTAGGCGTGTTGTTTATGTATAGTGCTTAGTAAATATTGTGTAGTAAGTATCAATTACAATATGTGTCGTAAAAACACATAAACACCGTCTTCTTAAAAGACTTAACAACAATATTTTTGATTTTTCTTTTAAGAATGTGCAACCAAATAATAAAAATAAATAATAAAATATAGCATATGGCCAATATTCTATGATGAGATAAAAAAATTTACAAATTATGTTAAAACAAATTTTAAAAATATTTAAAACAACACAAATGGTGTTGCTAAATAATTCATTAATGAAGTACTCTTTCAATCACGCGAAGCGATATTTTCAAATAAATACACACATTCAATCACCAAGAAGTACTGTCTTACTAGATTGAGAGTGCTAACGTTAACTTATTAGAAATCAGTCATTAGCTCTGCTAAAATAGCACCTGGGCTAGCAATATCTCACTACTATTACCGGTGGTATGGAATTTCTCACATTAAACAATATGTCAATAGCAGGAACTGGCACTAAAGTACACTTAGGTTTATCTCAACGGTAGATCAAAATGATCTTTGCGCATGCCGACAAATTACGAAATTGAGATTAAAGGTTTTATAACCTACAATTTTACTTTATTGTAACTACAAAAAATAAAATTTTTATTAATATTTATTTATTTAAATAAATTTAAATTTATTTAGTTTTGGAATTGATGTAGTTGATCAAATTTTGCCATTTTTTTCTATATTTAATGCTCAACAAACTAAGAATATATCAACTTTCAATCAAGTCATAAAAAAAGAAATAAGGGGTTTTTATTTAAACTCTTTTTGACAAATAGTTATCCCAACAGGTCTTGAACTACACAGTCAACTGAAAGATGAAAGTCATGCCATCACATTTTCATTCTAAAAACAAGGAACCAACTTTTGCAAAATGTCATGCACAGTGAAAAAATTAACCAAGCATCCTTACATCTAATTTAATAACTTAAAAACACCAAGTCGTCCAAACGAAAAAATGACATTCTACCGATACACAGTTTATTTCGCAGATATGCAGTTCTCGTCTCAAGAATGATACTAATGATACTACTAATAATAAACGATCAATACTTACATCTTGTGTTTTGTTCACCTAATAAATTCTGGATTTCGTTTGTAAACATAATGACTCAAAAAATTTACTTTCACTTGACAAATATGACTTGTAAATGGTTAAAATATGTATAATGTCACAGGTCCTAAAAACATCCAAATCCTATCTCTTTCCGTCATGCTAGAAAAAAATTGTAATTCCGGCTACTATTGTGTATTTTCTTGTAATTGAATTTATCCGTTTTAAATTTTGAGCAATTGTTCGTTGAACGCTAATGCCAATTGATCATTTTGAAGATGATCACGCAAATTTATTGTAAGAGATAATCTACAAACACTTCGTAATATGTGTGACTCCTTCATCCGCATATGTATCACGTACGCTGATCGGCAATATTTAACTGAAATCATCGGCCAGTAGCAATCTCAAAAATGTATATTTTGAAAATCGCCGTTGCTGCTAAATAAATTAGTAGTATAGTTAAAGTTTAGCTATAGTTCATTAAAGAAATCTGTAGTACCACAACAGAGATAAAACCTATTGTACGAATAGAAAAATATGGAGGGGCTGAAATCTCACAGCTCTGAGATATCAAGACTTCGGTCTGGGTTAAGGATTTTGATATAGTTTTCGGCAAAAAACTTTTATGAGGACACGGTTTTTAGTTTTGGGCAGCGATGTATATCAAACATAACTCTTTATTAAAGTATTTTTTATCGCTGTTTAAAAATTTATTACAAAACTAACACGAAACATCAATACGTTACCGGAAAATTATAATCAAAATTCCAAAAATATTGTTAAATTAAATAAAATCAAACTTTTTCAAAATTCCAAAAATTATAATAAAATCAAAAATTTAAAATTTTTCAAAATTCTAAAAATATTCCAAAAATTCTTACAAAATCAACAGTTAAAACTTTTGCCGAAATTCTAAAAATATTGCAAAAATTATTACAAAATCAAAAATACAAACTTTTTCAAAATTCCAAAAATATTTCAAAAAACTATAACAAATTCAAAAATTTCCATGTCCAATTTCATTTTAAATTACATTTACATCATAAAAACAGTTACATTTTTTCCCCCAAAAAATTGGCTAAAAAATTAAATGAAATCATTTTTTGACACACTTGACATTATTTTTTGACAAACTTATAATGCCATAATTCTCTATAATAATAATAAAATATCATGTCATACGAACTATTAATTTTATTTTTTTCTGAAAAAATAGGGTAAAAAATAAATAAACACCTTTCTTTTGACACACTTGACAACATTTTTTTGACAAAGTTATAATGCCATAATTCTCAATAATCATAATAAAATTTCATTTCAAACAAACAATGTTATTTTTTTTCCAAAAATTAGGTAAAAAACTAAATAAAAATCTTTTGACACACTTGACAACATTTTTTTGACAAACTTATAATGCCATAATTCTCAATAATAATAATAAAACTTCATTTCAAACAAACAATTAATTTTATTTTTTTTTCCAAAAAATTGGGTAAAAAAATAAATAAAAATCTTTCTTTTGACACACTTGACAACATTTTTTTGACAAACTTATAATGCAATAATCTAGATTTTGGTCTTACATACTAATCCCGACCATCAAGATTTCTCCAAATTCAATGTTCCTACTCGTAATCACTTAAAATGAACGTTTTTTAAGCAAAAACTATGCAAATTTCCTTGTTTTGACACACTTGACGATTTTTTTGACACACTTCCGGTACAGTTATCAAACACATCGTCCTTCGGCTCTTCCCATTGAGTAAACCTATTTTTAGAAAAAAAAAATTTTGAAATCCGTCCAGCGGTTTTCTAGATTTCGTCGGTTCCAGACGGCCGGACGGCCGACAGACAGACACACATTTTTTTTTTTTTGCTTTTTTAGAATCAGTAGGTCCTAAAACGTCGAGAAATGCCAAAAAAAGTGGGGGTAAGAATTTCACTTTGAGCTCATGAATGTAATACTTAGGTCTTTCAGACCGAAGTAAAATAAAAAAAAACATTTTGTAGGAATTGAAAAACCGATAGTTGGATTGGAATATATAACTGTATCAAATCATACTTTAAAATATATTAGCATATTTAAAAAGTTTACTCAAAATCCAATATCAGAAACTGATGTTATCGAAGATTGAAATAAATAGGCAATCAAGAGGCCTGCCCCACGCAACTTATCCTAATATCACCCCAAAATTAACCAGGTATTTGTCCTGCCAATACTCCATTTAATTCGAATGTACAAATGTCATAAACCGAAGCCATAAACCAAACTTTGCATTTATCAATATTTAATCCAAACGCAAACCCAAGCGTTCTAGCTAAATCATACTAATATAAACATTCTTAAATAAAAATACTTACAATGTAACAAAAAATCTCTCCATTATCATTTATCAATAACAATAAAAACCATACAACTTTCCTAATCAACGCCAACAAAACCGCCAACCTCTCATTTATCAAAATTTATCCTAAACATATGCCCGAGCGTATTTGAATATAAAGATTCTTTCTTAAAAGTAGTTGCAATGTAACATAATCTCTCAATTATTAAAATCAATTCCAATCAAAACTCGAACTATCCTATGACACCAAAAAATCATAAACTTAAATGTATATTATTTTAAACTAAAAAAAATATCAAAAAAACAATTGATTGAAATTAATGATCATTATTTGTAAATAGTAAACAAAAAAAGTATGTCCTTCGATCTTTAAAGGGGTATTTACATGTATGTGTAAAAGAACTTTTTATTTTCTATCATATTTCTTTACGTGTATTTTACTTTTTTTGTTTATTTACAAGTAACAAAATAAATAAAATTTGAAGTAGAAGAAAAGAGAAAAATTCTGTTTTTTTTATTTTGTTTCTAAATATGTGTATTAAATAGATACAAAACAGGCCAAAAAGAGAAACAAATATATATCTTATTCATTTGTTAAAATCTCAAATAGAAATTTTGTATATTTCTTTATTTTTAAATTCTCTTACACATTTTTGTGTTAAACGTTATTCCTCTAGTATACTACTCTATGCTTTTACTGAATACTTAAGACACAAACTGCTTTTCTCACAAAACCATGAAAAAATTAAAAGTCGTTAGACGGGCTTTATACGAAGTTTTGTATTATGTAACAACAAAAATGACAAAAATTGTTTGTGATGTTTAATGACCTTGATCAAACAAAAATTATAATTTATTTTTTTAAATTTTCCTAAAGTTTCCATTATTGATTTCATTATCAATTTCATTATTAATAGATGAAATGATGACAAACAAAATGGTAGGTCAATAATCTTGATAGCGTAATTTATTCTCATGATATCTGAATAAGAAACTTTTTTGTTTTTTTAGTCAATTGAAAAAAAAATAAATCAACTTCGTTAACAAAAGGGCTGAGTTCGTTTTCATACGTTCGTGAGAAGTCGAAGTCATCAGTTCGTGAGAAACTTATTGCTCATTTATTGTGTTCATACAAAGATTCGAAAATCCGGCCCGGTCATAAAGTAAAGCAATATTTGTATTCAAAATTATAGGTAGATTCCAGTTCGCTGCTAAATTGTACTAAACTGCTAAAATTAAACTTCACAAAATCTTGAAATAGTTATTAGATGTAAAAATGTCATTAATTAATAATATTTAAATGAGAAGTTTTACATAACAATTAAACTTTAAAATCAAGTTTTTTTAGACAAAAACTAAAAAGTACTTTTTTATTCGCCTATATATTAAAGTGTTACTTTATTACTGTGATTTGAGGCTTTAAAGTATCACTTTTCAACTATTTATTTTGTCGTCATAGCTACGTCCAAAAAAGTAAAACGCATTTGTATTTGTTTAAATTCTATGAAAAATAAATTTTTTTATCAAAGCAACCCGCAAATTCAAAATTTCGTTATCCAATTAAAATAGTTGCTATCATTTGTTGTCATAGAATTCGGAAAAAATAATAAATATTTTTTCAAAGGTTACTTGTAGTCGAGGAAAATTAGGTTTTAACTTCTAAGTCCTCAGGGACAGCTCCGATTTTGATGATTTTTTTTTTTAAATGTGTGTTTTTATATATTATTTGAAATCAGAAACATTACAATGTGCGCAATTAAATATTTATATTGTTTAAATAATAAAAACATAATTTAGGGAGAGAAAAAATTTTGTCACGATATTTTTTAACTTTTAAATAGTATAATTTAAAAAATTTGTTTTGTTTTCTTTTTTAATTTTTAAAAGCTTTAAATTATACGAATATTGTAAGAAAAAAATTGTAAACAATTATAAATTATTTTGTATTTATTTTACATTTAAATATGAAAATATATAATTCTAAATTCAGAAAGTGTAAACTATAAATTCAGGAAATTCGATCATTTTAATTCGATGATTAAAGGGCAGAGAAGTCCCCATATAATGAATAAGCATTTCCATAATCCCACAAAAAAAAATAAAGTCCTATTTTCATATAATTTAAATTATATGAGTTGAACATGTATGATTCATAGTAACATAACTCTGTCAATTTTAAAGTTACAACTTCCATTAAAAACTCGATTTATAGGTTCTTTCAAAGCTATAAGATGATATATATTCCAACATGCCTAAGCCCTTCACCTTCAAATTGTTAAGGGTTGAACGACTCGAAAGGAGTGATTCGTGCACTATAATGCAAACTTGAAACAGTTATATCTTTGGTATTTTTTATCCCACAGAAAATAAAATAAAACCAATTTTTGGTTAAGAAAAAACCTACGTTTTTGTCTGGAGAATTTTTTTACGTATATTTGTTAGTTTTAGAGTTATTTTGAACAGAAGGTACTTTCTTTGGAAATTTGAAAATTCATTTTTCATTATTATCAAACTTTTTTCGGAAAATACGTATTCTAATCTATCAAAACTTCTGGATCACATAGATAACACTAAAATACAGCTAGTTGTAAAGGGGCTATGGCCTATGGTCAATATAAATTCTATTAGGAATAACCGAAATTTTAACGCTGAGTTTCTATTTTGAATTCGAGATGCCCGCATCATAGCATGGTTTTTTTAATGCAAACGACTTGAACTAGTGCCCATTTTAAACGTCTTTCCAATCATTACAAAAAAGTATGACAGTTTTATCCGAAAAATGCATTACTTTTCCGTTATTTAACGTTGAATTCTTCGAACCAAGTCGTTAAAAAAATCTCTCGTCATTGAACCATAACTTGCTTCATTTTGGACCTACAAACTTCATAAAAACAACAATCTCTTGGTTTTTTTAAGTTTCGTTTTTGTTGATTACCAAATTTTTGAGAGAACGGTAAGTTTAAGAGTTATTTTCGAAAACTATCAAAAACCATGCGTTTTTCAACGAACAATATAAGTTTTCAATCGCAAATAACTCGAAAAATATCGATCTATCGAAAAAACCTTATACAACATTCTATACTTCAAATGTGTCCTTTTATCTATTTTTGGGGTTACTTTGAGTGAAAAATATTCCGCCCTCGAGAAGGGGTGGAATCCACCCCAGGATATAAGGGCACATCAGCGCTATGCCACTTTCGTTCCTTGAGCCATTCCTAAACTACTCATCAAATTTCATGTTAATCGGACAAGGTTCAAAGAATTCGGAGCGGAAAACGTGTCATTTTGTAAAACTCAGCAAAGTCTCTATATTAATGACAAATGTATATACAGAAGTTAGACATAGCGTGTACATATTTTGCTACTCTTATAATACCATATTTTTATGTTATTATTAAATGAAATTTTCTATAAATTTGAACATAACAATTCTTTTATTGCATAAATTTTGTTAAAAAAATAATTTGTTCATAAATTTTGTTGATATTGTTTAAACAACATAAATATTTATTTGCGCACATTGTAATGTTTCTGATTTCAAATAATATATAAAAACACACATTTAAAAAAAAAATCATCAAAATCGGAGCTGTCCCTGAGGACTTAGAAGTTTTACGGATTTTGAAGCTAATTTTCCTCGACTATTGTTCCACATTTTTTTATTTTAAAATTTATGAAAATTTATAATTTTAATTTAGAATAAACAACTTTTCTTAAAATATTTTGCTTGCGGCGAATAAAAAATAGTATATGATGCACGGACGTAAGCTATTTTGGACTTAATGTGGGTGCAAATCTCGGCTAGCGCCTCGATTTGCAAACTCCACATCCGTCCAAAATCTTTAGCTTTACGTCCTAGCATCATAATGTACTATTTTATCGTTAAAACGAAAAATTGAAAAACTGAAAAGAAACTGAAAACTAATTTTGTTTTTCGTTTTCATTAACTACTCGATTAGATTTAAAATTTAAAATTTTGTAGTTTTAATATACGCCATAAGTTATTATAATTATTGCAATAAATAAATGATTGATTTCTACTTCTCATTGCTGTGTGTAATGTGTCGTTGTCATACAGCTTTATAACGATTTGAAGTTTCAAATCTCATATCAAGATATCGTTTGTAGTTAATAATGAAAATATAGTCAACTTAAAAAATATTTTGATGTTGTACATTTTTTTCGCGTGCAACAAATATTTTTTCATGCAACAAATTAAACTTGATTTCATAAAAAATCTAATTAAACTTGATTTCATAAAACCGATCAATTTTTTAAATTTAATTTCATAAAACCTATCAAACATGTAAAGTGTCACAAAATTTTGATCTAGTTAAACAAATAGTTTAAATAAATAATATTATAATATAAATAAATTTTAAAAATATAAACACAGTAATTCGGCTACAAATAATCGATCAACAGTATAATATAGTATTCGAAATTTTAAAATACATAGTCATCCACGTAACGGTTTTTACTGAAAATATCTTGACAACTAATTTGTATTTTGAAAACTCAAAATAATTTTTATTTCTTGCAAGTCAGATTGTTGTGTTAAAGTTAAGTTGTTTTTATTTTGTGTGCATGGTTAAGTTTATAGCTCTAGTTGTAGCTATATAAAGTATTGAATTTACTCCAATCCTAAAAGCTAGTAGTTCTCGCTTTAATAATTTTCCATCAAAATTCGCTATCTATGTATTATTATTATTTAAGGCTAGTAGTTCTCGCTTTAATAATTTTCCATCGTTATAGCTAGTAATTCACGCTATAGTAGAGTATTACGCCTTGATATGTGAGTATTTACTATAACTCAACAGCTCGCTATTCTCGTTTAAATATTGCTCATATATTTCAATTCGATCTTAATTCAACGAATTTAGTTAGATGCTATCTCTTCCATCAAACAAAATGAATAACATCAGTTAAATAAAACGTTCCTTATTATTTTTAATTGTTAACAATTAGATCAGTTCTTATTAATAATATTGCGTATATTAATAAATTCACAAAATATTAATAAATTCACAAAATCTTGAAATAGTTATTAGATGTAAAAATGTCATTAATTAATAATATTTACATGAGAAGTTTTACATAACAACTAAACTTTAATTAAACTTTAAAATCAAGTTTTTTTAGACAAAAACTAAAAGTGCTTTTTTATTCGCCTAAATATTAAAGTGTTACTTTATTACTGTGATTTGCGGCTTTAAGGTATCACTTTTCAACTATTTATTTTGTTGTCATAGCTACGTCCAAAAAAGTAAAAAGCATTTGAAATTCTATGAAAAATAAAATTTTTTATCAAAGCAACCCTCAAATTCAAAATTTCATTATCCAATTAAAATAGTTGTTATTATTTGTTGTCATAGCTACACAATAATTTGGAAAAAATAATAAATATTTTGTCAAAGGTTACTTGTTCCACATATTTTTATTTTAAAATTTATGAAAATTTATAGTTTTAATTTAGAATAAACAACTTTTCTTAAAATATTTTGCTTGCGGCGAATAAAAAATAGTATATGATGCACGGACGTAAGCTATTTTGGACTTAATGTGGGTGCAAATCTCGGCTAGCGCCTCGATTTGCAAAATCCACATCCGTCCAAAATCTTTAGCTTTACGTCCTAGCATCATAATGTACTATTTTATCATTAAAACGAAAAATTGAAAAACTGAAAAGAAACTGAAAACTAATTTTGTTCTTCGTTTTCATTAACTACTCGATTAGATTTAAAATTTAAAATTTTTTAGTTTTAATATACGCCGTAAGTTATTATAATTATTGCAATAAATAAATGATTGATTTCTACTTCTCATTGCTGTGTGTAATGTGTCGTTGTCATACAGCTTTATAACGATTTGAAGTTTCAAATCTCATATCAAGATGTCGTTTGTAGTTAATAATGAAAATATACTGTCAACTTAAAAAATATTTTGATGTTGTACATTTTTTTCGCGTGCAACAAATATTTTTTCATGCAACAACTACTATTTCGAAGAATGAAAAATATATACTTTTAGGTCTCTGTGTAACATATATATTTTTTGGTTCTTTTATTTAAGAACAAAATTTGTATATTTTTTGTGCATGTGTTACAAAAAATTCAGTTTTATGTGTCTATGAAGAAAATGTGTTTTCGGCCGGCAGGCGGCAATGCAACATAATTTTTTGTCAATTATTTTTAATACTTTGTTCTTCTTGGTTCAGGGAACTTCACGGAAACCTTGGAAAACCGACTTTTTTTAATTGTGAAACGTATTTATTATAGTATTAGTATGAGTCATTTGAAGAAAATATAATAGTCGAAAGTGACTTACAAAATCAGTACTTTTTAGATAGCTTGAGAAAAATATTCATATATGTATTTGCTATCTTGACATAACCGAACAAATTTATATTAGATAATTACATCAACATTAATTTTCGAATCAACTAGAAAATTTGTTAGTTATGATGGTTTAAAGCAAAAAAAAACATAAATGTTATAATATGTCAAATTTTTAAATTAATGTGATGTACTTTCATAAAAAAAATTAAGATCAAAACACAAAAATGTTTATAAATAAAATCCCACTCAATCAAATATTTGTTTTTATTTTTAAATATCTAACTATCAACCATGCCAAGTAAATAGCAGAATAAAAATTGTGACATTCGCTTTTTTAAAAAAAAAAATTTCCGGTATATTTATTCACAGCTCCAATCAAGCACAAGTTTTTAGCATTTAATCCTTTTTTTTATTACTTTTTTTAATATTACACGAAACGATTAACAATTGATTTAAAAAAAATTTTAAATAAAATTATTTACAGTTTGTTGAATTATAATTAACTGTAAGTTTAGAAAAACAATACATTAATTAGTAAATTTGTAATTAAGAAAAACCTTTCTTACCTTAAATTTTCTTTTAATTATTATTCCATCTTTCTGAAACAATATATTCTGGTTCAATGTGTGTAGGAACTTCATGTTCGATCACTTGATTTGTAAATGGATTACGTACAACAATTTTAATTGTGATTAATGGATCAGAGCTACCCCATTCTGGTAAAGTTTGGGCTGGAATTTCTGGCTCTTCTGGAAATTGTGGCATAATTGGAAGTGGATGCGGTAATTGTGGCATTTGAAGTTGTGGAATTTCAAGAATTGGATGATGTGGTAAAATTTGTGGAATTTCTAAAGATGGATGTTGTGGTAATAGTTCGGGTTCCCTTGGAATTTCCAAAATTGGATTGGTTGGTACTAGTTCTGGTAAAACTTGAGCTGGAATTTCAGGTAAAACTGGTAAGAATGGTAGGTTTTGTGGTCCTGTTCCTTCAACTGGAGGTAATGGAACTACATTCAATCCTCTTGCTGCACAAACTGCTAATAGCGCTGATACAATAATTATAGAACGCATGTTGATTTCTTTTTTAATATTAATTGAATTCGATTTTAACGTTTTCAAAATATACTGTACTTCAGTAACGAAATTCTAGCTATTTATATGAATTATTTTGGATAGATAAAGTTACAGTTATTTACAATCCTTAATTTGATAATTTTTCTATATATGTTATATATTGTTTTATTACTTTATAATTCAATACCTCCTAATAAAATTAACTAAACGGTATATATCATTATTTGTTTCTTAATTCAGAGGTGTGATAAGAAATTATCGAAATATGTTTAATTTTCTTTATAATCTTGTTGCTTTTAGCTTTTTATTACTCGGTTCCACTTGTAGTGTAGGATATGCATTCGATTTTTGGTCAAAAATAAACTGTGTTCAAGGTTCGTTTATTATCACTTTCTAATCGTTTAAAAAACATTTGAATTTAGAAAACCTCTAAAATAGTGCGTTATCCTCATAACCATTTATATGTTAAATAATTATATGTTAAGTTTCTGAATAAACTGGTATTGTGGGGACCCTTACCACTTTGTCGAAAACCGTTTAAAAACTAATCGGTGGCTTGCCTCATAAATCTAACATTTTTTGTCAAAGTATCAACAAGGTTGATTAATGAACAAAGCCTGACGAGTCCTAAAAAGCTTACAAAACAAAGTGAGAAAAGCAATAGTTGTTAACCGACTTCAAAAAAGAAGGAGGTTCTGTGTTTCACTGTAGGTTTTTTTTATGTATGTACACCGGTTTCTCAAAAACGGCTCGTTCGATTTGGATGATTTAAACTTTATTCTATTTGGGTTCATTCCCAGAGGGTCCCATAATTTTTTCTTTAAAATACCGTTATTCAGAAAATTAGAAAAAACCATATTTTTAATGCATTTTCGCTGATTCCGTCAAAACATGTTAATCTGTTTGGATGTTTTGGGCAGTATTATATTGCTATACTTGTCAAAGTTATCGTAAATAATTTTCTATCACGGGAAATATGTATGCCGTTTGTGCAAAAAATCGCAAAACCATAATTAATAGATTGTCACTGAGAAAGTTTTTCTGGCATTTGAAGTTATTACTTTTAGAACGCTTTCTAGCCGACATTTGCTTTATGACTAAACTAAAAATAAAAAAATAAAAAACCTTTAAAAAAAAAAATAGAACCGACTTCAGAAAAAACAAGTATTGAGCAAGGTCTACAATATAATAAAAAACAAAAGAGGCACAAAAAAGTGAAAAATAACTCAATTGTTGCTTTTAGTTTTGTACTACAAATAACTTTTAAAATATAATAACTATTATAACAACTATAATAACTATAATAATTATAATAAAAAGTAACTATTTTAATATAGTAACTTTGTATAATAGCGTAATTTTTTTGTCTATAGTAAGGTATAATTAAATTAAATTAATCAAAATGTAACGTATTTTTGTTTCTAAAAGCAACAATTGAGTGATTTTTCACTTTTTTGTGCCTCTTTTGTTTTTTATTATATTGTAGACCTTGCTCAATACTCTCCAAAAGATAACCAATTCTTTTTGATGTTTACTATAACCATTTACTAAACTAACTCTTTGTTGTAAAGTGGATAAAAACTTCAACAAACATAAAAAAGGGACAACGATGGGGTGATGCATACAAACATAGCGTTCTGGAAACATAGTGGACCTTATCAAATACTAATACACGGGTAGGAACTGCCAAAATTAAACAACTAACCAATCTCGGTCCCGTATTGGCGAGCCAAGCCAAGACTAGTTAACTTTGGTTTTAGTCTGGGCCAGTTGTAAATGCCTAGACTGAACCAAAATCCAGTTTCATGCCTTGTAAGAATGTGCAAGCCGTATTATCGTTATCTTTTTTTATATATGTTACTCTTTCCACAACCTCAAGGAGGTCTGGAAAAAAAATTGGTTTGGTAGGCCTGACCCAAGTTTTATTTGCCAGACTTGGCCCAAGCCTGGTTTGCCAGAATTGGCTCCAGGACATCAGTCCAAACTTGGTCCAAGCTTGAGCCGTTTGAAAATGTTAAGCCTGGCCCAACCCTAAAAGTTGTTAACCCTAAATGTTAACCCTGGCCCAACCCCCAAATTTTGCTAATCGGTACACCAAAATTTAATCGTTTTCTTTGTTTTTTTTATTCAAAGCACGTCACTATAAAATTCCTTTGGAAATGGAAAAGGATTGGAAACAAAAAACATAAACCATTCCGATTATTGTTTACATCTCGTTTATTAAATTTGATTATTACTCCATATGATAAACCCCTTATGAACAGTGATTTCGCTTTTATTGCTTAAATATAAATTGGTAAAGAATTCCAAAGACGGATCCCACTTACAAAAACGGATCCGTTTAATGATAGACATCTATTAATTGATGGAATGAGACACATGTTATCAGAAAAACTTTTGGAGAGAGTCAAGATATTGTATAAATATTCAGGAGCTGTAATTGCCGCTGTGATGATATCTAATAATTTCAATATTTTCACAACACCAGTTTTTGGCAATTAACTTTTAATAGAAACTTAAACACTTTGGTTTAAATTTTTTAAACTATTTATAATTGCTTGGATTTATTTCACAACAAATGATTTTATAGAAATATGGATTTATTTTACAACAAATGAGTTGTGGACAACTCGAATAGTGATTAATAATTAATAAATTGAATATTTAAAATATAATTATATAAAACAAAATTATGTTTAAAGTAAACGGGTTGTCCCGTTATATCAACTTGATTTTTTATGATTTACCATACTAAGTTGAATTGATTAAAAATATAGTAGGACCATGGTGATTATTTATTCAGTTTATTTTTGGTTCCAACATCACTCACCCCACAGTAAAAATCTTAATTTTCAAAACCGAACCCTTCGATTCCTGGGACTTGCGGACGAAACGGTTTTCAGAACATCATCCGTCATGTATGCCGGTTTTAGTCTATCGATTGATATAGACATGGATTTTCCGTTCATGTCTATAACGAAATATTTACGTAGTCTTTTTAAAACCTTAAAGGGTCCCTCATACGGTGGAGTTAATCCCGTTTTAACTCGGTCTACTCTAACAAAAACGTAGTCACAATCTGTTAAATCCTTGGGGATGTAGATATTGCTTTGAGTGGGGTGTCGTGTATTCTGCGGTACGATGTTTCTCATCGAGCGTCTTAATTGATCCACTAGGAAAACAGGATTCGTTGATGTCTTAGAGGGAGAATGCAGCAAAAGTTCACCAGGAACCTTTAGTGCCTGACCGTAAACGAGGTCAGCTGGAGTGCACCCGAGGTCAGTTTTGACCGATAAACGTATACCGAGAAGAATTAATGGAAGTTCTGTGCTCCAATTCAAAGTTTGTTCTCTGGCGTAGAGGGAAGCTTTTAGGTGACGATGGAAACGTTCCACCATACCATTCGCCTGTGGGTGATAGGTGGTAGTCCGTAACCTGTGTGAACCCAACAGCTTGTTTAGTTCTTGAAAAAGATTACTTTCAAACTGTGTTCCTTGATCAGTCGTAATCTCCATTGGAACACCAAACCTAGCAACATATTGATCAATGAACGCTCGCACTATCGTAGATGTGCGCATATCCACTAGCGGAATAGCTTCAGGCCATCTCGTAAACCTATCAATTATGGTCAGTATAGATGTGTAACCATTGGACGGTGGTAATGGTCCGACGAAATCCATATGGATATGCTCGAATCTTCCAGCTGGAATGTCGAAACGACCAATTTCAGAACGCGTGTGGCGTGACACTTTTGCTTTCTGGCAGGCGAGACATGATTTCGACCAATACCCCGTATCCAGATTCATGGAAGGCCAGAAATATTTCGTCGAGACCAGCTTACGAGAGGCACGTACTCCTGGATGTGATAAATCGTGAAGTTTCTGGAATACTTGGAAACGCAATTCAGAAGGAATATATGGTCTATTCGTTCCTGAAGAGATCTCACACCATATTTTAAAATTGGAGGCGGAATCGTCTATAAGTTCAAACTTCAGTTTGGAATTAGGTTGTGAGTTGAGGAGTGATTTCAATTCATCATCATTCTCTTGAAGCGAAAACAAATTTTCCATATTAATCCCTGTGTGATAAATCTGAGATACTTCATCAGGTCTGGATAAAGCATCTGCCACCACGTTACTTACACCTTTTATGTAACGAATGTCTGAGGTGAACTGCGAGATGTAGTCTAACTGACGAGATTGTCGAGGACTACGTTCTGATTTAGACGAAATAGCAGTAGTCAGTGGTTTGTGGTCAGTAAGGATTGCAAATTCTCTGCCTTCAACGAAATATCGAAAGTGCTTGATTGCTATCAAGTAGATTGCAAGTAATTCGCGATCGAAAGCAGAGTATTTGCATTCAGGAGGGGTAAGTTTTTTGGAAAAGAAACCCAATGGTTCCCAACATCTGTTGTTATATTGCTCCAAAACGGCACCAATTGCGATGTTGGATGCATCAGTTGTGATGCGAAATTCACCATTCTCCAAGGGATGTGCGAGAAGTGTAATAGAAGTCAGGGCAGCTTTGGTTTTATCCATAGCCACCTGGTATTCTGGTGACCACAAAAATGGTATCTTCTTGCCTTTTTTCTTGTGTAACAATGAAATTTGGGAATGTAGTAGAGCAAGATATTCAGCCAAGTGAGGAATGAATCGGTGATAGTAATTGACCATACCGATAAAGCGCTGCACTTGTCTGACAGATGTTGGTCGGGGGAAGTTGTCTATAGCCATGATTCTTTCTTTAGATGGTTGAATTCCATCTTTTGAAATTTCATGACTTAGAAAGTTAATCGAAGTTGCACCGAACACACACTTCGAAGTTTTTAGAACGATTCCGAAATCCGTGAGACGTTGGAAGAGAATACGAAGGTGTTCGATATGTTCGGACTCAGATCGACTTGCCACCAATATATCGTCGATGTATGCGAAAACAAATTGCAACCCCTTTGTGACTTCATCCATAAAACGCTGGAAGGTCTGTGCTGCATTTTGCAGACCATAAGGCATTCTCATGAACTCAAAAAGTCCAAAAGGAGTTGTGATGACAGTTTTAGATACATCTTCAGCAGCGACAGGTATTTGGTGGTAGGCTCGAACCAGGTCTACCTTTGAAAAGATAGTGCAACCTTGTAAATGCAGGGAAAAATTGTGGATATGTGGGAGCGGGTACCGATCTGGTACTGTCACTTCGTTCAATCTCCTGTAATCCCCGCAAGGACGCCAGTCGTTGCTGTCACGTTTAGGTACTAAATGTAGAGGCGAAGAAACGGGTGATGCCGATTGTTTGCACAACCCTAATGATGACATATACTCATTCGCTCCTTGCTATTCTGTGTTTTTCGGGGTTCAAACGACGGTAACGTGCAAATGGAAGCTGTCCCTTCGTCACAATTCGATGCACTACATTGTGTTTAATAGGTAAATCGTATCTAGGTTCCTGTGTAAGGCTTGGATATGAAAGAAGAAGTGATACGGCCCGTTGACGGTAAATAATCGAGGAGTTGGTGAAGAATCGGCTGAATCCATCACGTTGACCACTAAAGATGTATTCGAGTCAAGTAACCGC
The DNA here is from genome assembly GCA_963693315.1 of Diogma glabrata. Classification (NCBI taxonomy): domain Eukaryota; kingdom Metazoa; phylum Arthropoda; class Insecta; order Diptera; family Cylindrotomidae; genus Diogma; species Diogma glabrata. Next base: position 215,942,818 of record OY856186.1, read on the forward strand.
TTATTTCCTAAGTCCACTATGATTCCAAATTTTGTCAAAAAATCAGCACCTATAATAGGCCTGGTTACTGACGCGACAATGAATGCGTGGCGGTAGTCACGGCGAAAACCTAGATCGATGCAGAGTAATCTAACACCGTAAGTTATGATTTCTGAACCATTTGCAGCGTAGATAATATTGCATGAATCTCGAGATTTATCTTTAAAGAGAGCAGAAGGAACTACTGAAACATCAGCTCCAGTATCTATGAGGAACGTAAGTTTTGTTTTGGGGCATTTAACAAATAAACGACGATTTTGTTGCGCCCCATTGTCCGTCGCGATAACGCAGGGACGACTTAGTTTCCCGACCTATCATCGAGTTTGTCATCGTGTTTCAAAGAGGACTTATTGAAAGAGCATTTACCATGACAACGTCTGGCATCCATGCCAAACCGAAAATGATAGTAGCATAAACCCGACTTTTTAGGTGCATTGCGTGAGAAAGACTTCGAATGTGATCGGCTTCTAGAACGGTTCTGCGAAGTACTCCGAAATCTTGAACGAGAACGATTAAATTGTCGCTGAAGTTCGTTGATTGCTATAGCAAGGGTTTCAAGGGTCACGGGACCTTTCGAATCGTCTTTTTCTGGTATGGTGGCACTATAAATCGATGATGTAGATGGACGGTTGTATTCCCAAATTTTATCGGCTAGTGTTAGAAGTTTATCAATTGGTTCGGTCTCTTGAACCACTACGATGGATCGAACAGAATCCGGTAGTCGTTGAAGCCAAAGAGTTTTTAGTAGATCGTCATTCACAGACTTAGAAGATCCAGCAAGAGACAACAATCGCCTATAAAATGTTGATGGTGTTTGGTCTCCCATGGTTGTAGTACCTATCAGTTGTTCAATACGACGTGTTTCTGAAAGGCTGAGTCTGTTGATGATTTCTGATTTTAACTTATTAAATTTTTCAAATTCAGGCGGGTTCCGAATTACGTCAGACACGGTCGCGATGATATCCGTAGGTAGTGACGCGGTCGTAAACAAAAATCGTTGTTGGTCAGATGTGATTCGCTTTGCACTGAAAACCGCTTCTGCCTGTACGAACCATAAATCTGGCATTTCGTGCCAAAACGGTGGTAGGCTAATATGTACATTTGAATCGATATTGGAACCAGATTGTGGTGTGAATATAGAAACAGAAGGAGTGGAAGACGTATCTCTAGTTTCCTCCTTTTTGTTTGGATCGACCATTTAAATGATTTAATACACCACAAATCTAAATTAAAACAACCCGAATGTTAAAAAAAATTAAACGAACTAAAGGAAAACCAAAATGTTTTTAAAATGCTAAACAAATTTTTAAATTTTATCACCAATAATCAATCAAAGAAAACAAAAATGCTTTTTTATGTATCCCACCGGAACAAGGTAAGAGAATTAAATTGTAAGGAATAAAATAATCACTGCACAGAACAATTCAAAATAGTATGAAAAAAATCATATAAAACATTTCAACTTAGCTTATAATTAATCCTGTTCTCTAACGACGACCTCTAAAATGCAGTTGGACTTTCTTTGTTGAATAGTTAGATTTCCGTGGTTGAATTCTCTTGATGATGTATGTGTGTGTTGCGATGACTTGTTTTCCGTTATTTAATTGTAGTTTGATAAATTTGTTTAATGAATAACTTAATATGTTATTATAAATATCCATAAATTAATCTCCAAAACTTTGTTGTCAAACAGCTTGAATTATGTACACGGTTGCTGTGCTTATAGCTGTAAATGTTGGTTACAGTTGTTGATTGGTACTGTTGTACTGTTGTACCGTTGTTGATATAATTTTTCAGCTCTAGAAAAGTAGTTTTCCAAAGTAATTTGGCCTTTTTAAGAAAATGTTTTGGAACTTACCCTTTACCTGGTACGATTTATGAAAATCGCACCAGGTTTCCGAATAACAAGGCGTCTTTTCTTTAAAGGCAGAAGGCTGCAGATTATGTCCAAGTCGGCTGGTCACCAATGTAATTGCCGCTGTGATGATATCTAATAATTTCAATATTTTCACAACACCAGTTTTTGGCAATTAACTTTTAATAGAAACTTAAACACTTTGGTTTAAATTTTTTAAACTTTTTATAATTGCTTGGATTTATTTCACAACAAATGATTTTATAGAAATATGGATTTATTTTACAACAAATGAGTTGTGGACAACTCGAATAGTGATTAATAATTAATAAATTGAATATTTAAAATATAATTATATAAAACAAAATTATGTTTAAAGTAAACGGGTTGTCCCGTTATATCAACTTGATTTTTTATGATTTACCATACTAAGTTGAATTGATTAAAAATATAGTAGGACCATGGTGATTATTTATTCAGTTTATTTTTGGTTCCAACAGAGCTTTAGTGTGAAGCAAATTAGAGAAAAATGAACAAATTCTGATATTAATGTAGGTATTTATTTAAACTACATGGTAGGTCGCGGAAGAGAATTTTATCTCAGATATATGATCATACTTCCGTAGACAGAAAACATAATGGGCACAAGCATGAAAACACAATTTCATTTTACTCCTACAGCCCGCACTCATACCATAACAACATCAGCGTATAAAAAGGGGGTAATATGTCTGCCTTAAAGATTCTGGTGCGAAAAGATGAGCTAGCCCATAGAGTAGTCTTCCAGAGAGTACGTATCATGAGAAATATTTTGCTACACATTGATGAAATTTGGTCCTCCCACGAGAATTTTTTGCTAAATATTAGATCGAGATTTCGTAATGTCTCTAAGTATGGAATCGTAAGACCCTGTAACATACGATTTGGGAAGGTAGAAGTATCAACTGGAAATTTATATATTGCAATAGTTTTGCAGTTTAAACTCAAGCCATTTGTAGTAGCCCAGTCTGTTATGCGTTTTAGATCTTCATTTATCCTTTTGACACATTCCGCGACATATTTAGTATTATTATAACAGCAGTCATATATTTGGAGATCATCTGCATACAGATGGGAGAGAGAATTCATTATGCAGTTATTAATGTCAGCGATATAGAGGCAAATTAACAGCGGTCCAAGAACGGACCCCTGAGGAACACCAAAAATGATTCGTAGCTTATCCGAAAGCTCTTTTCCAACTGCAACTCTTTGAATCCTTTCGGAAAGATAAGAAAAAATTAAATTTGCTGCAGACAGCGAAAATTTAAACTGCGTGATTAATTTATTGAATAATATTATTGGACTTATGGTATCGAAGGCCTTAAAGAAATCTAGAAGTGTTAACAATGTTATTTTTTTTGAGTCCATATTACAATTTATGCCGTGTGATATTTTAAGGAGAGCAGAAGATGTACTATGTCCAGATCAAAATCCGGATAGATAGTAATTATGAAGATTATTTGAGGATAAAAACTTTTCCATTTGGAATTTTACAATTTTTTCAAAAACTTTAGATAGTGAAGACAGAATACTGATAGAGCGGAAAACGGATGAGATTTGGGCTTTTAACTTTAGCGATAGGTATAATTTTTGAGATTTTCGATTGAGCTGAGATAGGATGTGGCTCCATTCAGAGGTAGTTAGGATGTGCACTCTAAAAACTCGAATTATAAAGACGTAAATTTACCATTATAATAAGCCTTAGTTTACGTCTTTTTTTAAGTAATATTCCTCCTGCAGTTAAAAATTCCATCAAGAAGTTGTATTGTAATTATTTTACGTCAAAGTACGTAAATATTAAACCTTTTGTTATGATTTTACGACAAAAAGTGTAAAAATACATCCAAACTTTTAAATTTTGTAGATTTTGTTTTTTTACTCTTCCTGCGTTGTAAATTTACGAAAAATTATGTGCGAATAAATTACACGAGTCAAGAATCAAAATACTTTAGAATCAGAACGTATTAATTGTTATACATCTTTTGTTAGTTCTAATTTTGGTAAAAAAATTGATTTTTTAAATTATTAAGCATACACTTCCTTATGTTAAGCCACGAGAAATTGTTTTAGGAACCGACAACTATCATTTTGTTTTACAGTTCGGAACAACTTTAGAGGAGATCAAAAATACATGCATCATTCATAAACACACCATGGATAGCCATTATTAGTACGTTTGAATTTTAAATATATTTACAATTTTATTAATTATGTTTATTTATTTTACAGAAACATCGATTCAAAATGATGAAGAAGAAACAGCATGCATTTTTATTGAACGCGTTCTTGCCGCAGAACATACAGGAGACAATTAAATTTAATTAAAATTTAAAATTAAATTTAGTAGGTAAAATTAACTCTAATATGTTAAATCCAAAAGAGATACATATCTCAAACGATGGAATTCCTTATTAGATATTTTGTTAAACATTATTCTGAAAACGTGAGAGGTTCTAAAACACATATGAATAATTTTTCAAAAATTAATAATTTAATATTAAAATTAAGGGCAACAGAAAAAATTTAAATTTTTCTTATGCTTTATAATTTGCTTTTGTAATTATAATTTTTAAATGAATTTTAAATATTTTATTTTTATGAAATAAAGTTATATATTTTTGCAGTAAAAATATTTTCGTATTTATTTCAAATACACCTTTATCGAATAATTTACACGTTATTACATAATATGCACATAAATCGGTGTAAAATAATGTTGAAAAATACGTCTAAAGTTGTAATTTTACAGTCAATGTTACACATAATTAAGTTTAGTAATACACACCTAAGTGTATTTTAACTTACAACTAATTGCGTATTTTTCCTGAGTTTGAAGCGGTGGTTGAAAATTACCCTTATTATAAATGGTAACTGAATGCCTTCTATAATAAATGTAAATTTACACGATTTTTTTTTAGAGTGTGATTAAAAATATGAATCAGTAGACCGGAGATGAAGGGACAGATTTTACAAATTTAAGATCAATTTGATCCGGGCCTGTAGAATTGGATTATACAGAAGATATCGCATGAATTAGTTCATTAATAGAAATGTTGTTGAATTAGAAGAGGTTATCATTTAAATCAGGAACAGTATTAGCAACAGGAATATAACGACATTAAATTAAAAAAAAGTAAATAAAATTAAATATTAATATTAAATAAAACTTATTATTAAGTAGTTAAAACTATTAAATAAAACTTTGTAAAAAAGTCAGACAAGTAAGTGCGAATAAAATTCACTCGCCAAGGGTTTCGTGACTGTAAAAGAACACAATATCAAAAATAATTGACAAAAAGTTGTGTTGTAATGTTTTTATATTACAACATAATATTTATTTACATAACAAAATAAATATTTAATCGTAAATGTCAATAGTAAATTATAATCACATCTAGATTGATCAAAAATGACAAAAAAATGTTGCTTCAGGTTAAATCTTATCCATAGCTGGTTATGGTAACTCAAGAAAGATTCAATTACACCAACTTGTAAATGGTTTAAATTTGATTTTTTTTCGGTCAGTCAAGTGTCGAAATTTAGGGGGGTGGAAAGGCTACATACTAAAAATATTTTTTTTACAATAACAGAAAAAGTCTACATTGCAAAATTCTAAAAAAATTGTAATGTTTCTTAAATTAGGTGCTCTTTCGTATGACACCCCACTAATCTGGAACAAAAATGGTTTTTTTCCCTCCCCACACCAATTCCCTTAACACACAGAAATATGCTTATTTGAGGCTTCGCTGTGATTTTCATTCAAAATTTACTAATCTTCCTGTCTCTGTGAATTTTTTCAAATTTTTCTGTCAATCATCGTCGAAACGTCTGAACGGAACAGCAGAACGGTCTAAATTGAGAATTTGCACTTTTTTGACAATAACTCAAAAACTGTGCACCGCAAAATTCTAAAAAAAATTGCAATGTGTTCTAAATTAGGTGCTTTTTTAAATGACACCCCCACTCGCTTGGGTTTTTTTTACCCTCTCCACCCCCGTCCCCCAAACACACAGAAATATAATTATTTGAGATTTCGCTATAATTTTCGGTTGTAATACCACGAGTCATTGAAATTTTTTCGAAAATTTTTTGATTTTACGACTTAAATTATTGAGCAACACTGCGAATCAAAGCGCACAATAAACCACGATTCTGAAGGACGAGTGGTTTAATTAGTGGTTTGATTGAGCAGTGTTGCTTAAAAATAATTTAATGACTAAAATTGAAAAGTTTTAGACAAAAATTTCAATGAAGAGTGGTATTTAATGAGATAATTTTTTTTAAATTATAATTTTGTTTAAAAGATAATAATTATTAGTTTCTAAATAAAGTTTTTTCTTCAAATTATTCAGCTTATAAAAAATTATGTAAAATTGCAAATAATAAAAATGTCCGTTTTCATTCATAAATGATTGCATGTTTATGTTTATTTGTCAAAAATAAATTACAAATTTATAGCATTTATGCGCCTACTAAGATGAAATTATATTTCATTTTGTTAGAAGAAAAAATGACAACAAAGAATTTTCATAACGACAAAGCAAAATTATCGACGACAAGAAGAATTGCCGACAGTTAAAACAAAGCCTACTGTTTAAATATCTTAGTTTCTATGAATGAAAAATAAAATTTCTGACAGCAAAAAAAAATTATCACTTATATTTCACGTGAATTTTACAACGATGGAAAATGTAATGTAATCAGAAAATCACATATATATTATTTTAGATTTTTAATACTTTTTGTAACATTTTTAAAAATTATGATATTTAATCCTTTTTTAATTTATAATATATGGACAGAAAAAAATAGTCGCATTTTCATATAATTTAAATTATATGAATTGTAAATGTATGATTCATATAAAAATTTTCTAAAATTTTACTAAACTATACTCAACTAATAAACATTTTCATAACGAAAGAAGCGTACGCGTGATTCCATTTATAAATTATGCGTCCATTTTGTTTTCGTTTTTTTAGTGATACAATTTTAATTTAAATTTAAAGGACAAAAAATCAGAAATCAAAAAATTTAACTATGAGACTTATGTGTAGAAAATAATATTAAATTGCCATAATTTTCTTAAAATTACAAACAAAAATATTAAATATCAAAAAACCGACTTACCGACATGAAACAAGGCAAACAAAAATTATAATAATTTTTTAAATCACTAAAATTTATTATTTAAAGTGTCCGTTTGTTTTTTGTGTTAGTTTTCATTACCTTCACTAAACAATTTCTTTCGCACATAATTTTAGTTGCAAATAAATTTATATACAACAGTTTGATATTAAGAAAGTATTATTTCATAAAAAGTTAAATGAAACCAGCCATTTTCAAAAAGTAATAATACTTTTTAATTCTATTTTGTTAATTACACCGGCACACAAAAAAAACAAAGTGGTCTGTACTATGGGCGCCACCCTCCAATTTCGAATTGCGAAAAACCGTGAAAAATAGCGATAATTGGATGTTTTGGTAAAAAAAAAAAATTTGGGGATCTAAGACAAGCTCAATTTTCATGTATTTTGATCTCTCGAATACAAAAACCGTATTAAAATAGAGCTTACAAGATTTTTTTTCAATTTTATCAGTAGCAAATATTTGGTATTTTATCGGTTTTTGCGATTTTTTGAGTGTTTGAGAGGAATCTGGACCAAATATATTGCAGATTCAGATTACGGAGATCGAATTACAAGAAAATTCTCCTCGATCCAAGACTACCAGATTTTTTTTATCAAAATAATTAAAATTTTTGGCGATTTTTGCCATTTTTAAGGGTTTTTTTACAATTTTCTCGGATTTAAAACAGCTTATGACCTAAGCACACTTAAAATTAGTATTCACGAGATCAAAATACATGAAGCTTGAGCTTGTCTTAGATCCCCAAATTTTTTCTTGAGCTTGTCTTAGATCACCAAATTTTTTTTTTTACCAAAACATCCAATTTTCACTATTTTTCACGGTTTTTCGCAATTCGAAATTGGAGGGTGGACGGCTAAAACTGACTTGAAATTTGTATTCCGCAGGTCGAAAAACATGCCCGTAGATAGGTGGCGCTCAAAGTACAGACCACTTTGTTTTTTTTGTGTGCCGGTGATTATTATAATTCGTAGAAGACTGAAAGAAAAGATAAAGACCGAAATTTTAACAACAGTCGGTTTTAAGTTATTACGTGTTTCATATAATATGTTTAAATAAAACATAAAAACTTATTTGCAAAATCAATAAAAAAATTCAATGAATATTTAAATGTCTAAAACTTCAATTATTTAATATAAATTAAATGTATTAAGTAAGATTAAATGGCTGAAATCCATTCATTTGCTTTAAATGATATCAATGAATGTTAAGATAAAAATGCGACTTTATACTTTTCTGTGTGAAAATCGCTTGTATAATTGTTTATTATAATTTTAGGGATATAACGCAAATTTCGGGAAAATCGGAAAAATTTCTGAAAAATTAAAGCTGAAAATTTAAGCACAAAATTGTTTAGTGTAATTTTTTTTATAAAGCCTCACTTAGTACCTTCAATCAAAACTCAAATTTATTAAGATCGGTTAACCCATTCGAGGGCAATTTAAGTTTCTGAATTTCTTAACAAATCAAATTATTTATTTTCATTATATTACTGAAGTTTCAAAAAAATCCGGTTATGATATTTGATCCGGTTCAAATAATCTGGTGCAAATTATATCGGCGTCTTGCTTTACCACATCGTCGGCTACAAAGCATTTCGTGTAACTACATCTTAGGAAAATGGAAAGGAAGCTTACAAAACCAAAACGATTTATTGTGATCCTAAACAAGCTTACAAAAAATTACTATCAAAAAATAAAACAAAATATAGTTCTTTTTGATTTATTGATAAAAAATTTTAAATTTTCAAGCTTAATTAGAATCACAACTAATCGTTTTGTAAGCTTCCTTTCTATTTTTCTAAAATGTAGTTACACGTAAATGCTTTGTAGCCGACGATATGTAACAATTATCCTTTCATTAACCTAGGTAAATTTTATCGTATTTCTGAATATATTGTTACGTTTTTCTAACCTGACTTCAAATTGGCCTTACTCTAATTCCAATCTCTTTCTGAGTTCGATCACTGATTAGTAAGCAAAAACACCAGGTTTTATTAAGCATTCAACCCTTTAATTGTTCCACAACAACAGGAAACAATACAGCAAACAATATTTCTAACTAGAATATTCCTTCAACAGCTTCAGAAACTCCGACAGTTTATTGTAGAAATTTCCAGTAACACAACGTTCAAAATAATACACAAAATATTTCTACTCAATAAAACTTAAAACTTTATTCACAAAAACTAATTTAAAAATCACTTTTATAATTTTAACTTTACTATCGCAGGTTTAAAATAAAACTAATTCTAATCTACAACAGACAATTGCTTATATACTATTCTGCTTAATTTCTAGAAAATTCGAGGTCACTTTTGAGAAACCTTGAGAAAATATTAGAATATTCGATTATTTTACGTTACGTTGATTTGATTCATAAAATCATTTATTTTATGTTGACCTTAATTCTAAGAATATGTACAACAACAACAACACTATTCATTTCATTAATCTGTTGTTGCATTTTGTTGTGATTTGATTTTACTGGAAGAAACTGTAATCGTCTAGATTTTTCTGTAATCGTATCGTAACAATATAATATCTTGTCTTGTTTCCCGCTCATTTTCTAATGGAAAGGTATACTGAGCGTTTAATGGCACACTTCAGTTCCAGCAGTAGGCTGTTGTAAAAACGAACAAAGGAAATCATGCTTTAACTGTCACTTTGGTACATTTATAGAGTGGAAAAAGACACAAAATAAAATTCAAAAGGACAACTTTTCTCGAGCAACCACTTAAACAAAACATTGGCCAAATTTTCATTTAAATCGCTCCTAGACTACATGATGTAGCGCAAACACAGTCATGCCCACCCATTCATTTACTCACCCACAGACAAATACATTTAATTTTACAAGTTTGAATTCAGGGCGGTAAAACACATCCAAATTTGGAGTAAATTATTTTTATAAAAATTCAGACTGCTTACTGCGTTCACCAATTTTAAATTACGGGGAAGCAAAAATTATGAATGACCTTTATTGACTTAGAATTACAAATGATTTTAATAAATTGATTGTATCAGCCATAAAACGGTGGTAAAAGTTTTTAAAAATTTATTGCATACATATATAACAAAATGACTATTTCTTTGATTACTGTGGTTGTTATTGTTTGAAGTAAGTCTATTGATAATGGTTATCAAATAATAAAATATGTAGACAGACGCGATTATATTCGCCGTTAAACAAAAAAAATATTTTCGTGTTGTTTCTCCTATAGTTGTTGAACCGAATGCCATAGTATAGATATAATATGTAGATGAAAATTAAAAACTACTGTTTGTAAGATTCACATTTTAACAAAATTAAAACTATATTATCGGTAAAAATCTTATCAAACATTTAATTACTGCTTTCACTTTTTCGTTTATCTTATTCAAACATAATTGGTAGTCTGTTAAGAATCGCAAAACAGATCTCTGATTATCGATAGAAAATTACTAATCGATTTTTATTAGATTCTAAACTTATCGGTTCTTTAAAAAAATATATTTGCAAACGAACAAGATAACATAAACTGATTTAATTAGTGGTCACCGATAATTTTAATGATATTAATGACTTACACGTAGGTTGAAATAGTTGATAATGTCTTCGATCTGGATTACTTAATTGCTGGATAATGATTTTTCAAAAATTGACAAGGCTTCATGAATGAGAAGTAATTTTTCTCAAGCTAGGTCAATAATAATAACAAAACATTTCCTATAGACTAAGAGCCCGCGACGGCCAGACCTTCGTTATTTTATGAAGAGTCGAAAAGATTGGTGTCATCTAATAAACAGTGGCATAACTTAAGTGGTTCGATTGGTTCCTGAACAGATTCATAAATAGTAACAATTAATAAATACCCGGGTAAGAAAAAGCTAACGGGCCAAGCCCGCGCCACGGCTTTTGGGGGTTGGCTTAACCAAGGACCAAGCTTGGAATGATGTCTTAGGGCAGAGTCTGGCAAACCAGTCTTGGGCCATGTCTGGCAAATAAGACTTGGGCCAAAACTACCAAACCAATTTTTTTTCCAGACCTCCAGCCAAATTCTGTAATTGTGAAGCGGTGAAGTGATAAGTTTTTTAATGAAAAGAAACGAAGAAATATTTATCACTTCACCGCTTCACAGTTACAGAATTTGGCTGCTCCTTTAAATATGTGGAAAGAGGTTGTGAAAAGAGCAACATACATGAAAATAGAGATAAATATAATACGGGCTGTACATTTTTACAATGCATTAGACTGGTTAATAACGCGTAATATAATAAACTGAACTTTGGTTCAGTCTAGGCATTTACAACTGGCCCAGACTGAAACCAAAGCTAACTAGCTAAGGCTTGGCTCGCCAATACTGGCCCGAGATCGGGCTGTTGTTTAATATTGGCAGCTCCTACCCGGGTAGTAACAATAATAAGAAATAGTTGTATCGCTTAACAGGAAAACTGGTGTTCGATGGTTGAATAAAGTGGTTTATCAAATTAAGACAACGAGGTAATGGCATTAGGGAAGGGAGGTTATTGGCATTAGCGATAGCGGGGTAAAACAATCGAGATATATAGGCTTAGGTGGACGGTAATGTACGATTCTTACAGAATAATATAATTTGTACACATTCAGCATTATTAAAGTCGTTACACACTTCTCCTTGACTTGTTCACTCTGTTCTTCGTCTTGTTTATTCGTGTTCAAGTTTTGTCACACTTATGTAATGTCTGACAAATTTTGTATGCATAAATTTCGTTGAGATTTCACTTCTTATTTAATTCTTGATACTTTTACATAACTGCCCATGTCTAGCTTCTAAAACCTAGAGTAATTTAACTTTGAGAATAAATACCTACATAAAAAATGTAATTAAATAATTTTTAAAAGTACATTAACTGATGAAATTTATATTTTTATGATCGTAATAATACTTTTTATACTGTTTGTGGGAAATTGTTGTTTTATTTTATGTTCTAATGTTTTATTTTTGATATTATGGTTGACATAGTGTCAAGTTTATTTTGTACTAAAGATTTTTATTTAAATTTAATTTTTTATTTGCATATTATCGTGTAAGTTAGATTGTAAATTAAAATAACATTAAGATTTTTTTTTGATTGGGTTTTATGGGGAGAAGAGGCTTTTAAGGAAGCTAAACGTCTAATGTTATATATTTTCTTTTAAGTAATTTAAAAATGTAACATATTTTTACTAACACTAAAAATTCCATTTTGTTAGCAACACCTGTCTGAAAATTAGCACAGATCGCGATATTCTTTTATTCTTTTAATACATCAATTCGGTTATCTGAGTAACTCTAACAAAATTTGGTGCTGTAGTGAAGAAGATGCAGATAAATCGTGCATTATATTTGGACCTAGCTTGCAGTAGGTGTGACAAATTGTAGCCGAGTTTCTCTTTGCTTCGATTTCTATTTTTTTATTTGCCATGTAAACAATCATGTCAGTGTTTCTAACGCTTCAGAGTTGAACTTTGTGCGTACATTTTTATTAAACTGTAAAAGTTTTATTTGTTTCCAGTATAACTGCTGTTATATGGATTAGAAGTCATGCTCTTAAATTTTTTTAATCGGTTTAGTAACCCATTCAAATTATTCAATACAGGAACAAGGAATAAATATTTCAGAAATATTGTCAATTCAAAACATGTTGGTACAACTACAATAAGTTAAAAACGAAAAAAAGATTAATTAAATTTGAAAAAAGAAATTCTATGGACCGTAAACACTCTATCTGAAACCTAGTAAAATAAAATGTTACAAAAGAGTAAACTTAATTTTATTTAATTTTCCAAAAAAAAAATATAGACTGTAAAAATAGTAAAATTCCATTAAAAATTCATAAAATGAAAATTAAACTTATGAAAATAAAATTCAAATAAAAAATAAGATTATCAAAATTTCTGTAATAAAAAAGAAAATAACATGAAAGTTTATGTTGTTGGTGTAAAAACGTTTAAATAGTTTTTAACTACTTATATGTACACATATAGGTATATGCATGTACGTTAAACCGTCGTGGAGGGTTTAGCTCTGTGAAAAGGCTATAAAAGTGAAAATATTTTCGTCTCCATAGAAGTTTTTAAATTTAACCAACCCCGATACAACATATATATTGAATATTATAAATATGATAAATAAATAAATGAATATTATTGAATATTGAATATCGTTTATATTTAGTGTTCTAAAAGATATGTATACCATTTTCTACGCAAATTTTTCTACGGTTTAACTATAATTTGACACTTTTAGTATTTTAGTTAAAGAATTCACTATATTTCCATTTAAAACTTAATATATTAAATCTGTATATTATACCAAGTACCAAACCTGTTGATAAATTTTAATTGCATTCTCATAATTTCTATTGCTCTCAATTGAGTACATTAAAAATTAATTTAGTGTTGAAATTAATATTCAGATAATTGGTTGAGGTGGAAGGTTAGGGAGTTTGGGTATTGTTAGACATAGTTAAACATATTTGATAATTACATCGAGATTCTATGTAAACATTTATTGAGCATAAACCTTAAAAATATAAAATAAAATACTGGGTATTCGTTGAAAAAGTGCACTACTTCATTTTTGTATAACTTTATAGCAAAACACAGACTGAAAACATAAGTTCCCAGATGTTGACATTTCGGTTGTGTCAATGATTAAATATATTTAGTTTTTGTATGAAAACGAGTATGGTGCAGTTGTTTTAGCGTTTGTATCGATAAATACAAATTGATCGATTGATCGATTTTAATCGATCGATATTTCATTATTTAAAATATCTAGAAACCATTTTTCTAGACAGAAAGGTACTTCTTCCGCTCGAAAAGCTAACTGAGGTAGTTCTTTATTGAATTGAAATTTGAACGTATATATGTATCATCAATAAAATAAAATTGTGAGCTGGGGAAGGGTGAAAAATCTTTTATGGCCAATACGAATGCGGTTTCATATGAAAAAGCACTAAGTTTAAGAAACATTGCAATTTCTTTTAAAATTTTGCAGTGCGTAGTTTTTGAGTTATTGTCAACTTTAAGTTGGTTCTTTTCACGACACCATTGGCATCCTTTCCCACATTTTCGTCGCTAACAACATTAATACACTGGCATTTAGTTTTAAAAAATTAATTATTTATCATTCCAAATATGCAATAACGCAGCATCACGAGACTTTCCAGCTTTTTCCGATTGTTGTTGAGTTTCAATGGTATCACATTTTTCTTTTATCTATTTTGCATGATTAGAATTAGGAATACTCTGATCATGCTGTTCAGTGTCGTCATTGTTTATTTTCATTCTTTGGTTGAAGTAAAGAAAATATTTAGCAATTAATTATAAATTTAAATTAATTTAAAAGCATCATACTTGCACGGTTCAACCATACAATTTCATACAGATTTTAAGTTATACAGGTAACCATTCACTATTAAAATATTTATAGTATTAAACATGTATTTAGAGCCATATATAAAATAAAAATGTATTTAAAAAGAGAAATTCCCACAATATAATATACAACAATCGGTACTGAAAATGTTGAAAATTTTAACAAACGGACGTTACGTTCCGTATCGGCTGAATATTATCACTGATTATAAGGACCGACAGATAGCTGCGGTTAGCGGTACGCAGCAGTAATTACTATCATAATCAACAAAATTACGATCATAAATTTGAATTGATTGCCATAATGTAATTATTCCCAATTATCTTGTACTAAGCTTTCATTAGTTGCAATTTAAAGGTAACAAAATAAAAAACTTTTGAAATGTGCTAATTAAATCCTTTCATTTGATGCCGAACACGGCATCATTAAATTAATTGTTCTTTAGTTCATGACACAATGTCCTCTAGGAGGTGCGATGTTCAATTTATTAAGTCATCAATAAGCCTTTAACCCGATTTACTGAAAAATAGACCAATTGACTATGTACAATCAATCCACTCAGCAATTCACTGGATTGTAAACTTACAATACTTATAATATCGAAAAGATGATCGAAAATGTAATTGTAAGAACACTTTGATAGTTGTGCTAGCTCGCCTTCGTTGTCGTGTACACTACGATACAACAGTATTTGCTATTGCAATAACAAAACGGACACGGACTCAATTATCGGGTGCAGCCAAAAAAAATCGCTAGTTAAAGGTAACAACATATTTATTTTTGAAATAAGCTATTTAAGTCCTTTCTTTTGATACCCAACACGGCATCATTAAATAAAATTTTTTTTTTAGGTCATGATCTTATGTCCTCTAAGCACCGCTATATTCAATTTATTGTATAATCATTAAGCATATAAGCTAAAGCCTATATAATAATTAAACCTTAAGCAGCAAAAGATCAAACGCTTAATACGATACCTCATTTGTCAAATTGTGATTAGTAGTTTAGTAGTAAAAAAGGAACAGATGAACATACAAACATACATCGGCCAACCACATAACCCGCTGTAGTCTGGTAAAAAGTGTTTGTTTATTGTATTATAAATGGTAATATATTTCATTAAACTAATAAAAAATATTGCGAGGCTGACGCATAAGCTAACATCACCACAACTGTGGAAACAAAATGTTCCGGACTGTTCTGAACAAAAGAACTGTTGTGAACCGTACTAAACGCTTATGTACCAAGTTTCATCCAATTCGAATATCAGGTACAGATGTTATGATGTTTTCTAAAACACAGGTGCTTGAGAGACCCCACCACTTAGTTTAGTATCGCTCAAAAACTAATCAACTGCTTGCCGTACATATTTGCATCTTTTTCCAAAGTGTCATCAAAATTCATTCACGAACGAGTGTTGTATGCTCCTAACAAACATTGAAAACATCTTGAAAAAACCACCTGTTGTAATGTGGACCTCCAACCTTTTATCCAATGTAGCCCAAAAGCTGATGAAATCTTTTCCATGTTACATAAAACCTTTTACCAACGTTTCATGTATATCGATCTGTAATTGTAGGCTACAGTAGAAAAGACAACTTTTAACCGGAAGTGACAAACCAGAAGTTGGTATGCAGAAATATTACAAACAGTACTAAAAGCTCATATACCAAGTTTCAGTAAGATCATAACCCGGGATTAGAAGTTATTGAAGATTAAAAGTTAGAGCTGTTCGAGAGACCTCCCGTCATTTTGTCCAATTTTGAAATGAATCCAGATCTTCTATTTCCAAGTGAACCTGGATCATCAAGAACCTATGCAGGAATGTCAGATTTGGGTGGAGTTTAACTACACAAATCTCGATTTAGGGGATTACCCTAAGAATTAAAACAAAACCACAACGGTCAACAAAAACAAAGGTGACACAATTCATGTGGCACAAACAGATAACAGTATAGAATGGGGGAAAAAGTTCAGAGGTTTTTCGATCCTCATCTCGCACCAGCGTTAAGAAAATATTAACAAATATGTAATCTATAATTATCAAAAAAAAAACAAGGACACTAAAAATTAATTTAACTTAACTTAACACTACGAAGTCAAACAAAAACATTTCAGTGCTACCAATCCCAAGTACCATCTATCCAAATAGTTGCGGCTATTCTTCGGAGAGGCGTCACGACTCACGATGCAGCAAAAAAATACTTTTTGGTTCGATTTTCCATAAATGTATTGCATTTTGTATATATGTGTGTATGTATAAGTGTTTATTTATTATTTTTAACTTAATTATATTCAGTATCAGTTTTTATCATATTAAATCATCATCCATAAAGACTAAATTTGACATCATATCAAAGTCAAATAAAAGATCTGTATGATGTCATGAAAGGATCATACAAATGATACCATGTTATGGTCATGACGCGATGTTATGGTCAGTTTTATGTCAAATTTACGTAAAAACTACATCACATATATATAACCTTAGTGCGTGATGTCATATTTATGTCTTGTGTTCATTGGGATATTATCAATGCTTATTTAATTAAATATTTTATTTACAATGTAATCTGTCTTCTCAGACTCAATAAAAAGAATCAACTAACAAGTCTTATTGTTAGTTACCACTTTTCTCGAACCATATAACTATCCAATGGCGTGAGAAGAAAAAGTTCTATTTCACTAACTTATTGGTTCTTATGTTATCATCCATAAAGACAACTAAAGACAAGTTACTAGAAACAAAAGGATTGGTGGGCTGTGTATGGAAACAAAATTTTTAATTAGATACATTTAGGCAATTGATTCGCAGCCGATGTAAAACTCATTTTAGAATTGAAACATTATCAATTTGTTAAAGTTTAAGGGTGTCTGGAAGGTGGTTACCACGATAGTAAGTGTCTGGCAATGGGTGACGTGACTTCTAATACTATCCCGAAGAATATATAAAAAAATTACCTTTTATGCTTTCACAAACCTTTGGAGGCCCCTTTGTTACCTGCTCCCTGCCAAAGCCACCATGATCCAAACTTCATATATCGCTAATCGTTCCTACCTGAGTAGGGGGTATGCGCAGAAAAACTTTCAGCTTTTATAAAATAACGAAGGTCTGGCCGTCGCGGGCTCTTGGTCTATAATACTTTAATTGAAAGCTAACCAATATTATAGATTTCGCGTAGTTCTAACTATAAAATATGGAGGGGCTGAAATCTCACAGCTCTGAGATATCAAGACTTCGGTCTGGGTTAAGGTTTTTCATATAGTTTTCGGCAAAAAACTTTTATGAGGATATGGTTGTTAGTTTTGGGCAGCGATGTATATCAAACATAACTCTTTGTTAAAGTACAAGTATTTTTTTTAATCTCTGTTTAGAAATTTATTACAAAACTAACACGAAACATCAATAAGATGCCGGAAAATTATAAAAGATCATAC
Source organism: Diogma glabrata (assembly GCA_963693315.1). NCBI lineage: Eukaryota > Metazoa > Arthropoda > Insecta > Diptera > Cylindrotomidae > Diogma > Diogma glabrata. The sequence goes on from OY856186.1 coordinate 215,960,721, forward strand.
TTTAACATAATTTAGTGAAAAGATGATACAATCAGCAAACTACACAAAAACCTCTCCATTTATTACAATAATTACTCTCCATTACAAAATCACAAATTCATATTTGTTTCCAAATTCCAAAAATATTGTAAAAATTAAATAAAATCAAACTTTTTTCAAAATGCTAAATATATTCCAAAAATTATTACAAAATCAAAGATTAAACTTATTTCAAAAATTCTGAAAATATTGCAAAAATTATTACAAAATCAAAAATTGAAACTTTTTTCAAAATTCCAAAAATATTCCAAAAATTAGAATAAAATCAAATATTTAAACTTTTTCTAAATTCTAATAATATTCCAAAAATTCTTAAAAATTCAAAAATTCAAACTTTTTCCAAAACTCTAAAACTATTGCAAAAATTATAACAATATCAAAATTGGAACTTTTTCCAAAATAATAAAAATTCAAATAAAATCAAAAATTTAAAATTTTTCAAAATTCTAAAAATATTCCAAAAATTCTTACAAAATCAAAAATTGAAACTTTTTCAAAATTCCAAAAATATTCAAAAACTATAACAAATTTCCTTTACGATTAAAAATCAACTAAATTCGAAAATATGTTCATAAAAAATATCGAGCAATTTCTAAAATGGCAACCAAACACAGCAGTGCACCTTTTCGATGAACACTCTTTACATATAAAAAACTTATTTATTATGTTATAACATAACTCATGACACATTTTAAGCGCCATGTATACTAAATTTACAAATTTGTTTTCATTCCCAAAAGAAATTTACATCACAATTGCATCCATTAAATGAATTCACAAATACAATTAACACAGACTCTCATAATAACAATAATATTTTTTGTAAAAAAATTTTTTGTATAAATTTATGAATATAATAATGTGAGAAGTATAAAAAATAAAATTAAAGATATTAACATAGAAATGTTTCAAACTACAACAACAACGGTAAAAGTTTAAAATATTTCGGATGGTATTGTAAATGATTAGTGATGAGTGATGACTAACTGATGATGTATTTTAAGTGCGGGCACAATTGCAAAACAAACATATTTGTATTCATTAACTAATATTATCATAAGCGACAGTTGAAATCTTTTTTGTTATCACCTATTCACATTGATTTGAACACAATGAAATTATCTACATCCAAATCAAACCCTACGCAACGTAATATCGTATTTCCCATCTTTCAAATCAATTTAAAAAATTAAATTCTTTTTAAACGTTATCAAAACGAGAATCAAATACTTTTTCCTTTTATCAATAAGATTAGAGACAAAAAAAATTTATTTGAAATCACTTTCCTTTTTCAAACCTTTACTTACATTAATTAATTTTTATTTTTCGTAAACCAAAATTAAAATTAAATCAGATTTAATTGAAATGTTAAAAATTGTGACATACTTCACTCGTGTATAATCACGAATCACATTCTTTTTGTCATATATGAATAAAGTTTAATTTTATTGTTAATTGAAATCAATTAAAAGTTTAAATAAAATTTTAATGAATATCCACGATACAAAAATACCAACATAACAAAAATGAACTGTCTAACAAAATATAAATCAATAAGTATAACAAAAGATAGATATTGAGGAGTGTGAGAAATATAATAATTAATTAGTGATTTGTTCTATTTAATTAATTTAATGTTTATTAAAATTATTTCGTTTCTGTTTTATTTCAGGCCCATGACGCTGCTCCAATGGAAACTACAGATAATTCAGTTTATATTCGTTTGATTCGTAAGTAAAATAATCAGATCAAATTTAAATATATTATAAATTATGTTATTATTATTTACATTCATTAAATTAACAAAAAAAATGTTAATTTAAATAAATAGAAATTGTTTATATCTATTCTGTTTTGAGGTGGGCTTTTAGGATAATTGTATTTATTCCATAGATAAAAATTTGTGAATGGGTATACATATTGTTTAGTTAGATAACTGGGATTTTTGACGTGTTGTATATACTGACATAGATTTTAGTCTGAAATAACGTTGTCATATTTCAAGATATATTGCTTTGTTGTTGCCTGTAGTGTTTCTGTGAACAATTTAATATTGTTCATTCGCAAAATAACAGATAAATTCTAAATTTTATCTGATTGATTCAAATTATCAAAAACGACCGATATAATACACTAGTTTACAAGAAAAATCTGCCTAAATAATACCCAACTTTTCTTACACTGAAAAAACATGTCCTATTTCCAATCGAAATGCAGTTGTCTCAACCTCACCGTGCGGTCAGATATGGCGAATCGAACTACGAAATTGCATCAACAACGTACAATTATAAACCGATGTAGTTGAAATAATCACACGAAATATTTATGTGAAAATAAAATACTTAAATTTTAAAATGAAAAATTCATATAAGGCCAAAGAAAATTTTGTTCAGGGAAATAGTTATAAACTTTATTTAACTACTGTTATATTGGATATAACACTTTATATTTTAAATGAACCTCATTCTGTTGTTAGGAAAATGTTATCGTGTAGTCAGGCGCGCACACAGAAAAAATTTTAGGGGGTGGGTCCAAAGAATTTTTTTTAATAAAAAGTGTTGTGTTATAGGAATTACGATATGTGTCACAACAACACATAGATACCTTTTAAGACCTAGGTTCCACAACAACATGCGTTCTAAAGTATTGACACACGCTTTTTCTAAACTTCCGTGGATTGAACGTCCACCAGACTATTGATTCGTGCAAAGCATTTCATTTATGCAATGTACGGACAAAGAAATACCACTGCATTCTGTCACTATAACAGTGAGTAATCGCAACATTTTAGCTGTTTGTACAAACCGATTGACGTGTAAAACGGGGAAGAAGAATATGTTTGAGGCATAATGGATCTGATTTCGATCGAGCACTTCTGGTGACAGTATTTATAAAAAACAAAGAGATCAGCAACAGTACGACGGTTTTGTAGGGAATCAAGATTTGATGTTAAATTTCGATCACCCACAATTCGCATAGTACGCTCTTGTACAGATTCAGAAAGAGCCAGGATGGAAACAGGTGCAGCGTCCCAAGCTTAACAACAATACTCCATACAAGGATGAATATTGAACTTATAAAAGTGGAGTAATTGATACGGAGTGAAATATTTTTACATCTATTGAGGAGGCCGAGTTTTTTCAAGGTAAGGAATAACAGTAATTTTAGAGTAAGGAAAAAACTGATCCTTTAAACTCAGAACAAAAGTCATCGATGGATACCGAAATGTATCGGTCGTTGAGAACATTTTTAATCTGCTTTAGGACTGTGAGGTGAAATCCTACGCTCCGATGGTATGTAGCTCTCTTAAGATTTTTTCAACAATTTTGGTTTTGAAATCAAGATCCTTCATACTAACTCCTGACGACTGGATTTGGCGTATTTCTATAGGTGTTTCCAAAACGATCAAGTTCAAAGCAAAGGGTTCCGCGAACAATGTGGCTTTTCTTGCTGTGTCAGTGACGATTAAACCATCGTCAATAATAGGAGAAATAGAAGATTTGGAACCAGACTTTAAAGGATTAATGGCACTGTAAAAACTTCGTTTCTAAGGGCCAATCTGTCTGCCTTGGAAAACAAATATATTTGTTGTTATACATTATTGTGAATGGAACAAATTTATTGAGACTAAAACATTTTGGTAAAATAAAATTTTTACTATATTATTATTATACTAGGGGTATTCTAGAAAAAAATAGACAAAAACAATAAAAAATAAAAATAGGGTCCGCGTTGAACCCCGAACCTTTCTCACAACCCACTACATCGACAATGACAACGAAACGTTTTTTATGTTCTAGCTAAAATACATTTTACATATTATGCTTAATATATTCTTTTCAGATAATTCAGTTGTTTCAGTCAAATCGAACACCGCTATTATGAAATATTTCTCTATCTTGTTTTGCAAAGAAAGAACAAATCTATTTTATGAATTGTTTCTTTAATTTCTAATCAATAGAAAATATTTAAAAACAAAGAAAATTATAACTAAAATAAAAGTTAAGATTCAGAAGAAAGGAAACATAATAGTACATTATTTAACAAGGTTGAGAAGTAAGCTATTATTGACCGAGAACTTTTAGAACCTAAGGCGCGTAGCGCCGAGGGATATAATGTTCGAGGTCTATATTAACCTTCTCAACCGAGGTATATATAGAATTTTTTTATCTACTAACACTAATTATCATTAACTTGCTTTGATTAGATTTTGATATTAGCGTTTTTCCATTTCATTTTTTAAATATCTTAAAATATCAAGTAGCCTGGAAGTTTAGTTTCATACAAATAAAACGAAACAAAGGAACGCAATTATTATTTGTTTGTGTTTTTTGTTCATTTCAATTAAAAATAAAAGAAAATTTGTCATTATTAAATATTAACCTAGGTAATTTTTTGTTATGATTATTGACCTAGGTTGAGAAAAATTACTTCTCGTTGGGGCATTCGTGTAAATAATGACGATTTCTCAAGTTTTTTTTTTTTTTTTTTTTTTTTTAAGGCGTTCATGCTCCATGTAGGAGCGTTGCCAGGCTAATCAGCGAATATTCACCACGGTCATTCGAAACAGCGACATAATTACCATGGCAGCCGATTTTTTTAAGGTCGTTTATTACGTCAGTCTCCCATTGTAGTCGTGGTCTTCCTCGCGGTCACCCACTCCCTGGGGTACTAGCGTACATTTTTCTAATCATTCCAGACTGTGAATCGGCTCGTAGAATATGCCCAAACCAAGCAATCCTGTTAGAACGGATACAACCTATTATATCAGGACCCTCAAGAAGGTTTCTGATCTCAAAGTTATACCGGGTTCTATACTCTCCATCGTCTGTCTTAAGTGGACCAAATATGTAGCGTGGGATCTTACGCTCAAATACAGATAAATGCGATTCGTCATTTTGTTTAAGGGTCCACGTTTGTGACCCATACATCACAACCGGTCTAATCAATGTCTTGTATAACTTGAGCTTGGTGTTAGTTGATACATACGGTGATCCAAGGAGAGGTTTAATTGAGTAAAAAGTTCGATTACCTGCAGCGATTCGAGCTTTAATATCTGTTAGTATGCTGTTGTTTGAGTCAAGCATTGATCCCAAATATTTAAAAGATTCAACTCCCTCAATTCGTTCATCGCCGCACATAAAATCTTTCTTCTCAGCCTCTCTTGAAACATTCATATGTTTGGTTTTATTGTAGTTAATTTGCAGACCAATTTTCCTAGCACCACTCTCAAGCGACTTGAAAGTCTCACTCATAACAGTTTCACTTCGGCCGAGGATGACAACATCATCAGCGTAAGCAATCATCTGTACTGAGTTTATTGACAAGACATTGTTATTAGTCGTTAGTTTCTTTTGACGGCACACATATTCCAAGGCTAGATTAAAAAGTATAGGAGAGATAGCATCACCTTGTCTTAATCCGGAGTCGACTTTAAAAAATTTTGATATTTTTTTCTCTACTCGCACACAGCATTGAGAGTTCTGTACTGTCATTTTGCATAGTGATACCAGTTTACCAGGAATTCCCATTGACACCAGAGCAGACCATAGAGTCTCTCGTTCGAGAGAGTCGTAGGCCTGTCTGAAATCAATGAAAAGTTGGTGCACAGGTATGTTGAACTCTCGACACTTTTCCAAAATCATCCTTATCGAGAAAAGTGCATCGGTGGTACCTCGGCCCTGCCGGAAACCACACTGATATTCTCCAAACAGTTGTTCAGCAAAAGGGTTGATTTTGGATAGCAAAATGTATGAAAAGATCTTATATGCTGTGCAGAGGAGAGCGATTCCTCTGTAGTTTACACATTGTAGGCGATTACCTTTTTTATGGATTGGTATCAGCATAGCTGTGTTCCAGTCCTGTGGCATGGTTTCAGTCCTCCAGATCATTTGAACAAGTTCAAACAATGTTGAGGATAGAGTTTCGCCACCATGTACAATCATTTCGGATGTTATATCGTCGATACCAGGTGCTTTATTGCATTTTAATTTTGACAGCGCATTTTAATTTTTGACTTCAGAAAAAATTCCAGTCAAGCCAGCACTTTCAGCTAAGGCCAAACCATTTTGCCACCTTGTCGCAATGCGTATCACAGTCTAAACGTCTACAAAGATTTTAACAGACGTTTAGAATCATTTAAATCGCGGCCAAAAAATATATTCGCAAAAAACCGCTTAAATTGAATTGAGTTTTCTAATCCTGCCAAGAAATGATGGCAAATCAAGTTTCTCTTGCTGTATTGTAGTAGAATTGAACCCCATTCTGAAGAACAACCAATGGACGAAGATTTTTGATTTTAAATTATTTGTGGTGATGATTTTAACCAAATAAACATCTATAGTTGCAAAATTATCTACATAAGCCTACCCAAGTAGCATTTTTGACATAAATTTTAAAATTATAACGGGCAAATATTGTATAATTCATCAATAGATATTGTCAATGTAGCAAAATTTTTCAATTTAAAGGTATGGTTTGAAGTTTCTCAGAAAAGTTGTGCGGGGAGACCCACCGCTCGGAAGAAGTGAAATTTCGTAATGTGGAAATAAAAACATATTACATTCTGTATACTGTCTTGTAGTCTTTTTAATATTGGAGAATCAAAGCCAAAAACTACCAAGCTCTAGACCAATACAGATATTACATTCTTTTAAAAGTCATTAATTATTAGTGGGCTCATACTGTTCATATTCTTTAAGACAAACTTTATTAACATTGCTTACACTTCACAATTGATCGCATCTTTTAATTATCATTTTCGAGTGGAGAAATCAATAACATCAATAACACCCAAATCAATAACATTTACAATGGGCTTATGAAAACTAAAGTAAGATACGAAATGTTTGAGCTCTATTTTTTCAATATTTCTTGCAAAAAAACTGCATTTTTTTCTCGTTTAAAATATTTCAACTTAAAATGATAAGAAAATGAGTCATCTATCAGGAGTCTTCTATCAAAATGTTAATGAAGCAACAAAAACCAATAGAAGCAAAATACTCGATAATATGTTTTAAAAATAGTTTTCTGAGTAATTATAGTATTTATAGGATTTATTTTATTATAGTATTTTTGGGGTTATTTTTGATTTTAAATTATATGTGGAGCTGATTTTAACCAAGTAAACATCTATAGTTGCAAAATTATCTACATAAGCCTACTCAAGCAGCATTTTTAACATAAATTTTAAAATAATCACAGTCAAATGTTGTATAATTCTTCTATAGATATTGTTAATGTAGCAAAATTTTTCAATTGAAAGGTATGGTTTGAAGTTTCTCAGAAAAAATGGTTCAGATACTGGCTTTTCATTTGTAAATTCCATATCATCTAGCAACTACATAGTTTAGTTCTTTTTTACTGTCTAGATCAACTATTCATTTTGTTAGAAAGGGAAAGCACATATACATTAAGGAATTCGTATGATAAATGTGGGATACGTATGATAAATCTAGTATTTAAGAACGATACAAGGCTGAAATAATTTACATTAGTAAAAAACAAATATACATGGTAAGTTAAAATTGAAATTTTAATTTTATTTCGTTAATTGATTTATTTTTTATATTTAGATGTCTAGTTTGGTAGGAGTAAAAAAATATATATGTCCATACAATGTGAATCATCAAATAACCTACAGAAAGTTCTTCCGTCACATTAAAACTTGTAAAGACAAGCAGCCGTCAGGAATACAAGTTATTTTGTGTAAATATAATATTTACCACGTAATTCCAAAAGAAGACTATGAGGTAATTTGTTAACTTAATACTCAAATTAATAAATATTTTGATTTAACATTTTTTCTTCTTTTTACAGATTCATCTTCTTAATTGCCCTGATCGGGTGGTTTGGAAAGAAGTATTTGATTCATTCAAAAATCACACCACACAAGACGAATGGTGCAGCGAATAAAAAAAAACTTAGGCCCAGTTATTTTTAATAATCATAATAGAAAAAACTTTAATAATTAACTATAAAATAAAATAAAAGAAATAATAAATTTGAAAAATATATAATGTTAGCAAAAAATGATGGCTTTTTATTTATCAAACCCTTTGAAAAAGTCTCTTAAATATGGTTCGTTCTTGTTTACTGTCTATATCAACTATCCATTTATTAGAAAGGGAAAGCGCGTACACTTAAAGATAACTAACTGTAAATCTTATACCTTACTGACTGTTTTAATCGTCATTAAAAAATAATTTGTTTTGGCCCGTCTGATTCTTATCATTTCTGTGTCCCAATTTACCACAAAGCGCATTAAAAAGAAATGAATCCCTTCATGCTCAAAACTCCCTAATGAAGTTTTCTTTTTCAATTTGAGTGGAAACATTTGACGGTCAATCACTTGCTTCTTGTTTTAACTTAAGGAAGCAATCCGACTAAGAAAGATAATCAATCTAAAAAGTTAATCGTCACATGTCGTCCAACACAATTCATATTTATTCTTAAGAAAAAAAGTTTGAATTCAACAAAAAAATGTGTCAACACAACGACAAAAAACGAGAAAAAAAAAAAACATTGAAAACAATTTACTATACTACGAATAACATTTACTAATTCCTTAAGAGCTCATCAAATGCGACAGCAAATTTATATTTCACAACTATGTGAAAACGAAAACAAAAAAATTAACAAAACAAAAAACTAACCAATACATATGATAAACACAATAACAACATCAGAAGCTAATTACCTTTTATATTATTAATTTTCTGTCATATTTTTCTTGTTGCATTATTGCATAACATCAGAAAAAACTTGACCGACAGACCGCGCTATTCAGATGTATCAGTGTCTATGCCAAACAATTAAATCTAAAATTTTTCAGACAATTAATCAAATAATGTTCAAATAATGTTCAATCTAAACTAATCTATTGTACTTAATTTTCAAAACGTTTTCAATATTTTGCAAGAACAATTAGCTTAGATAGATTGCAGTGTTCATTTTCTTTTTCCTTGGTCAGCTGGCTTCAAAACCCCGTTTGAAGCTGCCTTCTTTTATACTCTTACAAAACTCGTTGATATTTTCTGGATAAATTTGTCTAGCAAGCGGTAGATTTGAGATTTATCTAGGGGGTTATTAAACATAACAAGGTATTTGCAGTTTAACGAAATGTCTCAGTAAAATTTTCTTTGGAACACATTTTGGGTAATTAATATAACAGATATATTTCGATGATGTGAACCCTTGGTAAATAATTCACAAACGTTTTTATTATACGCCTCAGTCATTAAATCATCCAAGATGATTAATGTGTTTTTCTAGATTATCAAAATTTTCGGGGACGTTGTCTAACATTTCAATATCTTCAAAATCGAAATCTTTTAGATCGACCGAATTAGTTTCACCATTGCACCAAACCAGTTTCTTTATACCATGAATATGTGGCAAGAACTTTAATACAAACGTGGTCTTCCCCGATCCAAAATGAACGCACCATTATATGAGTTTCGTGTGAAACCAATGGCGTTATTGGTTGAAGACGAAACTCAATTCGAGATGGATGGTCAGCTGTTTTAATAAAAATTAATGTATTTAAACAAATTTTAAAAAAATTAATTAATAAAATAAAAATTTTGTTTAAAGTTTTTACAAAACTATAACAAAAAAATAAAAAAAAAGATTTAATTTTTTATTTAAATAAGTTTTTTCCAAAATTATAGCAAGTTTTTCACATTTCGAACATCTGTTTATAATTTTTAGTTTTTTCAATTAACAACTTATTTCAGGCATCCGTCTAAAATTCCAAATAAAAAGTTTTAAGGTTTCCAAAACATCATAATTTTTTCCCAACACAATTTGTTCTAATTCTTCTGCTCGCTTTACACACAAAATCTTATATAGCAACCAAAAAAAAACTAGAACAACACATGTGCCCCAATGAAAAAAAAATCGAAATCATACTTAATCATTTAACGCAAAACAAAGCCGCACGCAGTTACGAAACAAAATACAAAATACTACAACAAAACAATTTTTGTTATCTACAAAAAAAAATATATATTTTTTTTTGTCGAGAAAATTAAAATCTTACATGCTTTTTCATATTTTGTTTTCAACCCATTCTGTTTTTTATCAATCAATTAACGCATCATGTGAGAAAGTCCCATATTTTTGATTCTTCTGCTCGCTTAACACACAAAATCTTATATAACAACAAAAAAACAAGAACAACACATGTGCCCCAATGAAAAAAAAATCGAAATCTTACTTAATCATTTAACGCAAAAAAAAAGCCGCACGCGATTACGAAACAAAATACAAAATACTACAACAAAAACAATTTTTGTTACCTTTAACACATCATGTGAGAAAGTCCCATATTTTTGTAATATAATATCGAGACAAAAGTTATGATGCAAAATTCAGTTCACATGCTTTTATTATATTTTATTTTCAATCCATTCTGTTTTTAGATAGCATTAATCCATTTTTTTTTTTTATTCGACATGAAAGATAGTGGGATCGAAAATGAATTTTTTCTTATAAGATACAACAACAAAAAAAGATTTAAATCACTTTCTCTAGTTTTTTCTTTCAAAATCAGTTTCACAATGCAATTTGAATTAATTACATCGTATATTTTTTTCTTATTAGACCTCCCACATCAATTAACACATCATGTGAGAAAGTCCCATAATTTTTAGTCTATGTGCAGAACCTCCCATAACACTACTCACGTTAATTCTATTTGTGAGCTTTAATCATTGAGGAAGACAGTGCGTCACAAGATCAAAAAATATGTACTAGCTAGAATTATTGACCTCTTATTTTATTTGTATTTCCTTTATCTTTTCATGAAATATTGGCCTATGTCATATTTTATATGCGATAGAATTTATTGTTTAGTTCTTGAATCTTGATACTTTAAAAAAAAATAAAAAAAACATAAAAAAAAGATTTGCGTTCACCATCACCTCAGGGCGCATGTTGTTGTGGGACATAGATCTTAAAATGTTTTTAAGGTGTAATTCCTAATACACCGCACGTTCTGTTAAAAAATGTACTAAATGTTTCTCGATATCGCTTCATAATACTAGGGTGTAATGTCGTACCGTTGGCGCACACATGTACCTCTACAACCATCCTTCAATCATCATATTGACAAAGAAATGCATGAATATTTAAATATTTTAGAATGATTACCATTTTCTAATGTATAGAAGAAGTAAACCAACTATTGCATTTAAATTAATTTTTATAAAATTAAAAATGTTGCGTCTTTCAACACGTTAATTGTTTTTACTCTCTGTTTCTTCCTGACCCTTTAGCCATAAAGTACAGTTGCGGATACAAATCAGTTGTTTTTGTCTTGTTACATCAAATACTACTTCTATTGCGATTGAAAAACTTTTTCATTAAAAATAATATTTATTACAAACATTTTTGCGTAACAACCGTTAAAATCAAATTAAAAACCACAAAGCCTCATCCCTATTTACATATTTTGAATGAATAAATTTTAATGATTATTTTGTAACAAAACAATAAAATAAACATAAATTACAATAAAATTATAATTAATAATAATTAACTATTTTTTCTAATTGTTTTAAAAATAATAATAATATTTTATTTAAATATTTTAATCAATAAGTTTTAGTTTACAAAAAACTTAATTACTAAAAACACACGTTTTGATAATTATACCAATAGTTTTTATTATTTATTAATTGTTTTGTTTATTTGTAGTTTTTGCTGTTCAATATTAAAAAAATTTGTTTAAATTTGCAACAATAATCATTGGTCAAGGTTAAAGTCATAATTTTAATTATGAGATTTTTATTTTATTTTAGTTTTATAATTTTTTTGATGGTATTATTTTGTAAATGAATAAAATAAATAATAGTTTTATGTTAATAACACAATTGGTATGTTTAAGGCTTGAAAATCTCGTAAAACTTAGAACAGTTGGCTTTATGTATAAAATTGATATTTCACATCATAATGATCCATTTCACTCAAAAAACGAAAATTATGAACTAATGTTTTTGAAAATAAAAATCGACATGACTTAAAATTTTTTTTTTTGTGGCATTCGTGCTCCATGTAGGAGCGTGGCCAAGCTAATCAGCTTCGTCGCCACTCCCTGGGGTACTTACGTTTTTAATCATTCCAGACTGTGAATCGGCTCGTAGAACATGCCCAACCCAAGCAATCCTATTAGAACGGATACAACCTATTATATCAGGAACCTCAAGAAGGTCTCTGATCTCAAAGTTATACCGGGTTCTATACTCTCCATCGTTTGTCTTAAGTGGACCAAATATATAGCGTGGGATCTTACGCGATTCGATAAATGCGATTCGTCATTTTGTGTAAGGGTCGACGTTTGTGACCCATACACCACCACCGGTCTAATCAACGTCTTGTATAACTTGAGTTTGGTGTTAGTGGATACATACGGTGATCCAAGGAGAGGTTTAGTTGAGTAGAAAGTTCGATTACCTGCAGCGATTCGAGATTTATTTATATACCTGTAAGTATGCTGTTGTTTGAGTCAAGGATTGATCCCAAATATTTAAAAGATTCAACTACATCAATTCGTTCATTGCCGCACATAAAATCTTTCTTCTCAGCCTCTCTTGAGACATTCATATGTTTGGTTTTATCGTAGTTGATTTGAAGACCAATTTTTCTAGCACGACTCTCAAGCGACTTGAAAGTCTCACTCATAACAGCTTCACTTCGGCCGAGGATGACAACAACATCAGCGTCGCGATCATCTGTACTGAGTTGATTGACAAGATATTGTTGTTATTCGGTAGTTTCTTTTGACGGCACACATATTACAAGACTAGATTAAAGAGTATAGGAGAGATAGCATCACCTTGTTTTAGCCCGGAGTCGACTTTAAAAAACTACGATATTTCGTTCTCTGTTATTGTTACTGTTATTTTGCATTGTGAAACTAGTTTACCAGCAATTTCCATTGAAACCAGAGCAGACCATAGAGTCTCTCGTTCGAGAGAGTCGTAGGCCTGCCTGAAATCAATGAAGAGTTGGTGCACAGGTATGTTGAACTCTCGACACTTTTCCAAAATCATCCTTATCGAGAAAAGTGCATCGGTGGTACCTCGACTTTGTCGGAATCTACACTGATATTCTCCAAACGTTGTTCAGCAAAAAGATTGATTTTGGCTGTAGCAATTAGCAAAATGTATGAAAAGATCTTATATGCTGTGCAGAGTAGAGCGATTCCCCTGTAGTGTGCACATTGTAAGCGATTAGCTTTTTTATGGATTGATATCAGCATAGATGAGTTCCAGCACTGTGGCATGGTTTCAGTCCTCCAGATCATTTGAACAAGTTCAAACAATCTTAAGGATAGAGTTTCACCACCATGTACAATCATTTCGGATGTTATATCATCGATACCAGGTGCTTTATTGCATTTTAATTTCGACAGCGCCGCTTCGAATTCCTCTTTGGTTGGTTCGTCTACATTTACCTTTGACGCACGAATAAGCTTTGCTCGTCGTCCGACTTAGTCACTTAAGTTGAAAAGATTCTCAAAATAAGCGGCCCAAGTATCTAAAATATGTTTAAGGACTACTTGTAGCTCCCCTTCTTCGTTTTGAATAGCATTCGATCTAGTTTGAGGTCCCTTCTTTAAGGTTTTAACCTGTCGAAAGAAGTTACGCGATTGATGTTCCTTATTAAAGCTTTCAATCTCCTCACACTGTCTCTTCCACCATTCTCTCTTCGTTCATCTACATAGCCTTGTAACGGCTGCTCGGACCTAGACCTGATGTTCCGTCCTTGTAGACATTGCAGATAGCAATCTCTTTTGTATTGAATAGCGTCAAGACATGCTTGATCCATCCATGAATTCTGGGAGTGGTTCTGTGGTCGTCCAAGTATTCCCTCAGCAGCGCTTAAAACAGCATCTTTGAGTAAATACCATGACTTATCGACGTCTCCATTAATGGTTTCTGATTTCTCCAATTTTTTAAGCAATATGGTTTTGATATATCTTCTGTTTCAGCATTCTTTAGTGATGAGATGTTAAAACGTTTCCGTTGATTGAACTTTGGAATGCCTGGATTTGGAAAGTAGAACCTTATTTTATCACATACAAGGAAGTGATCACTTCCAATGTATGCACCTCTAAAGGATCGCACATCCAGAACACTAGAAAAGAAACGTGTTGTTACTAGCACGTGATCAATTTGATTTCGAGTGTTTCCATTCGGTGAGACCCAAGTCTGCTTATGAATCGATCGATGCGGAAAGAAAGTACTGGCAATTCTCAAATTATTTGATAACGCAAACTCAGTCATTCTCTCACCATTATCATTCGAATTCAAATGCAGGCTGTTAGGGCCCACCATATTTCCATAAAAGATATCACTTCCAACCTGCCCATCCAGTCTACAGTCTATTAAAGTCACCAAGAACCATAATGAAGTCACGTTTTGGTGTTTGTTTCATAACCTCTTCCAGTGCTATGTAGAAATTATCATTCTCGTCGACGGTCCTAGTTTCAGTAGGTACGGCAATAAGAGAAACATTGTTGTATGTATCGCCTACCCGTAGATAGCATATGCATAGAAAGATGACCCTTAGGTTGCTCTAGATTTTTTTTTTCATTGTACAGTTTGCGGCACCCCCCTATTTCGTCTCAATACCCATAAAAATATTATTTGTAAAACTTGAAATCAATCGTTCAATTCCAAGGCGTGCTCCTGGCCACATAAAGTTCAGAGGTTTGGTTCTGAGCCTTAAAAAAATTTTTATTTTAAGCACGACACCCTCCCATTCCGTGTCAATACCCATAAAAATATTATTTGCAAAATTTGAAATCAATCGTTCAATTTTAAGCCGTGCCCCTGGGCACTTGAAGTTTTAGTGGCAATTTAAGTGGGCGGGGGCATGCCTTAGAATTGAACGATTGATTTCAAATTTTGCAAATAATATTTTTATGGGTATTAACACGAAATGATAGGGTGTCGTATTTTTTTTTAGGCTCAGAACCAAACCTCTGAACTTTAAGTGGCCGGGGCCACCCCTTAGAATTGAACGGGTGCCGTACAAAAAATTGAAAAATTGTTTAAGGTCCACCCTAATGACCACTACAGTATAAAGAGTGACTATCCAAATCTTGTTTTCCGATTATTGGCTGTCTAATTTCTTGCAGAGCAATGATACTATTCCATACCTCTCAGCCTCTGTTTCTTGACTTATAAGAGCATCAGGAACGCTCAGGCTACGCGCATTCCACGTTCCGATTCGGTAGTCTGGTTCTTTTTCTCGTCCAGGTAAAATTCTGTTCTTTTGTCCGGTTCTACTATTCTTTCTCTGATTTTCAAATTTAACAAAATATTTTTTTTCCAGTGTTAGGGTATTAACCTTAGGCCCAACCCAAATTGTCGTGAGTGGGTCCGTTCTGCATCTTATGGTTAGCAGAAACAACCTTTTAACACGTTTATATAGCGAGCCGCTTGATTTGATCCAAGACAGACGCCCGCTCCCAGCCACCCCTAACATGGAGAACAGACGTTTGGGTCGTATTGGTTTTAAGGCACCAATTCGCCGTGATGTAGCGTCATTGACTAAGCAGTCTTTGCCCTGCTTGTCGCCGATCCATCAACCTAATTCTGTCGGCATTACCAGGCAGCACGGCGTGGACGTCGAATTTCGCTACCCGTTTGTCTAAACTCTACATTATTGAAGCCGTCCCAGTAATTTTCGAACTCTCATCGCACTTGATTTCTGACCGGACGCAGACAGATGCATATTTTTTTCACCCTTATTTAAACTTATTATGATCCAAAACGTCCAGAAAATAAATACAAAAAAGTGAAAAGATGATTTTCGTGAGATTGTACACTCAAAAAAAAAACTAAGTGTAACTAACAAAATTCTACATATGTTCTACAATTTTTTTATAAATATACAACACACAAAAATTTTTGTTAAATTTACATTTTTACAATACATATTGTAGATATACGAAAAATTATTTGTAAACACTACAAATTCTTCCAACAAAAGATTGTAAGCTTCATAATTAAATTGTAAAAATGCCCGAAACATTTTTGATTTTATTAAATGTTTTGTAAAATCCTCGAAATTAATTTTTGTTTTCACAAAAGTTTTTGAAAAATGACAAAACTTTTTATTTGATCAACAAAAGATATTTATGGATTTAATATTTTTTTTTTGTAAAACAGTCATTCATATATATTAGTTCTTCGTTAATAAATAAAACACAATGTTTTGCTAATATTTATTTTATTTTTATTTTTTATTATTATATAATTTTTATTATGTTTTTTTTATGTTATATTTTTATTTTGAAATATCTGCATCATTTAAAAAAACAAATTTAAAACATATTATGCGCCGTTATATTATCACAGCCTAAGCTTTCCAACTGAAGTAGCACTGTAAATTCAATTTCAGCATCTAAAAAAAACAATGAACAAGTTTTGATATCTTTTTACTTTTTGCTGGCCTGGCTGTCACCGATTACGTAGATTTTGAAATATGTTATAGATCGGATCCAATTCATTTCATCCATTATCTCTAAGAGTCAATTCCAATATCTATGCAATCGGTAAGTGGCCTATTAATATCGAAATATGTAAAATTTCTCACCTGTGCATAGAGTATAGTCTTCTAAATTTATCATATATGTATTTTCACTATCACTATTTATCACGAATAAACCCCGTTAAATAATCACAATTTTAAAAAATATCTGGGAATTTATACTTATACCGCATTCACAGCGACATAGCAAATTAGTAGATGTAATTTAAATCTGTGCTGTAAACACTTTTTATTTTAAAATCTTGCAACTAATTTGATATCTAGGCTTACTACCATTACAAACGATTCAAATACTTACGATTCAAATTACAATCTACGTTTTAAGCTCATATTAAATATGCCAAAATGCAAATTATAATATACTATCTACTAATTTGCTATGTCGCTGTGAATGCGGTATTAGACAACCAAATTGAAACTGAAATTGTTTAATACCAATTTTGGTTATACATAAATTGAATTTATGAAAATGTATAAAAGCATTTGTAAAAGCAAAGTTTTTTTTGTAAAAAATGTGTTTGTTTTTTTAAATTGCATAAGTCTCTTTGTATTTAGTATAAAAAAATCGACAATATTCGTATTAAGTTTGACAATAAAAATTGTAGAATGTCATTTTTCTGTTGACAAAATTTTACAAAATTTTGTACAGTTGAATTTTATTTTGTTATTGATAAGTGAGATATGATTTAGAATTTAAAAAAATCAACATAAACCTTAACAATATTTTTGTTAAATGAATGAAAAAAATTTGTATCTAGAAATATTTATGATTTTCTACATTTGTAATCCAAATCACAAAAACAATTGGTTGGTTTATAATTTTTTTTTCAGATTTAAAAAAGTCAAATAGACTATACAAAATTTTGTATCAAGTTTAACATTTCTTCGCAAATTCACAAAAAAATTTTTTTAGCACTTTTACAAAACGATTTTGTGAATCTTACCGCGCAAATTTTTTTGAGTGTAATACCGAAGTAATTTAAATTTATATTTTTATTTTCTTTATTGATTATTGCTTTTTCAACAATATAATTAGCCACTTGAAGCAATACCCCGGGTAAGCAAAAGCCAAGGACCAAACCTGGGCCAAGCCCGCCCATCAGTTTTTGGTGATTGGGCCAGTCTTAACATTTTCAAACGGCCAAAGCTTGGACAAAGTTTGAACTGATGTCCTGGGGCCAATTCTGGCAAACCGGGCTTTTGTCAAGTCTGGCAAATAAGTCTTGGGTCAGGTCTACCAAACAAATTTTTTCTCTGAGACCTCATTTAAATGGGTGGAAAGAAGTTGTGGAAAGAGTAACATATATAAAAATAGAGATAACCATAATATGACCTGCATATGTTTACAGTGCATTAGACTGGTTAATAACAAGTCATATAATAAACTGAATCTTGGTTCAGTCTAGGCTTTTACAATTGGCCCAGACTGAAACCAAAGTTAACTAGCCAAGGCTTGGCACGCCAATATGGGCCCGAGATTGGTTCGTTGTTTAATATTGGCAGCTCCTATCGGTTACCGGTCAAATGCTATACTGTGGCATACAAAAAATAACATATTATTACATCGTAATCGTTTGAAACCTACGTTTATCTACTTAAAAATTAAATAAATAAATATTCTTACGCCGAAACATAATTAAAATTAAAGCAAATAGGAGGAATATGGATTAATTAAAAAAAAATGTTTCACTAAATAAAAACTAAGAATTAAAAATTGCAAATCAAAAATTAAAAATTTACGAAACGAGGATCAATTTAAGATGTTGAACAAGTTTTAATTTAAAATTACCTAGATTTTCTTCATACTTAATATTTGGTGGGAGTTGATTGAATTTAGGAAGCTTCCTGTTCAAACTGTTGTTATTTGAGACACCTGCTGCGTAAAAGTTTGGAACGAAAATAGAACGCCTTCTAGTATTGTAATAATTAATCTCGTTGGACCGGATTAGCGTAACATTGTTTTTTAACTGTTGAGTCACTAATTTATAAATCAAGATAATTATAGTTCTTTTTCTATTACTATTTGTAGCGGAAGAAATTCTGCAAACAGTAAACGACTTGGATAGAACATGGATGCGTTTAAAATATACTTAATAGCTCGTTTTTGCAAAACTTCCATTGGAAGCGCTTAGCATTTTACCAAGGTAGTTAAAACATTGAACTTGTCAATAACTTCATTGCAATAAGGCAAACGAAGAATCGAATCTTCATCATCAGAACTTTTCCTACACTGAAATATCAAATTTGGTTTTTGAAACATTAAAACTAAAGGAATTTCGTTAAAAAAAAGTACAATAGGTCTAAGTCATATTGCATGTTTTGAACAAGTTCCTGTTGTGACCACAGGAATAAATCAGAGTTGCATCATCAGCATAAAGATGAAGGTTAATTTTTAAGGAAGCTTACACATATCATTTATGAAGATAACAAAAAGTATCGGTCCTAACACAGATCATTGGGTACTCCTTTTTGATTTTTCTAGTCTTGCTTTTATCAGTTTCAATGGCGACATACTGTTCTCGATTTCTTAAGTAACTATTGAAGATCGAACTAAGTAACTATCGAAGAAACACGTAGAATTTAAATCGGCCTATAATTATGTTTGTTTAATAGATTACCAGATTTGAAGACTGGGATAACTTTTGATAGTTTTGGAAGAAATTGAGTCAAAGCAGGGTTCTTTAAGCTACAAATAACACTTTAGACTTCCGAGACATCCGTTAACTCTAATACAAAGTGAGCACCATGCTAACAACCATTTTGACAGTAATCACGTAAGTAGTTGACCGACCTCACTCAGAGAATTTTGTCATTAAAAATTATAAAAATAGCCATTAGATTAACAATTTGGTGATTATTATACAGCTAATCACAACTTGTGATTATTTTCACTGATTTCGGAATAATAGTCATTATTAAACTAATAATTTTCGTTCGTAAGATTTACTAACAAAAAAAATAAAATTTTTAATCTAAAAACGATAGCTTTTATATTAAATTAGAATTTGTTTAAATTAATGTCAGAATAGTTTAAGTTCATATCAGGCAGGCAGTTCATATCAGGTAATTATAAATTATTATAATAATAATAAGTTGTCATTAGAATAACAGTAGGTTTATCAGGTTGAAAATATGATGTTATTATATTAATAATAGGATGTTATTAAATTAATAATAAGTTATTATTATATTAATAATGGAACTTGTATTTTACACTTTTTAAACAAAAGAGAAAATTAAAATTTTGTTTACAGTTTTATTTATTTCAATTAATTTTATTTAAGTTTTTATTAATTTAAGACAGTATAGTTATTACATTTTATTTTTTAAATTTATTATTTTTTAAATAATTATTTTATAGGCAATATTAAATATAACTAAATAAAACCCCCGAATATGACCCGCAAGGTCGAAATATTGGAGAAAAATTTGTAACAATAAAATAGTTAATAATTAAAGAAGATTTTTAAGAAAGAAAAAAAAATTTGGCTGTAAATCTTTAATAATTACATTTTATTTTAATAATTTTAATTTTTTAAATATTCAAGCTTTTATTTTTATTTGAAGTATATTATATTTAAGTATTTTTTGTAATTTATATACGACCCCTTTACTTATAAATTTTGTATAAAATGTTTCGTTCTTAATTATTTACTTAAATTATAGATATTTTGTCTTAAGTACTTTAAATTTTAACGATTTAACAAATAATATGATTTAACATTAACATTTAACATTAAATGATTTAACATTAACAAATATTACTGATAAAAATTTGTAATTTACGACTAAAATCCGTGACTTTTGGAAATATTGCGTTCAAATTTGGAAAATTCTGCGAATTACACTGTAAATAGTAAAATTAGCTTTCTTTTATTTTTCATTATTGACTTTGAATAAATTTTTGCTTTTTATTCTGATTTAAAATAATTAGTTCAAAATTTTTTTATTGATATAAGGTTAGTTTCTTTTGTTATTAGTAATTTAATCTATTTTTTTTAATTTTTAATGTTTTAATAATACATAATTTTTTTTTGTTTTGATTTGATTCGTGATGTAATTTACTAACATGTAGTTGGACTTTTGTCTGTATATTAGTTAATTGAAAGATTAACAAGTGATTGAAGTGAACAAGATTAACAAGTGATTGAAATAAATAAATAAAATCAATGTCAATCTGAAAATTTAAAAATAAATATATTAATTAAAGTTTTATTCGAATATACTATTATACAGTTTTAAATACCAGTTTATAACCAAGCTGTGATCTATATTTCTTTCATTTATTCCAAATTTCCGATGTAAGTTCTACTATTTCATTGAGTCTAAGTTGCTTGGTTCAGTCCCATACAGAGTCAATTGCAGCCCAACTATTCTGTTCATTAAACGGTTCAACTTTAACTATTTATTTTTGTTTAATTTCACAACATTTTTATTTTTTTTTTTATAAAACCAACCTACTTTTCAATATTTCACTTAAAAATTATTTATTCAACTTTAAATTATTTAACAAAATACAAACATTTTTTAATGTTTTGTAGTCAGCGTCTGGATATATACTGTGATTCTTCTTAAGATTTTCTTAATTCACATTTACAATAATAACCAAAGAATAAATTAACGTATGCTTTTATTGATCTAATAACCTAAGTTTTAAAAATAAGAACGTTCATAATTAATCTTCTAAAATGGTTAATAAATTTAACTACAAACATAATAAATTATGTTTTTATTTTAATAGCTCTACTTTAATAAAAAGAATTTTTATTTTAATGTCTGAAATCAATTTTTTAATGAGAATTGGTTATTAATTTAATCAGCAGTAAAGTAATAAAAAGTTTTATTAAAATAATTACAAGAAATATTAATCCAATTACTGTGAAATTAACTTTAACAAAAATCGTAATTAGATTAATAAAATAACTTATTACGCCTTTTTAAGACGGGCGGTTATTAAATTTACTAACAAAATTCTCTGAGTGTAGAGGGCAAAAGTATAGAATCAGTGAAAAATTCATTTAACTTTCGCAACTACCTTCTGATCGCTAATGATTTTACAGTTCAAACGTTTTCTCAATATTACAATAATCTAATATTCTCTTTGTATGTTGAATGCGTGGCTTCTGTGAATCGCAGTTAAAGCTAAGGACTATTAGTTTATTTTTTTTTTTTTTATTAATAAGTTAGACATGTTTAGCACACTAAATATGAAATATTCATTATTTAGACTCTTTGAATATCCGAAGATACCATGTCAACTATAAAGGAAGGAGATGAGGAAAATGGAAGGAATGGGGATATAGGGATAACTATACTAATTGTTTTAAATGATTATGGACATTTTCTTTAAATGCCTGAGGGGAAAATTCATCGGGAAATACAAAGGAGGGCATTGAGTTCCATAATTTGGCCACTCTATTAAAATAGTCGTTTTGGAAGGACACAGTTCTACAACGAGGTATTTGTACAACAAATGGGTGGGATAACTCGGCAGCTCTTGTTTGTCGATTATACTGCGCACACGATGGAAGGATATTTTGAATTTCCTTAGAGGAGAATTCGCTAAAGTTATATTTATAGTAGATTGACAATTCAGCCACATTTCTTCTGTGCTGGAGTGAATAAAGCTGGTCCGTTAGTTCAGTATTACCAATCAACCGTATTGCTTTTCTCTGTACAGAGTCTAGACATTTTATTGTTGACTGACAAGCACCACCCCAAATATGACAGCAGTACTCCATACATGGACGAATAAAGGACTTGAAGATTAGCAAAATTTGCTCGGGATTGAAATACTTTTTACATCGACTCAAGAATCCTAATTTTTGCATCGCAGATTTAGCGAGGTTGAACACATGTTTATTCCATTTCAGGTTATTTTGAATATCCACTCCAAGAAGTCTAACTGATTCAACCTCACGTTTATTTTAATAGGACAATTCTTATGTCGTTCTATTCGTGAAAGACGGCATAATTTGGTTTTGGTTGGATTAAATGAAACAAGATTACGATCACCCCATTCCATTATACGCTCCAGATCTTTGTTAATAGAATCAATTAGTAGCTCTCTATCAGTGGTAACTGCAGTATGAGATCGAAATTTAGGAGATGCATGTGATGCATGCAATGTGCTGTCATCAGCAAAACTATGGATTGGGTGCACTGTGGAAAAAAGTAAGTCATTAATGTATAGAAGAAACAAGGTTGGTGAGAGTGCAGAACCTTGGGGAACCCCAGCATTGGTTGTGAAAATATTGGATGTGATACCATCTAAATTAACATGAAATTGGCGACCTGTAAGAAAACTATGAATCCATGAGACAGTAAGATGGTCTATGCCATAAGATTTTAATTTAGCTATCAGATTTTTATGCCACACTTTATCAAATGCTTTAGAAATGTCAAGTGAAATACTGAATGTTTCACCATGGTTTTCCAGCGATTTGTTCCAGAGATGGGATACGTAGGCTAACAGATCACCTGTTGCATGACTTCTACGAAAACCATACTGTTAATCATCAATAATTCGCGACATTTCCAAATAATCTATTAAATTGTAGTTAACATGTTTTTCAAATATTTTAGCCAAAACTGACAGAATTGCAATTGGTCTATAATTGTTAGGGTCTATCTTACTGCCTTTCTTTGATATGGGTTGAACGCTGGCCAGCTTCCAAGAATCGGAAAATATTCCAAGATAAATAGAAAATTTTTGTTAAAATTGGAGCTAGTAGCCTAGCAAAATTTTTAAGAATGAGGGGTGGAATACCGTCGGGGCCAGCAGATTTGTTGATATTGATAGAAAGAAGCATTTTCCGTACAATATTGCAACGAAAAATAATTGGTTTCATTTTCGTTACAACTGGGGGAATGAGTGTAGGAGAATGGGGAGGTTCAACTATGTTTGAGTTTTCTGCGAAAATACGACCCAAAAGATCCGCCTTCTCTTTCGGGTCGCTCACGGGAATGTCATTCAGAACTAAGGTTGAAATAGAGGATCGAGTAAAATTGCTCTGGACTGATTTAACTGCCTGAAAGAAACTACGTGAGCCAGATGGGTGCTCGGCGAATTTCTTTGCTTTCTTCTGGATAAACGCGTCTTTGTCCAAGTCTATTTTGAATTTACTAATATTTCTGGCTTTCTTATAGGCGCTATGGGTTCAAGGTGTTTTATTAGCGTTATATGTCTTAAATGCTTTGCGTTTATTCCTCACTGCCTCATCAACATCCCGCGTGAACCAAGGCTCAGTTTTAGGAGTGATTAATCGATTTGGAATAAACCGCCGCATTCCTTCTTTTATGATTTCAGAAATTCTTATTGCCGATGTGCTAGGATCTTGCTCAACACAACAAACAGTTTTCCAAGGTTTTTCATCATAAAAGTTTCTCAGTCCCTCCCAGTCAGCGCGTTTATAGTTCCAAACCCGACGAGGATTTGCTTTAATTTGTGTCGGTGATGTAAATTGCACTATTGCTGATATTAGTAAATGGTCTGATGTGCCGAGGGGTTGTTCAACTTTTGTCTTCGTAGTATCTGGTTTGTTTGTCAAAAACAGATCCAGCAAATTATTATTATGATGTGAATTGTCTGCGATTCTAGTGGGACACTCTATCATTTGCGTCAAACCGTGATAATCTGCAAGTATCAGTTCGGCTTGCCTTCCCACGTCGTCAGTGCGCGATGAATACTTAAGCCATTCTTTATTATGAATATTAAAGTCTTCAAGAATGACCAGTCTTGCTTTGGGGTAGTCCGTGGTAATCCTGTCTAGATTAGCCGATATTTTATCGAAAAAGGGAGAATTTGGGGATCTGTATAATCCTATTACAAACATAGTTTCATCAACACCTGAGATCTTCAGTGCTATAGAATTATGGTGCTTAGAGTTCAACTCGTAAGCCTTAATTCTCATACATGAAAGTGAATCTCGAACAAATACACAGACACCATGCTTGTTATAAAAGGAATGTTCCAATTCGTAACTAGGCATCCGGTATTTAACGAGATCCAATTTCGATGCTTTGTCACTAACAATTGTTTCGGTAAGAAACAATATGTCAGGTTTATTTTTTTCGATGTAGTGATGAACCTCGTTTAGATTCGAATTGAGACCTCTTATGTTGGTGAAGTCAATGCTAAGTTGTTGGTTTACTCTGCTGCCTTTTTGTTGAGACAAAGACTTACCCTTTGACATTGCAGGTATAGATACTGAAATTCGGCCAGGCCTAAATTTCAACACTACACAGTACAAAAGAAACTGGGTATCTATGTCACAAAAACACGATAGCAGGTTTCATGCAACAGTAGCTCGATAAGAGAAAAGCAAAAAAAAAAAATGGGGACACAAAAGACACTAACAAAATTGAAGAGTACAAATTAAGGGTTAAATTTGAAATTTCCACTAACAACTAAAACGAAATTTTACCTTTCCTGTTACCAAGCAATATTAAACAAATTTATGCTTTAAAATAATAAATAAATTTATTACATCAAAGCAATAAAAGGTAAAATTTTACCTGGCTATCTGGTAACGGCAAATATAAAATACCAAATAATTATCTAAAAAAAAAGAACAAACTCACCAATTATATAATTATACGCCTCCGTTCTTCAACAATTTTATTCTCATAAGCACTAACACAAACACAAACACTATACCTTACACTTATTTTTCTATTTTCGATTATTTATTTTTTTTTCCTTTAAATAAACACTAACACAAACACTATACATACACTTTTTTTTTCAATTTTCAACTATTATTTTTTTTTTGTATATTTTTCTATAAAATTTAGGATACAACCTTATTCGTCTGATTTTGGTTGATGAATCCCCTTAGTTTATGATCAGACAAAGAGGTATCAGTAATACTTAGATGGTATACAAACCTGAGAATCTTCGTTAAACAATGATCGATAATCGACTCTGAAGATGCTTTAATTACTTTGATGCTTTCATTACTTTGAACAAGCGATCGAATAATAATATTATAATAAACACACAATACAAAATGAAATGTTTGCTTTAACAAAGATAACATCTCAATCTAAAGAAGAGAAAGAACAAACAAAACTCAAAATATAATAACCATAAAAAACGAAATTAGTTGTGGCAACCGAAGAAATCTGTTGAATATACCAATTTCAAGACTAATCAAAAATATAAAATGTTAGTTAATCTAGAAACGAATTATTCATTCAGTGTGATCGAATAACCGAATTTGAGTTATCAACACTAAATTTAGTTATAGAATCGAAATTACTTTAAATCGTCGGCTACAAAGCATTTACGTGTAACTAAAATTTAGAAAAGGAAAGAAGCTTACAAAACGATTTATTGCGACTCTAAACAAGCTTTTAAAAAAAAGTTACTATCATTAATTGAAAAAAAAATGTTTTTTGTTTATTTATTGATAAACAAATTTTATTTTGAAGCTTGTTTAGAAGCGCAATAAATGGTTTTGTATACTTCCTTTCCATTTTTCTAAAATGTAAATGCTTTGTAGCCGTCGAAATGAATTGTTATAACTGCAAATCTATTACTATAACCTTTTATTGATCCTCACAACCACATTGCTCATAAACTTTTATTTCAGTGCATATATACGATTGTAAATCAAAACCATTTATTTTATCCATTTATATATATATATATATATATATATATATATATATATATATATCACACTGTTCTACTTTAACCAAATCTGAAGATTTGCATAGGGTCTGGCAAAAGCTACTTCTGATTTTTTTTAGGCAGACTGTGATTTTGCCATGCACTCCTGGCGATTCGGTCTCTGTTATGGTTCGGTGGAGGTGGAGCAAGGGTGGGGTGTATATGGGAGCAAAACTTGTGCATATTTTTCGTAATATTGTATCGTGTGTCTCTAGGTTGATTCAGCCTAGAATTGGAACTATTATTATTGTATCCAATTTAAATCGTTTTAGTTTTGTTTAGTTTTTAGTTTAGTTTTTCTAAGTTTTGAATGTCTATTAAAACTACGTAGACTCCAATTGTATAAGGCAAATTGCCTTTGCTTAATTGCTTATATGAATAAAAATAAAATAAATAAATAAATAATTAATACGGCTGCAAGTCATCAACTGTCTATAAAGTTTTGCATAAATAGGATGACCAATATCCTTCAGGCTTTTGGAGCTTGTCTTATATTATCCATATTACTGAGGTCTCAGTTGCGTATACCCTTTGAAAAACGAGTTTCCAGAAGAAGAACTACTCGTTTTACAGTGTTGCAACTTGCACTAACGCTTCGTACCATATGTTCTTTTACCAATTGTCTTGATTTGGTGATAAAAGTAGATGTCTTTCTAGTGTTAAGCGTGCACTTCTGTGGTTTGTAACCGTACTTTTTTATGTTTCGTTTTGCGATATATATTCTTTCACAAACCTTCGAGATATCGTTCTAGAATTTTCCAATTTAGTTTAGTCTAGCACTTTTAGAAGAAAGATCGTAACCTTTTAGGGATCAGAACGCTTAATTTATCACGAAGAGGCTATACAATTCGAGTTTGTTGACTGACTTCAGAAGGTTCAGAAGGTTCGATCAGAAGGTTCCTCGGTTTGAAAATACTCTAAACTCGATTTTATAGTACTAAGTCACTCACATCTGGTCCAAAAGAGCCTTAATCGATGCTCTGCGAATATTTTTTTTGGGATTAATCCTCGGACAGGATGGTCAGCTTGATACCCTTATTTGCTTGCCCATAGTTCGAGCCCAGCATAAAGTGGTGTATTGTATTTTAGCCTCTCTAGAATTCTTCACCGCATTTATTTGCTGCATCAAGCCAAGCCAAACGGTTTCTTACCCGCATTTCAATATCAACAGGAGAAAAAAAAATTTTTATTTTGAGCTTCAAGCTTTAAATAAAACAGAAAATTTAGATAATCTATATAGTTAAATGGCAAACGTGCGCTTTGCTCTTAAAATATTAAATCAAATATCTATTATGTTATATCTGTTAATCTACCAGCTTTAACCTTAAGTCTACAACCTTTAGACTATAACCTTAAATTTTTATTCTCAATTTTAAATTATGAACTATAAAACGCAAATATATGTTGGAATCTCTCAATTGTCATAATTTAAATAACGTGAAAGCCAACATTAAAATGAATGTGAAACACATTGCCAACTAAAAAGTAAACAATTCAATTAATATAAACGAATCGAAACCATTCCGACACCACTCAAATTCCATTTCTACAATTAAACTCCCACTTCCATTCATAACTTATCCGAAATATCATCACACTGTAATAATGAAAAGTTTTTTAAAAAAAAATCACAATTTAAAAAAATTATTTATATTACAACTTCTTATGTTGACAAAATAACAACTGTAACTCATAAATCATTATTATATCGTATCTAAGTATAGAAAATTTAAAAAGATGTTATGAAAAAATTATATGCAGAGGCGATTCGTTTATATACACAACTTACATTAAAATCTTACACTAAAGTCTCGTCACTTATGTTTATTAATTTATTTTTATTAGAAAAGGCATTTTATCAAGATTAACATCATACTCTCGTCTTTTATGATTATGATTGTTTCTTTATTTTTTTATCTTAAACTTTTTTACTGTGTTGTTTATTTAATAAAAACAAATTAAACGATTAAATTTAAAATGAAATTCATAGTTTCGATTAAATTATAGTTGAAGTTGTTGGTTAATTCTGCAGTTTATTTGCCTCGATTCTGTACTAAAGCCGGCTCCACACGATGCTACGAACACCTTCCAACGTTGGACGCATGATGGTTTTTTTGAATGAAATTTGAATGAAATTCATTTAAAAAACCATCCAACGTTGGAAGGTATTCGTAGCATCTTTTAATAGCGCCTTAACTTTTGTCCTTTAGTGGTTTACGCTTTACGCTAAATCTAAGAAAATTATACAACTTTATGCTAATCTTTTACATCTTTCTTAAATTATATTAATTAATTAACATCAACTCTAATATAACTGTTGTTAATAGAATAATTAAATATTCTTTCAGTGTCATATAAAAAATCAGACAAAAATAGTACATTTTGCTACAAGAGATGAAAACTCTCCTTTTTCGTGAGTGAAAATTTGTTCACGAGACGCGATAGCGTCGGAGGCAATTTCACGAACGTTATATGTTTTTTTTCTATAGCAACTGTTAAAACGTGCTATTATCAACTAAAATTAGAGGAAAAAGTTGCACTTTACCATCAAGGGTAGATAAAGTAGTACTTTAACAGCAAGGGTAGATAAAGTATTTTGATATAAGTATTTTGCTGTTGATATTCTTCAAATTTTTCCAAAAAACAAAAAAAAAATGATTTGTTTGTTTATTTATAAAATTCAAAAAGTTATCAAAGCCACCTATACTCATTTTTTAGTGAAAATGTTTTTTTCTCCGATAGACAGCAAATATAAATTTTGCAGACTTATTTCAGTCAGCAAAGTGGCACTTTTCCTGCCTAGGCAGCAAAGCAAGTACTTTGCTGCCTAGGCAGCAAAATAATTAGACTTCATAGAAATAAACAGATATTGCGATTAAAAAAAAGATTTTTTTAATCGATTTTTTTTTTCATTTTTAAAATATTGCTTTATTTTTAAAGTAATAATTATTAAATTACATATCATTGTAATTAATCGGAGAAAAAATTATATGTTCAACTCGGCAGCAAGGTAGATTGACTGCCTTGGCTGAAATCCTAGCCTCGCTCGCTCGGCTATGAACTATCAGCCGCGGCAGTTAATCTACTACTTTGCTGCCTAGTTAAACAAATAACTATTTCCTGACACTTTTAAATTAAATTTATCATTGATTTTTCTTTATTTTTCAGTCTTCTTTAACAGTTGCTATAGAAAAAAATGTTGTATTCCACACGATGATAAAATTTCATTATCTTCTCGGCTGACGCCTTGACGCTAAAATCGCTCTCAAAGATAAAGTGCAATTTTATCATCTTGTACATACAATAAATAACTATTTTCTTCAAACGTCAAATAATTAAGTCATAATTATACTGAGCTGGCTACGGAGAAATGCAACTTCCATGTCTAGTCAGGGAAAGTGTTTTCTTTTCCCGCCTAGTCAGGGAAAGTGTTGCTATGATACCGCTAAAATAAATAACATACAAAATATAATTTTAAACGTCATTTTTATTTATTAAACTAATATTAAACGTGCAATTTCTTAATGTTGCATTTTGGAAATTAAAATCATGCAATGCCGTAGAAGTCTGTGCAGATGAAGTTAAATTTTCTGCAATCAAATGATCCGCTGATTTATATATCAATTAATATATGTAATTATCAATTAATATATGTCAGTTAATATATTAATTTATATATGTCAAAACGTTTTTTTGTAAACAATCGAAACTACTCATATTTATAAATCACGCCTTCTTAGATATTTATTGTTTGCATAAATTAAAACAAGAACTGAGTATCAAAACCACAAAAACATGGCACATTTTAAAGCGTTTGAAGAAAAAATAACATATTTTATTTGGAGGAGAAGTAACTTTCCATGGTAAACGCAGGCGCGCTATGGAAAGTCATACTTCTCCTCCTAATAAAATAATATACTATTATTTCGCGTAGGAAATACCATTTTTTCTATGATAGTAAATATTATAATAGTAGATTGTATTACTAGTGCGAATGCGTTTTCCAAATTAGTTTGCCGCACGACCGTAGGGAGTGTGGCAATAACTCGCGTTGGAAAAACGCATTCGCACTAGTAATACACACTATTTTTTGTAACAAATGCATAAAATTTATAAATATTTATTTAATTGTTAATTTAATCATTTATTTAACAAAGTTATAAACAAATTTGAGATTTTTAAATAATTAAAGTGCGCCATCTTCGTTGTAATAGTTGTAAATTATAAGAATCCAACTACCGGTTTTATAAAAAAACATAGGAATCCAATAAGAGCTGTCAAAATTGTAAACTTTGAAAACCCAAATAAATTGTTTTTTCTTGCAATTTCAAATGATGCAATGTGTTTAATTTGTTTTTACTATATGGTAAGTTATTTAAATTATTATTTTGATATTTTAGTGCAATAATAGTTATTTATTTATCAAGAACGAAAAGTGAAACTTTAAAGTACGAGCTAGTTGTTTACGGCCGAGGCGTGTAGCCGAGGCCGAAATTACTAGTGAGTACCTTTAAAAACACTTTTCGTTTGAGGTGAATACAAAATTTTATTTCATACTGGAAATTTATTAAAATAAAAAGAAATGAGTTTTAAATTTTGCTCAAATTATTCGTAATAATAAAGTAAACGGTAACCAACCTAATATTTAGTAAACAAACAAAATAACATATAGCAACCAAAAAGACCCGTCAATTGTTTTTGAATAATTTGTTATTTTTGATAAAGTTGTTTTCAATTATTTGTGTTAAAATGGATGCAAATGAGATTCGCCGTAAAGAAGAGTTTGCTGTCAAATAAATGACGGAATCAATACGAAAAGGAATACGAGTTGTTTTGTGAGTGGAGAAAGGAAAAACGCATTCTGATTGTAAATGAAGATGTCCTTTTAGCTTATTTTTCTAATAAGATAAGTACCTAATTTTGAAAAGTAGAAAAATAACATTCAAAAAAGTTGAAATCTTCCTCATTGTGGTCAAAATTTTCTATGCTGAAATCAACACTACGTGCTAAGGACGATATAAACATTGCCAATTATTGTAAATTAAAGTCGTTTTTAAAACGAGCAATGGAAAATGATTTCTAAAAGTTTGAATTATTGTTATGGCAACAACTGACGTATAATTTTATAAAGTCCTAGTACTTTAAAAAAATTTTAAAGTACTAGGACTTTAAAGTTCAACTTTTTGTACTATAAATAATCCGAAAAATGTCGTTTTAGATATCAGTATGAAATAAAAATATTATATATAGGATAGATTTAACTACAAATCTCACATGCAGGCGGCGTGCGTGCCAGACATACAAAATATTTTGTGGTCATATGTGCGGAAAAGTAGTTTTTTCTTTTATTCTATTCAATAGTACAAAATTCTATTCTATAGTACATACTTTAGTACAAAATTGAATATTTTTTATGCATGTGTTACAAAAACGATATTTATTAGAAATTATTAAATTAGAAATCGACAAAATAACATTCAAAATTCATATTTTTTTTCATGGTTGCTTTGTTTTAAAAACTTCATAAAATTATATTTTTTTTTTTTAATAAAAAGTGTTGTGTAGTAGGAATTACAAAATGTGTCACAACAACACATAGATACCTTTTAAGACCCAGGTCCCACAACAACATGCGTCTTGAGGTATAGGTGGACGCTTTTTTTAAATCTTTGTGGATTGAAGGCACTCGACGATGTACGCACAAAGAAATCCCTTTGCATTCTATTACTATGACAGTGAGTAATCTCGACAGTCCGACCGCCCGCACAAACCGATTGACGAGTAAAACGGGGAAAAACCTGATTTCATCCGAGCACTGCTGGTGACGATATTTATAAAAAACAACTAGATCAGCAACAGTGCGACGATGTTGTAGGGAATCAAGATCTAATGTTAAATCTCGATCACCAACAATTCGTATAGCTCGCTTTTGAACAGAGTCCAAAAGAGCCAGGATAGTAACAGATGCAGCGCCCCAAACTTGACAACAATACTCCATACAGGGACGAATATAGGACTTATAAATGTGGAGTAATTGATGCGAAGTAAAATATTTTTTACATCTATTGAGGAGGCCGAGTTTTCTATGTAATCATAGCAATTACAATTTGTTATTCTTTTTACACTAGAGGAAAACAGCCCATTTTAACATGGGATTAAGCCTGCTTGAAAATAGACTTTTCATCTGATATCATAGAAAAAATTATATTTCTTTTATTTATCATATCATTGCATAACGAGTACAGGTCAATGGATAAAATTGATATTCCAGGAGGATAAAAGTTTAAAGCACAAGTGTTATCGAGTGGAATAGAAAACAACCTATTCCAAATCAACAACAAAAAATCGATATTTGGAGGTGACTATTTAATTTTCATTAAACATGGAATGGAATGATAAAAACAAAAGTAGATTATACAAAGAGAAAGAAGTGCATCTTTTTCTCCCGAGGTGTTGTTGGAGTCCGAGGGCGAAACCTGAGGACTAAATATAGTTGAGGAAGATGAAATGCTCTCTCCTGAGGTGTATATACTATTTTTGCACAATATAATTATGATATTAAAAACTAAATTTGATCATTTAAAGAAAACGAAAGTTTCAATTTTCAATTTTCATCATAATAGGCGGTTTTTAAACAAATTTGTTTTAATTTAGACTAAAATATTTCTGGGGAGCTATTTATGAATCCATTTCGAATTGCCATTCGTTTCGAATGATGTATTCGTTTCGAATTGGAGTTGGTGTCGATGAACTCGAACGAAATAAAAATGTACACTGTTACAAAATAAAAAAGGAAATTTTTTTTAATGGTTATACCTGTGTGAAAAATACACACGTTGTTGAATTTTGACGTTTCGTTAATTCGTTTTTTATTTCGCTATTTGGGTTATTATAATTTTGTGTGTTCTTGAGTTATTATAATTTTATGAGTTTTGTGGCTTTTATGGTGATTAATTAAATTAAAGAAATTTTTGTTTAAAAGATGGATACAATTGTACTTTACCCATTGGAACCTTGGTTGTTAACACCGTATAGAGCCACTAGCGAAGGCAGCAAGGAAGCAAGATTCAACACCATACATTCCAAAACGCGAAATGTAATCGAAAGATGTATTGACATATTAAAATCACGATTTCGATGTCTCTTGAAGGCTAGAACATTGCATTATGCACCGAAAAAGGCATCCCAAATAATAAATGTATGCACAGCTTTGCATAATATATGCCTTCATTGGGTCCCTTTTGATCCAAATGAAATAATCGACAATGCTGAAACCCAAATTGAAGTAGACGTTTTAAATTCAAATAATGAAAATTCTGTAGTCCATTAAATAAGAAATAGAATATTGAATTCAATTACATAACATTTTTAAAATAATTTTTTAGGTAGATTTCATATAAAAATCTACCTATTGCAATGGGCTTCATCTCGGAATTTCGGAAAATTTTGGTGCCAAACGACTATGAATGATAAGCGGAGACGGAAAAACAAAAAAAAAAAATTTATATATATATATATATATATATATATATATATATATATATATATATATATATATATATATATATATATATATATATACATGTATATATATATATATATATATATATATATATATATATATATATATATATATATATATATATATATATATATATATGTATATATATATACATATATATATATATATATATATATATATATATATATATATATATATATATATATATATATATATATATATATATATATATATATATATAACGATATGAGCTATAACGGAATTTACCGGCACTCTCACGATCACATTTCTTGACCTACAACAAAAATTTTTTCTGTATACGTTGCGGCAAAAAATCTTTTGGACAAGTTCGCGAACTGGCCATATCCGGGTACAGGTTAAGTGGCTAGAGCCAAAAAAGTCGAAAAATCTAGGGCGTTATAACTTCCGTTTGAATCATAATATTTTAATAAAATTTATCAATATTGAATATTTGAACATATTTCTATCATTTTTTTCCAAATGACAACCTTGGCGTTCCAGGTTCCTGAAAAATCAGCTGTTTTAAAAATTTAATAAACTTTAATCAAGGACAACTTTGTTGTCCTTGATTTGGCTGAAAATGGCCAGTCTCACTTTTGAATATGTGCGCATACGTTAACTAGAACATAAATCTTTTCAAAATTTAAAAAAAAAATAGTTCAAGTCTAGAGGTTGAGACACCAGGGCTGTTAGAACGAAAACAAACGCAAACGGCCATGCCTTCCTCATTTTTGAGTTAATGTTATTTAAACTCATATTAACTTTTAGATAGACTTTTCAACTATAACCTCAGAAATTTTCAGCTTTCTAACCCAAGAGGTCTCAATGTAATTAGCATTAAGCCTAATGCATGCCAGTCAATTACAACAACAACTTCCATAAACATATAAAAATACCCCATAGAAAAAATATTAAAAAAAATTTCTTGTTTTTTTTTCGGTTTTTAGTTTTTTTCGCAAAAATTTAAAAAAAATTAAAACAAAGCTGAGTCATTATTGTTTTAAATTAAGGAATATTTTCTTATATGCATATTGATTACACATTTACAAAAGTCTTCCTAAATTGTAGATATTTGAATTATTTGAGGTGTAAAAGTTGTTTGACAATTTTAGATTATAAATTATGTGTGGTGGTGTTGTAGGTGTGAGTGACGTTGTGAGAACGTTTATTTGCTTTTTTGTGGATTTAATATGTTATTAAAAGTAGTTTTAACCAAATTAAATAAAACTGTTCCGAAATCGCATTGATAAAGTAGTTCCCGTTAATGTATTTAGTTTGGTTTGATAAATTTTTTGGATTATTCTGGACTTGGACTATTCTACTTAAATTTTTTATTTAAACTAATCTGACACATCCAATTCTATTTGTACACAAAGCTGTCTGGTCCCGAAATTTACCTATTTCTAGCGGATATACGTGCCGCTTGGACTTTTTTAATGGTAATAAAACATTTTTTATAAAAAACAAATATTGTTTTATTTCAGTTCAAATATCTTAACGCTTAAATTCATTTTTTACTATTAACTAAATTATAGTAATTTTCCATTAATATCTTAGGTAGGTAATATAGATTTATATATTTTTATCACATTTTTTAAATTCTTAAATAAATTAATTTTTAATTATTTTTATCACAAATTTTTCCTCTTCTAATTCTAGTTTTCTTTTTTTTTATCTCTAAATTGTCAACTTTAAATTTCATTTCCTCTAAACGATTCTTTCCCTCAAAAGTCATTTTCTTCTTTTTAAAGTCGATTTTCATTTCCATTATTGCAAGTTTTCTTTCCTTTAATGCCAGTTTTTTCTTATCCAATTCGTATTTTTTTCGCATATCTCAATGTGCGCTTCATAATTTTATTACAATCTTGCTGATCTCTGTTAACTTTGTGGCTGTTGATTCATGAAATTTTTACTGTGTGGCCATTTCTTGTTGTAATAATTGATTCTTGGATTTATTCCTTGTAAGGCATTATGTACTATTTTGTGGTGTTTGCTGTAGTACGTGGTGATTGCTCTCATCTGATTCTATTGTACATGATTCAGTCGATTGTGTTGGCGGGGTGGAGATGTTCGGCACATTTTCTGTATCACCAAATAATACAGCGCCAGAAATGCCGTCTACTGTTTCTCTTAAATTTATCGCTCTTATTACTGTTTCCTCGAGTGGGGAAAATGTATTTATCTTTCCTTTGCCACCACCGGTAGCTGTGAGATTTTGTTTGTTTTGTTTTAATTTTTTTTAATATTATATTTAAAGTCGGCCCAGACTTTCTTACACCCGTCAGATGTTCTCAAGGGTGGCTCATGGCTATTTAGTCGAACCGTAATTTCACTCCACAGCCGTTTCGTAGATTCACGAGCTTCCGGCGTTAAATTATATCCTTTCGCAAAATCGGGATGATCTTCCTTAAAATTGACTAGAATGACGGATTGTTGTAAAAAGTGTTTTTGGCGGCACTAAAATATATAAATTATGGTTAAATTTTATTTTAGAAAATTTATATTTTTGGTTTGTTTTAGCTTACATCAAAAAAAAATCAGACAAGTACGAATAAAATTCGCTCGCCAAGAATGTAAAAGAACACAATATCAAAAATAATTGACAAAAAGTTGTGTTGTAATGTTTTTATATTGCAAGACCATAGACGCATAGCAAAATAAATGTTTAATTGTAAATGTCAAAAGTAAATTACTATCACATATATACATTGATCGAAAATCATACCAAAAAGGTTGCTTCAGGTTAAATCTTATCCATAGTTGTTTATGGTAACTCAAGAAAGATTCAATTACACCAACTTGTAAATGGTTTAAATTTGATTTTTTTATCGGTTAATCAAGTGTCGAAATTTAGGTGGGTGGAGAGGCTACATACTAAAAATATTTTTTTTGTAATAATACAAAAACTGTGCATTGCAAAATTCTAAAAAAAATTGTAATGTTGCTTAAATTAAGTGCTCCTTCATATGACACCCCACTCATTTGAGTCAAAAATGGTTTTTTTGAAAGTGAAATTCTTACCCCCACTTTTTTGGCATTTCTCGACGTTTTAGGACCTACTAATTCTAAAAAGGCAAAAAAAAATGTATGTCTGTCTGCCGGCCGTCACAACCGACGAAATTTAAAAAATGGCTGGAGGGATTTCAGAAATTTTTTTTCTAAAAATAGGTATACTCAATGGTACGAGCCAAACGGACGATGTGTTCGATAGCTGTCCCGGAAGTGTGTCGAAAAAATCGTCAAGGGAGTCAAAACAAGGAAATTTGAATAT
This sequence comes from Diogma glabrata, assembly GCA_963693315.1. Lineage (NCBI taxonomy): Eukaryota > Metazoa > Arthropoda > Insecta > Diptera > Cylindrotomidae > Diogma > Diogma glabrata. The sequence goes on from OY856186.1 coordinate 215,997,816, forward strand.
TTTTGGCTTAAAAAACGTTCATTTTAAGTGATTATGAGTAGGAACATTGAATTTGGAGAAATCTTGATGGTCGGGATTGGTATGTGAGACTAAAATCTAGATTATTGCATTTTAAGTTTGTCAAAAAATGTTGTCAAGTGTGTCAAAAGAATGATTTTCATTTTTTTACAAAATTTGTTGGGAAAAAATGAAATTAATTATTTGTATGACATGATTTTCATTTATTATTTTTGGAAAAATAAACTCAATCATTTGTATGAAATGTTAAATGTAATTGAACATGAAATTATTATTATTGAGAATTTTATTGCATTATAAGTTTGTCAAAAAAATATTGTCAAGTGTGTCAAAAAAATGATTTCATTTATTTTTTAAGCCAATTTTTTGGAAAAAAAAATTTAATTATTTGTATGACATGAAATGTAATGAGCATAAAATTGGACATGGAAATTTTTGAATTTGTTATAGTTTTTGGAATATTTTTGGAATTCTGAAAAATGTTTGTATTTTTGATTTTGGAATAATTTTTGCAATATTTTTGGAAATTTGGAAAAGGTTTGAATTTTTTATTTTATTTAATTTTTACAATATTTTTGGAATTTTGAAAGAAATATGAATTTGTGATTTTGTAATATTTTCTCGAAACGCTAAATGGAGAGGTTTTTGAGTAGTTTGCTGATCATCTTTGTATGATGTTTTCACTAAATTATGTTAATTTATGATCTGTTGTAATTTTGCGGCAACGAATTGATGTGTTAGATTTGTAATAAATTTCTAAACAGAGATAAAAAAATACATGTAGTTTAACAAAGAGTTGTGTTTGATATACATCGTTGCCCAAAACTACAAACAATGTCCTCATAAAAGTTTTATGCCGAAAACTATATCAAAATCCTTAACCAAAATCGAAATTTTGATATCTCAGAGCATGAGATTTTAACCCCTCCATATATAAATATTTATTTTTAGCTTGCCGTCAATGGACGTTATTTATGTAAATACTTACATTTTAAAATTTTGCTTCCTTTTCAAATGCCTTCGTCAACAAAACTAACAACGAACAGAAATTCGTTCATGCTCAAACGGATTGCTCAGTAAGGAAAATTTTCGCTCGATTTACGTTTATACGTTTCCGTTTCTTAGTTATACGTTTTCGTTGATTCGTTATACGTTTCGTATTCATAATAACCAATCCTTCGAAAACGTCGTTCGTTTAACCGAATTTGAATTCACAAATAAGGCCGCTGGTTCAGGATGCTACAAAATCAAACATTTACTTGAACTAGGTGTATTTAAATGGTTCTACAGCAATAACTACTAAATCTATTTAAGTTAGACCTGTTTTTAACATAAACTTTTATTTATTAAAAATAAATGAAAGCTATTTGATTTTTGGTCTCCAAGCTGTTGTAATTTAAATAAATTTAATAATTTACTTATATTAATACATTATTGTTAATATAATCCACAAAACAATCTTTGGTTTTGTGTATATGTATTTTATTACGCATTTCGAGTGTAATATATCGAGTATATTTTTGTAATCCGAAGATGAGTCGATGACTCAAAACGCGTAATAAAATATATGCAACAAATAAGATTGTTTTGTGGATTATATTAACAATAATTTATTAATATAAATTATTGTTTTATTGGATTCTAGACCGCTCAAAATATAAGTATAGAATCGTTATAAACATTATTGAAAATTGTATGACCATCAACGTTTTCTTTAAAAAAAATATGATAAAAAATTAAAAATGTTTTCTCGAACAATGTTTTTTAGGCTGATTAACGTTTAGAAAAACATTTACTTTTTTGTTTTGATTTATTTAGCCTTATTGTAAAGCAAGGATACCAAAAAGTTCATAAATGCATTTTTTTTTTTAATAAAATGTGTTGTGTAGTAGGCATTATTTACAATATATGTCGCAACAACACATAAAAACCTTTTAAGACAAAGGTCTCACAACAACATGCGTTCTAAGGATGTTAATGGACGCAAATCTTTATTTGTGTTTTTATTTTTTTATATTTCTCGTTAAATAATGGATAACTAAACAATAAATACTATCACATATAAAATATAACATAGGCTACCGTTGACTGATTGCAGTTCATCAGCCAGCACCCCAAACACAAAAATTCTAAAAATATTGCAAAAATTATAACAAAATCAAATATACAAACTTTTTCAAAATAATAAAAATATTCCAAAAATTATAATAAAATCAAAAATTTAAACTCTTTCAAAATTCATAAAAATATTGAAAAAATTATAACAAAATCAAAAATTTCCATGTTCAATTACATTTCATGTCATACAAATAATTAATTTTATTTTTATCCAAAAATTGGCTAAATAAGCAAATTTCCTTGTTTTGACACACTTCCGGTACAGCTTTCGAACACATCGTCCTTTTCGCTCTTACCATTGCGTATAGCTATTTTTAGAAACAAAAATTAAATCCCTCCAGCGTTTTCTAGATTTCGTAGGCTGTGACGGCCGGCAGGCAGGCAGGCATTTTTTTACTTTTTTAGAATCGGTATGCCTTAAAACGTCGAGACATGGTGAAAAAAGTGGGGATAAGGTTTTCACTTTTTCCTCGAGAATGGAATATGTACATATGTACTCTTAGTAATTCAATCACGTCAAGTAATTACCAAAAATCACAGTAACATATAAAATAAATAGCGCTAGAGTTTTTGTTGATTTGTAATTTATTTTTGATTTTTTATAACAATCCCTCGCACTCCAGTCCTTGGTATTGAAATGCGAGTAACCGTGAGGTATCACATACCATGAGCAATAGCAATGAAATATCACTAGCCAAGGTGATGTCTAATTAATCTGGCAGATGAACTCTCTATTCAACGGTAGTACTTCTTATCTAAGTTATGGATCATTTCTTGGTGTTATAAACATAACTTTATATGTGGGAATAATGATTAAGGAAAACAATGCGTCACATGATCGAGGATCATACCTCTAGCTGGATTAATGGCAACCTCATTTTAACTTTTTATCAGTTTGTTATTTACCTTTTATCAATTGCTAAATTTTATCATGGAATATTGGCATATGTCATGTTTTATAATGTGGTTAAATCAGTTAATTAGATAACCGTTTTTTAAAACCAAATATAAGTTACTATTTTTGTTTTAATTTCAACGCAATTAATTTAAAAAATATGTATGTATGTATATACATAATAATCGAACAACATAAATGTAATAGTATATTATTTAATTAGGAGCTAAAGTGCTACTTTTTGTGTTGAGTCTATAGTTTGACATGAAAAGTTTGAAGAAAATCGGCAATCGAGTTCAAAATTTTTACTTTATCGGCGAATTAAATTCACTATTTTTCAGCAAACGTTTAAATTTTTTATAACTATGAAGTTAATCCATCAAAATTTTTACAAATATGATTTTTTATCGTCATAGTACTTCCAAAAGAGAAAATCAAACTTTTAAATTTGTATAAATAAAATTTTTTATCAAAGCAGACTTTCAATTCAAAACTTCATAATCCAATTAAAGTAGTTGTTAGTTTTGTTGTCATTGTTATACAATAATTCCAAATATTTTTTCAAACAAATTGTATAACTATGACAACAAAAAATAACAAATATTTTGATTGGATTGTGAAATTTTGAATTGACAGGTTGCTTTGATAAAAAATTTTACTTTTTATACAATTTTTACAAATTGAAATGGATTTTACTTTTTGGACGTAATTATGACGATAATAAATCATATTTATAAAAATTTTGATGTTTTACTTTCATATTTATAAAAAATTTGAAAGGTGCTAAGTAAAGCTTTATAAAAATATTAAACTGATAAAAAAATTATATGGTGTTTTTATAATTTTTCAAAAATTCAATTTTCACAGATTACGAAACCTCAAACGTACCTTTTCTTTTGGTTTTCTAAAGATTTAGTTTTGAACCAAATACATACTTAAGTGACAGAAAGGCGTTTGATTTTGTTGACGACGAAAATGTATTTGAATTAATTACACTAGTTTACAAATTTTGAACTTTTTTTGTCTCCCTGAATAAAACCCAACTTTTCTTATGGATTTGGACCTTCTGAACACGAATATCATATTAATTTTTTTTGGTTAGCTCTTGTTTTTTTAGATATTCACGAAAAACCAATTTTTTCGGTGATCAAAAATGTTGTTTCGGTTTTTGGATCTCATATTTTACAAAACAAACAAATTAAATATATTAATAAAACAAGTGCATAGTAAATATGCCAACAAACATTTTGAGTTATATTTTGTAAAAATCCGTTAAGGATTCTGGAAGTTACAGTCGAAAAAAGTTGAAAAAATACGAAAAATTCACGTTTTTTTTTAAATTTTTCCATTTCCAACACCATAAATTTTGAACAAATAAAGACACTAATTTTTTTTAATTTCTTGGAGCCTATAGTAGCTTCAATTTTCTTTCTTTTAAGCTAAAAGATACGAATATTGGTGCAGTTTGCACAAGTTATTCAAGCTTTCCCAAAGAAAGTCAAAACTCAAAATTTGGAAAAAAAATTTAACTATAAGAATAATTTAAACTCTGCAACATAATTGATTTATATATAGGTTGTTTTCGTATTAGATCTAACTCCTCCTACTTCGGGATTATTTTAGGAGTTGGAAAATATCAGTTAGTTGATTATGAAATGTCTTTTTTTGACAAAAGTTGTATTTTATTTGTATATGATTTTTCTCGAAATTGAGATTTTTTTTGTGAAATTTTTTGACATGATCTAGCTCCTTTCACCTCGGACTTATTTTAGGAGTTGGAAAATATCAGTTAGTTGATTATTAAATGTCTGTTTTTTACAAAAATTGTATTTTATTTTTATATGATTTTTCTCGAAATTGAGATTTTTTTGTGAAGTTTTTTAACATGATCTCGAGAATGGAATATGTACATATGTACTCTTAGTAATTCAATCACGTCAAGTAATTACCAAAAATCACAGTAACATATAAAATAAATAGCGCTAGAGTTTTTGTTGATTTGTAATTTATTTTTGATTTTTTATAACAATCCCTCGCACTCCAGTCCTTGGTATTGAAATGCGAGTAACCGTGAGGTATCACATACCATGAGCAATAGCAATGAAATATCACTAGCCAAGGTGATGTCTAATTAATCTGGCAGATGAACTCTCTATTCAACGGTAGTACTTCTTATCTAAGTTATGGATCATTTCTTGGTGTTATAAACATAACTTTATATGTGGGAATAATGATTAAGGAAAACAATGCGTCACATGATCGAGGATCATACCTCTAGCTGGATTAATGGCAACCTCATTTTAACTTTTTATCAGTTTGTTATTTACCTTTTATCAATTGCTAAATTTTATCATGGAATATTGGCATATGTCATGTTTTATAATGTGGTTAAATCAGTTAATTAGATAACCGTTTTTTAAAACCAAATATAAGTTACTATTTTTGTTTTAATTTCAACGCAATTAATTTAAAAAATATGTATGTATGTATATACATAATAATCGAACAACATAAATGTAATAGTATATTATTTAATTAGGAGCTAAAGTGCTACTTTTTGTGTTGAGTCTATAGTTTGACATGAAAAGTTTGAAGAAAATCGGCAATCGAGTTCAAAATTTTTACTTTATCGGCGAATTAAATTCACTATTTTTCAGCAAACGTTTAAATTTTTTATAACTATGAAGTTAATCCATCAAAATTTTTACAAATATGATTTTTTATCGTCATAGTACTTCCAAAAGAGAAAATCAAACTTTTAAATTTGTATAAATAAAATTTTTTATCAAAGCAGACTTTCAATTCAAAACTTCATAATCCAATTAAAGTAGTTGTTAGTTTTGTTGTCATTGTTATACAATAATTCCAAATATTTTTTCAAACAAATTGTATAACTATGACAACAAAAAATAACAAATATTTTGATTGGATTGTGAAATTTTGAATTGACAGGTTGCTTTGATAAAAAATTTTACTTTTTATACAATTTTTACAAATTGAAATGGATTTTACTTTTTGGACGTAATTATGACGATAATAAATCATATTTATAAAAATTTTGATGTTTTACTTTCATATTTATAAAAAATTTGAAAGGTGCTAAGTAAAGCTTTATAAAAATATTAAACTGATAAAAAAATTATATGGTGTTTTTATAATTTTTCAAAAATTCAATTTTCACAGATTACGAAACCTCAAACGTACCTTTTCTTTTGGTTTTCTAAAGATTTAGTTTTGAACCAAATACATACTTAAGTGACAGAAAGGCGTTTGATTTTGTTGACGACGAAAATGTATTTGAATTAATTACACTAGTTTACAAATTTTGAACTTTTTTTGTCTCCCTGAATAAAACCCAACTTTTCTTATGGATTTGGACCTTCTGAACACGAATATCATATTAATTTTTTTTGGTTAGCTCTTGTTTTTTTAGATATTCACGAAAAACCAATTTTTTCGGTGATCAAAAATGTTGTTTCGGTTTTTGGATCTCATATTTTACAAAACAAACAAATTAAATATATTAATAAAACAAGTGCATAGTAAATATGCCAACAAACATTTTGAGTTATATTTTGTAAAAATCCGTTAAGGATTCTGGAAGTTACAGTCGAAAAAAGTTGAAAAATACGAAAAATTCACGTTTTTTTTTAAATTTTTCCATTTCCAACACCATAAATTTTGAACAAATAAAGACACTAATTTTTTTTAATTTCTTGGAGCCTATAGTAGCTTCAATTTTCTTTCTTTTAAGCTAAAAGATACGAATATTGGTGCAGTTTGCACAAGTTATTCAAGCTTTCCCAAAGAAAGTCAAAACTCAAAATTTGGAAAAAAAATTTAACTATAAGAATAATTTAAACTCTGCAACATAATTGATTTATATATAGGTTGTTTTCGTATTAGATCTAACTCCTCCTACTTCGGGATTATTTTAGGAGTTGGAAAATATCAGTTAGTTGATTATGAAATGTCTTTTTTTGACAAAAGTTGTATTTTATTTGTATATGATTTTTCTCGAAATTGAGATTTTTTTTGTGAAATTTTTTGACATGATCTAGCTCCTTTCACCTCGGACTTATTTTAGGAGTTGGAAAATATCAGTTAGTTGATTATTAAATGTCTGTTTTTTACAAAAATTGTATTTTATTTTTATATGATTTTTCTCGAAATTGAGATTTTTTTGTGAAGTTTTTTAACATGATCTAGCTCCTCACACCTCGAACTTATTTTAGGAGTTGACAAATATTAGTTAGTTGATTATGAAATGTCTTTTTTGGACAAAAGATATATTTAATTTTTATATGGTTTTTCTCGAAATTGAGATTTTTTGTGAAGTTTTTTGACATGATCTAGCTCCTCCCACCTCGGATTTATTTTAGGAGTTGGAAAATATCAGTTTGTAATGAAGATAGGCAGTTCTTATAAATGGGGTGATTCTTTTAGCAGTATGTATTATGTTACTTCCACAAATAAAACAAAATGAATTTGGGCTATTTTTACACTTGAAACTTCTTGACGACGCCATTTAAATAAACAGGACCTTACACTTTACTAACAATTTATGTTGTTTTGCTTATAGCTGCCTATCACTATTGATTTATTGATTTTTAAAAACAATACACTATTTAAAATTTATATTTGTAATATTTTTTCGTTTTTAATTAGTATTTTCACTTGAATGTTTGGAATTAAATTTATCCTCAGAGAGATTATATTTGCAAATAATCATACGACAACTATCTTAAAAAGAAATTAAACTAATAAAACAAAAGATGGCAAAACCGAAAAACTATCATAAAAGAGAAGTAATTGCTTTCTTAAATTAAACTTAAAATGATCATAAACGTAAGGAGTAACACAAGGTGGGCGGTGATAGAAAAAAATTTACATTATCAAAAAACCAAAAACGGAAAAGAAACAAATCTTACAGGTATTAATAGACATAAATAGGGGCTTAACTTTATGGTGCTTGAACTAACTTAAATAGTTCTGATGTTATGATGTTTTGCCTCTCCTCACAATTCATTATCTTTTGTTTATATTTTTCTATATACATCTCATATCGATCCAATTCCCAACTTCGAAAACAAAAATAAAAATTATACTTTACTATTTTAAAATAATTCTTTACTGATGTTTGAGAACGACTGAACATTTAAAATTATTATTTATGGCACAATAAATTAGGTAAAAAACTATTTTTTCCAAACTGCACCAATATTCGTATCTTTTAGCTTAAAAGAAAGAAAATTGAAGCTACTATAGGTTTCAAGAAATTAAAAAAAATTAGTGTCTCTATTTGTTCAAAATTTATGGTGTTGAAAATGGAAAAATTTAAAAAAAACGTGAATTTTTCGTATTTTTTCAACTTTTTTCGACTGTAACTTCCAGAATCCTTAACGGATTTTTACAAAATATAACTCAAAATGTTTGTTGGCATATTTACTATGCACTTCTTTATTAATATGCTTAATTTGTTTGTTTTGTAAAATATGAGATCCAAAAACCGAAACAACATTTTTGATCACCAAAAAATTTGGTTTTTCGTGAATATCTCAAAAACAAGAGCTAACCAAAAAAAAATGAATATGATATTCGTGTTCAGGAGGTCCAAATCTATAAGAAAAGTTGGGTTTTATTTCGGGAGATTTTTCTTGTAAACTAGTGTTATTAACCAAAAATATGCCAGGTCTGAATTTTTCCGAAATTTGACTGATAGATGGTGAATTTTTCCTTAAATTAAAATAAAAAATTCATACAACTATTATAATTATCATTTATTATAAATTATTAAATATTTCAGAAAATTTCAACAAAATTTAAAATTTACAAAAATATTGAAATAATATACGTTGTGCTTTTCGTATTACGCCATGAGCATTTTAAACAAGAGCATACTACTATTGTGAAGACGTAAAATATTAGTAAATACCTAAAGTTTAAATTATTAAAATATAAAAATGAAGCAGATCCAGACCTAACCTATTTATTGTACTTCAACCAGATTAGGGCCTCTTGTATAGCAAAAAGTTTCTTAAGGATAGTGCAGTGATCAAATATCAAATGGTTGTCTTTCAACAATTTTGATATATATGAATTAAATTAATGCTCATAAAATTCTGATAGGACTTGTAATAAAGCTTATTGCCCTATATAATTAAGTTAAGATAATTCATTTCGTTTCATTTTCGGGCAAGCACGGGTTATAGTGATGACATGTCACATGGCTTAGATACCCGGTAACCGAAAGTATCGTTTTCTACTCTAAAAACCGTCTAAAGAAACTGTGGTGTTACGATACACAAACAAATTTAATTTTCACCTACGTATAAATTGCGATCAAACAATAAAAAAATATTTATAATCATACACCAAATATTATTTTTTACTGATTATATGCCATTTTCATGCTTTATTGACATTCTCTAAAATTAAAACTGTCAAAATAAACTAAACAAAACTGTAGTATTGTTACAATTTTTACGCAGCTAGCGATAAGGGGTTTTATGATACTTTATCAGTTTGAATATAACAGAATTTATACAAATTTTTTTTTTTGACCAAACTAAAAGTATTAAATATAGCATCACTTCACTTTGGACCAATATATGAGGTGAGGTGCACGACAGCTTAAAATCAAAACAAAAGAAGGAACAGATGTAAATCCTCGATATAGCTACGACTTCTGGAAATTCTGTTGATTTTACATAACATAACATAATAGTATCTAAACATTTAAATATATATCAATTTCCGTTTACATTTGACATTATTGAAAATTTGCATAACGTACTGGAATGTCCAATCATATGTTTGAATTATTGTCTGTTATCTTGTTTTAATTTTTGCGCGGTTTCTGATTTTTAAAAAACCGAAAACCTGGATAGAACCTAACTTCAAGCAAGAGAAAAAATATTAGATTTATAAAATTTGTAGACAATTAAGGTTAAAATGGAACCTTGCCTCCATTTTAACCTAAATTGTCTGCCTTTGAAATTGTGTAACGACGCCATGGTTCTTGCCATAAAATAAGAATCAAAGCTATATTCAAAACAACATCATAAAAACAATTCATTATCTTATAATTTATGTCAACAAACATAAAAACATTTATGGGTGCTACAGGTCATTGGGTCAATCAACCAATTTTTAACATTTTTTAAGTTAATTGCTATGTTGCGTCACAGAAGCTGTAATACATGTTTCTATCTACATAAATAATAAAAATGTTCTTATGTAAAGCTTTCGTCATAATTTTATATGTAGATAATATCTACGGTTATTCAAATTTATAAAAAGTAGGATGGTGAAAGTAAAAGTAGTGTAGTAATAGAAATATTCTCTCGTTTGACTAGAATTGAATATTGAGATGATATGGGGAAATGGTAAATTAAATGATTTGTATGTGATTAATATCATAAATCATTAAAAAAAAATGTATAGTTATAAATACATAATAATCGATTGAACTGTTCAAGAAATCATTATGAAAATTTGAATCAAATAGGAACCATTATGGAAGTTTTTGTTTTGTAATTTTATGGTTTGTCTATTGAGAAAATTGAAAAGTACAGCGCACTTCAAAAGAAACTGTTTGTTTTATTTTAAAAGCTTGAGTATTACTCCCAAACAGTATAATCTGTGATAATTTCCATCTTATTTTAAATTAAATGTCAAATTCATATTTGTTTAATTTTTTTATTAGCTTTAGTATTGTTAGTTTTTAGCTTTCGTTTTATTAGCTCTTTGTTATTATTTTTGATTTTTGTTCTTATTTTGTCTTGTCTCAACGTTTATTGCACATTATTATTAAACTAGTCAATGTAAGCTTTGAGAAGACTTCGTGTCTTATTTACATTGTATAAAAATAAATAAATAAATAAATGAAAAACAAAAATAAGTAGAAAAATTAATTAAAAAAGTGTGAAATGTTTTTACCAAAAGATGTTACCAAACCAACTAACGCATTCTGACAATTAAATTCAGTTAAGATTTATAGTAAAAGGTAAAACCAAATTTAAAAACTCTTAATAACTAGACGTTTTCATAAATTTTTATAAATACGATTGTGATTGATAATGATAACATTTGTGTTGCATGAATCATTATAACAGTCCTGGACAGCTGGAACACTAAATCGGAAATTAATAAAACAAATAGGATCAATAGTAAGCTAAAAACACATCTGTTATCACAAAAGTTCATTAAGCGGTTGGTATTGTTGTGATTATATAACAGCTTTGTATATAAATTAGAAACATAATAAAAAACAGCAATATCATAACATTTTGACCTAATAAACTGAAAGTTAACACTGTCAAAATTCTAATAAAAAAAGCGTGCGTTCAAAAACTTGAAAAAAAATAATCAAATAAAATGAAATTGGAAAAACATGCAACAAAATTTATAACCCACCGTCACATATGTTGCGTGACTTTTGGTCTATGAATATAAAACAAAAATCATTTTACAATTCATAAAACACCATACAAAAAAACGCAAATTCTAAATCATTTCTATAACTGAAATATTTATAATATTATTATTATATATTATTATTAGTCTTGTTGGTTTGATTTTTTTTATAATTCATATCAAATGAATTTATTTGTTAGATTTTGAATTGTGGAAATGTGGTTGAATTTTCTATTTGCAATAGTTAAATTTGGAGAATTATGATGAGGTTAGTTTTAGATTTTTATTTATTTTTGGTTTCGTAATTGAGATATCTCATTTTAAATTATTAACTATAATTCACACTCTCTGGAGTATTGACGTACAGTTTTGAATTATTTCCAAAGGTGAACAGGATCGCAGTCAGTTTGTCGTAATATCTACATAGTAAATTTGTTTAAATAACTACCCTTGTCAAGAAGGCTACCTAATGATCAAACTACCAACAAAAGTCCAATCTCAGATAATAACAATGAGAATGAGAATGAGAATGAGAATGAGAATGAGAATGAGAATGAGAATGAGAATGAGAATGAGAATGAGAATGAGAATGAGAATGAGAATGAGAATGAGAATGAGAATGAGAATGAGAATGAGAATGAGAATGAGAATGAGAATGAGAATGAGAATGAGAATGAGAATGAGAATGAGAATGAGAATGAGAATGAGAATGAGAATGAGAATGAGAATGAGAATGAGAATGAGAATGAGAATGAGAATGAGAATGAGAATGAGAATGAGAATGAGAATGAGAATGAGAATGAGAATGAGAATGAGAATGAGAATGAGAATGAGAATGAGAATGTGAATGAGAATGAGAATGAGAATGAGAATGAGAATGAGAATGAGAATGACAATGAGAATGAGAATGACAATGACAACGAGAATGAGAATGAGAATGAGAATGAGAATGAGAATGAGAATGAGAATGAGAATGAGAATGAGAATGAGAACGAAAATAAGAATGAGAATGAAAATGAGAACGAAAATTAGAACGGCAATGAAAACGAAAATGAGTGAGACTGAGAATCAGAATGAGAATGCGATTGAGAACGAGAATGAGTATGAAAATGAGAATAAAGATCAGAATGAAGATGAGGATCAAGACGATGATAATGATACGAGGATTAGGATGAGAATACGGATTAAAGTAAAAACCCGAACAAATGGATATAGGAAAAAATATCGGGTATTTTAACAAGTAAAACTTTCCGTCAGATTTGTAAGCCCTTCTTTGAACTCCTTCCATAGGTTTTCAATTTAACTAATTTTTTTCCTACTACTTTTTATGAAATTCCTTCAAATTTAGTAATATTTAATTCAATTATAAAACATCTATTTACTTATTTATTTCATGTTTTCTAACTCATAATTTCAGTACATTACTATAACATTCATTCATTGAATTATCTTCTTCATTCTTCAATTCGAAAGAACTTATATCTTAAATAATTTTTTTTGTTTTGACTTTTCTTAAAACAACCAAATAGATTATGCTTAGCTATAATGCTTATGCTTTAGCTATTAATATTAATTGAGAATTTTGTTTTTCAATCATAAGTTACATAACAGCTGTTTACTGTTTATGGTACAATTTTGAAATATTTTTTGGTTAAAAGGTTTTTTGATTTTTCTTTGTATACAAAGGATTAGTTGAATTTAGATTTAAAATATGTTTTCCTAGTTAATGTTTTTTTTTGTGGTTGAGCCAGGACTAAAATCTTAACGAATGAATGACTTATATTTTTAAAATCAAGATTAAATCGTTAGCCAAATATTAAAAACATCTAGGTAGGTACCGGAAAACTAATACTATAAATTGTGCATCGATAAAAATCTAAGTTAGATTAAGTAAAAAAAATATTAATCTAAATCCCCGTTCTTCTATAAAATGAACAAAAAATTTCTTAAAATATTTGATTTTAAAAAAAAAATGTTATTAGGATTCCCTCTTACCATTCCTTAAACAAATTACTTCAATTTAAAACATTGATTTTGGATTATATCCAGAATTTCAGCTGACCTCGTTTTCTTATTTAAGGATTTTTATTTCACTTAATGATTACATAAAAATATTTTTAATAGAAAGAAACTCGTAAAGAAATGTTGATATGAATTATAATTTTCTCTTTTTCTTTCATTTACAGCACAATCAATAAGACGTATGTCAGATTCAGACAAAGATCGTCCTTTAATAGACGCTTTAAACGATGATTCCGATAGTAAAGAAAATATAAAACGACGTCATCATGCGTGTAATGGTAGATTTTTAACAATGCATAAGAGACGGAGAAAGAAATTGGCTACGAGAAGTTTATCGCAAGATGCTGCAATACTTGACGATGTTTTGCATGGTCAGGTTCAATGTATTTTAAAGCAAGTTGGTAATTGGAGATTTAATGCGTTTGCGTTGGAAAATGTAACGGGAGGTGAGAGCTGAGTCGATGTGAAAATGGTTTGCAGAAAATAATTTTTTTATTTTTAGGACGATCGTTACCTGTTTTATGTGTTCATTTGTTTCATTGGTATGGTCTTTTAGATCATTTTAATTTAGATGTAGTTAGAGTATGGAAATTGTTTACATTAATTGAGGAGGGATATCATAGCACAAATCCTTATCATAATTCTATACATGCGACCGATGTAACTCAAGCGATGCACTGTTTTTTACAAGAAAGCAAAATATTAGAATATTTAGAACCATTAGAAATATTAGCATCACTTATTGGTGCTGTTACTCATGATCTCGATCATCCTGGTGTTAATCAACCGTTTTTAATCGCAACTTCCAATCATTTAGCTGCATTATATGAAAATACTTCAGTTCTGGAGAATCATCATTGGCGTTCAGCGATTGGTTGTTTATTAGAAAGTGGTGTGGCTGAACAGGTGCATCATATTCGACCAGAATTAGAAAAACAAATTAGTTCTCTTATTCTAGCGACTGATATAACACGACAACAAGAATTTATTAGAAATTTTCGGCAATATTTGGACACAAACAAACTAGATATGAGAAATATGCAATATAGACAATTCATTTTACAAATAGCTTTAAAATGTGCGGATATATCAAATCCATGTCGTCCATGGGATATAAGTAAGAAATGGAGTCAAAAGGTTTGTGAGGAATTTTTCAGACAAGGAGACTATGAAAGACAACTAAATTTACCTGTAACATCACTATGTGATCGTTTCTCAACTTCTATACCTAAGATACAAGTAGATTTTTTTAAATTTGTAGTTACTCCGTTGGTTCATGAATGGCACCGGTTTTTGCAAACCGACCTATCATATCGAATGATGCGCTATTTAAAATATAACCAAAGTCAATGGGCATCTCGTCATGCTGCCGAGTTGGCAGAAGAAACAAAAACAGAAATATCAGATGCTGAAGAAGTTGATGATAAAGAAATTGAAGAAGTTGATGAAGAAGTCGAGGAGCTTGAAATATCAGATAGTGCAGAAATATTATTACCAAAGATACGAATTCCACGAAGAAATTCATTACAAGTACCTAAGTTCTGTGTATCTCGTTCCGATCGACGACATTCAGTCCCAGTGAACATACCACGAATTAATTTACCGACACGTAGCAATGGATCACAACAGCCAGCTATTGAAGAAACGTTTGCATTACGCTTTGATAATGATACATTTTCATTACTCTCATCGGACAGTGATAGTGGACATCGTGGTAGATCTTCGAAATCTGATTCTGCACCGGATAACGAAAGACCGCTAAGCGCGGAAACCCTTGTACCAGATTTAAGTATTGCAACAATAACCGATAGCGCATGTGCAAATCGTTTGAATATGGTTATGCATGGTGCAGGCGGATCTGTTAATAACGCATCAAATTTATTACTAACAACAAGTATCTCCAAACAATTAGTACGCCAACAAACCTTCCCACCTTTACAACCTTATATTCGGACAAGATATCTATCAACCACTGCCGAGTTAGGAGGATGTCCAGAATCTTTATTAGAAACAAGATCATCATCATCCGATTCACAAACCGATTACGATCATCGTGAAGTATTGGGTAATAAAAAAGATGCTATGAAGCGGGAACAAGATGATCGTGTTTATTCTGATAAATCATGTAAAATTCAAAAACTATCTGTCGTTCCTGGACAAAAAGAGAATTTAGATCCTTCGTTGTTACGACGTAATTTGAGCAGAAGACGAGGATCAGCACCTGTTATAATAACAGCGCCAAGTTCTATATCTACACAAGATTCTCCTAATATTGTTATGAAAACCTGTGATAAAGTATTGAGGAGAGGATCTGTACCAATTGATGTTATTAAAATAAGTACATATGTGACAATTTAATCCAATAAACTATTTGATGACTTGTTTTTTACAATTATTTTCAGATACTTTTGATACAGAAAATCACCCAGCTGATTGTTCTTCAATACAACCAACAAATCCAGTTGGTAACAACAATAATAGTAATAATAAAAATAACAATAACAGTAATAATAATAACTCAAATAATCAACGTCGTAGTTCTGTGCCATGTGACACATTAACAAATAGTTCTATATTTAATGGTAAAACAAAACATCGTAAAAAACTTCTACGTCGCCGTTCATCGGGTGGTGCTGAAATTTTTGGTCCTAAATCTGAATCATCACAATTATCTACAGGTAATACATCAACACCATCGGTATGGTATAAATTTAAAAGAGATTTCTTTCGACGACCAGATACAGATTCTTTATTATCGCGTCGTCGAGGCTCACTTCCTGTCGAAGTTTTAGCTGTATGCCATTCAGGTATGTTAATATAAATCACTTCCATAATCATATTTATGTCATTGTTAAATTGCATGATTTATGTTGTTGGAATAATAATTACATAGCGATATTGTTTTTTTTTTGCTTTTTTTAATTGTATAACGTAAACATAGAACAACTTTTTTGTTTTCAAAGCAGAATACGAAATGAAAACGGGTTTGAAGGGTTTGAAAGTTGCTTAACATGAATTTTGTAACGATTGAATCTGTCATCGTATTTTACCGCCGTTACAATATTTGTGTTTAATTAAATATGAAACAACCTGTGAATATATATTAAACGAACATAAACTTAATTTTAAAGTTTCGTGCAAAATACTTTAAAAATAAAATAAACATTATGATAACAATACTGCATTTTTTGTAAAAATAACGAAATTAAAAATGTGAGTTTAAATCACGCAACTCTATTATTATTATAATTTTTGTTTTCTATTGTTTCATTTTTAACATCACCGGTTCACGTTATAGATAAAGAGGTTAGTATATGGATTATACATGAATGGAGTTTTAGCATATGATATTCGGTTTTGAAAATGCATATATTAGATCTTTTGTTACAACGTGTAGACTAATTATAAACTTTGATATTTTGCTTAATAACGGTTACGTGTTATAAATAGGTTGTTCTGAATATAAAATTTTTAAACGATAAATGTTTTCTATGTTTAT
Source organism: Diogma glabrata (assembly GCA_963693315.1). Lineage (NCBI taxonomy): Eukaryota > Metazoa > Arthropoda > Insecta > Diptera > Cylindrotomidae > Diogma > Diogma glabrata. The sequence continues at coordinate 216,014,786 of OY856186.1, forward strand.
AATTGATGATTTGTTTTATTAGAATATTTTATGCATTTTCTATAAATGGTAAATTATTTTAAAAATAAATTAAAAATTTCAAGAATGAAAAAATAAATGTTATGTTTGTTGCAATGTTATTATCTGACTGTCTAGATATTTAGTTGAGGTCACCAACTTTTTTATAAGTTGGTTTTTAAAGTGAAATGGTTATATTGTGTATCTTGAAGTGCCGATCTTCCTACTCAGATCTATTAAGTTAAAATGACTCCAATTGATCGTAGCTTAGAAAAAGTAATGTAATGATTAATATAGCACCCGTTTCTTAAAATTGACTATAAACTACTGAAACAAATTTTACAACATGCCAAATTACAATATGTGAAACCACGGCTATCTGTAAAACGGAGAGTAAAAGTGTCTCACGAAAATGTGGAATATTTTCATAAATTCGTAAACAAATAATCATAACATAATTAACTAAAGATATTATTGTAACGTTTCTTCGCCGAGTTACCAAGATTTGCTACGATCACTAAATCAGGAAATTAAAACAATGGATTTTCTAAATGTTATAATTTTTATTCGTTCAAGATTTCATTTCATATAAAAAACATTTCTCCTACTAGTATTCCCCTTAATTGTTCTTATATCAACAATAATTCCTCACTGATAATCTATTACACTTATAACAATCTTTTACAATTTATTTTGACAAACTTGTGTCACATATAATTTTAATAAATTACTTATCCCTTTCATATTTCAAAACTTACCTCTCGACTGACAATTTAATACTGATTCTCTACCACAACCCCTTATATATTCACCGCAAAAAAGCAATCCCGATTTCTATTGGAACAACCGATTGAATTAAATAATATTTTATAAATGAAAAAATTTCAGACAAAAAACAAAAACATAAAAAGTAGAGTTTGCAAAAAAAACGGATTTTTATAAACCGCGGTTTCAGGTTTGTAATTTGTAGAAACCTACGGTTACGGTTCGGTTTTCGGTTTTTGTTTTTTATTATAATGTGCTCAATTCAATGCAAAGATATTTACTTGAATTAATATATTTCTTCTTGTATCAAATAAGATTAGTTTTAAGTGAATGATCGCTAAGAGCTTAATTTACGACTAAAATTATCTGAAACCGAAAAAACGTGTTCAGATTCGGTGGGAGGATTACGCCTTTATCAATAAATGTCTGTCTTATAAAATTTGACCTTGTAATACCTCTAATAGAAAAACCGTCTTTTGTGGCCAATTCTCCAACAATCTAGAGAAGCTTTGTTCATAAAATAAACTAATATTTTTTGTGAGTTTCTAATTAGATATGTTGAAGCAACATTTGTGTCAGAATTGTGTGGTCTTTTACAAGAAATTTTATGAACATTTCGCGTGTGGTTGATCATTGCAGACGTAGAACCCTTAGAATTGTTCACGCATCTGATCCACTTTTCTTACATTTAGCTCTATTGTTGGCATTGTTCGTAGATGAAATTTTTTGTAAAATATTGCCAAACTGCTGTTGATGATGATGACATATTTTTTTTTTTGAATATTGTTGCTTTGCAATTTCAACTGCGAATAGTGTGAAGTGTAAAACTAAATTATTTAATATTTTTCCGTTATTATTAACAACAGTTTATTAATTACCTATTATTTTTACAATATATTACTTATTATTATATTATTAGTCAACCCAATCAAATTTAGCGATAAACAATAGCTATTTATGTATTAAGGGCATAAAGTATGTCTTTTCCGCTTGAGAGTGAAATTGTTGCTCGAGGCGTTAGCCGAGAGAAACTATCACTCGAAAGCAAAAAAGATACTTTATGCCTGAATTGCATACAAGATTTTTGGTACGAGTAAGATTCTGTACTATTTGCATAAATAAAATGCATATATTTACACAAAATAGTAAAATATTTTTTTAGAAAATTATTTTATCCAAGTAGTTTTTCGAAATAATAACTTTAGGCATTGTTATTTCAATTTTGGCATTGTTATTTCAATAGGAAAAAGGCCTGCTTTTCGAACAATTTTTGTATGCATCTTACGGTTGCAAAAGTGCATTTTACGGTTTACTCGTACAAAAAGTTATTTTTCTTTGTTGATTTTGTGTTTGGCTCAATATGAAACGAAATGAAGATCACAAATGAATTACTACTTTGATTCAAAATTAAAGTAGCTATTATAAATTATTACTTAGTTGTTATAGCTTAACCCTTAAACCAATTACTGCTAGCATCCTCTTTGAATCAGTAGACAACACATAAATTAAATTTAGACAGAAAATATAGAAAATAAATTTTCGATGACAATTAAAATTTAAAATTTGTTGAAAACCGTAAACCGCGATTTTTAGCAGCGGTTTACGGTTACAATTTGATAAGCTGGAAACCGCGGTTTCGGTTTACGGTTAACCGAACCGTGCAAACTCTAATAAAAAGCAATGCAACTAGGATTATATTGATAATTGACTCTCCAACACGTCCCTTCAATTAATATTCATCTTCTTGACATGGAAGCTATGTTTCATTTTGTTGAAATTCTTCGTCATGATATCTGCCATGTTTTCTTCTGATGTATGCAACATATTGAAGATCAATTAATTTTTTTTCTCGAAAATCTCTCGTACAAAGTGAATCTTGATATCGATGTGTTTTATTCTGCTGTGATATACTGGATTCTGAACAAGTTTGATTGCTCCAAGATTATCCGCAAGAACTTTTGTAGGTTGATCAATGAACTGTGTAAGTCCAATTTCTGTGAGCATATTCTGAAGATATACAACTTCGTCCCCAGAAAGGGCCATATATTCTGCTTCGGTACTGCTTAAGGGGATCGTAGGCTGTAATTTGCTCTCCCACGTAACTGGACCAGCAGCTAAACAAAAAATGTAACCAAGGAAAGAACACCTACTCTGTGTTTGACTAGCCCAATCTGCATCGCAGAAATCGAATAGTTATTTTTCTTGCTTAACGTACTAAATGCCATAGTCAATGGTGTTCAGCAAATACTTAGCAACGTGGTTTGCAGGAGTGAAGTGCTTCTTGTGAGGATTAGAATTCATCTGAGACAATTTAGAAATTAAGTGAAGAATATCCGGTCTTGTACACAGCCCGACTTATAAAACAGCTTCTATCAATGATTGATAAATAGTAATATTTGCCTTCTTACATTCTTCATCACACTGTACGCACTTTGTTAGGATTGTGCCAGAATTGATTGGTGTACTACATATTCCTAAATCTTCCAAGTTGAATTCCTCCAGTATTTTCCGAATATACTGCTTCTGAGTAACTGTTAAAGCTCCATTCTCCCCCTCTCAATATTTCCATACCCAGAAAGTAATTGAGAGTACCTTTGTCTCCACAATCAAATTTGTTCTTGATTTCTTTCTTTACTGAGATAACAACTTCGAGAGACTTCAAAGCTACCAATATGTCGTCGACATAAACCACCAAAATTGTGATGCCATTCTTAAAATCATTTCTTATATACAAACAATTTTCAGTTTTGAGTCTCTCGAAGACCATTCGAACGAACTCCTTATGTAGCGTTTCATTCCACTCACGACCAGATTGTTTGAGTCCATATAGCGACCTTTAAAGTTTGCACACCTTTTTGGGATAATCTTCACTCACAATACCTTTGGTCTGTTGCATAAAGATCTCATGATGAAGTTGTCCATTCAACCATATCTATTATATATCCCCAACCATATCTATTTGGTGAAAACACATCTCCAACTCCACAGCTACTACAAACAACAAACGGATTGTGGAGTTTCGGGCAACAGGCGCAAACGTCTCTTCAAAATCAAGTCCTTCTTTCTTGTTGAAACCTTTGGATACAATTCTGGCATTGTACTTTTCTATACTACCATCCTTGTATCGCTTTCGCTTAATCGCAAAGACCCATTTGCATTTGATAACCTTGCGGGGTTTTGGCTTATCGATCAAAACCCAGGTATCTTTCTCTTCCAACTGGGAAATTTCTTTAGCCATTACCTTTTTCCATAGCTCACGATCATCACGTTCTATTGCTTCCTTGAAATTTTGTGTTGTTGATAATTTAGAGTAAGCAACTGATTTGTTTACAGCAGCTACGAACTCTCCATATCTGTCATACGAACTCTCCATATCTGTCAGGCCTTCTTCGTTCGTACCGGTCTTTGACTAACCTCTGGAGTCAGAGTATTTCGAATAACTTGTTGTAGACATTGCGCATTTTCTGAAACGTCATCATCTGCGCTCTCATACTCCTCTTCTCCATCCGAAGAAATGGTCTGCACCAACTCAGCATTTTGAACTTTGACCGTCAATGGAAAAAATGTTAGTTCAGGTTCGTTCAATTTCTCACCTTTATGCTGTGAGATTGAATTTTCAATAAACTTCACATCGTGGCTAATGTTGATCGTCTTGTTCTGCAGATTACAGATGCATGATGTTGCAGATGACTGCAACATCATGCATCGAGTCATATCTAATGTCGTTCTATTCCCTCGCTCAGAAACTCCGTTCTGTTGTGGAGTATATGGAATGATAAGTTCTCGCCGGATGCCACTATTTTCAAGAGCTTCGTGAAATCTTCATTCAAAAACTCACCACCATTGTCAGTTCTAATCGCTTGCCACAATGATTTTCGGCAAAATAACTTTGAACTTTTCGAGGGCTTCCGACTTCGTCTTCAAAAAATACACGAACTTCATACGTGAGTAATCATCAGTTGTTTGAAGAAAGTACTTCGATCCACCAGAAGACACTGTTCTCATCGGTCCACATAGATCTGCATGAACAATCTCCAACAACTCCGTACTTCTTGATTGACTTTCTTTTGGAAATGGTTTTTGAACATTCTTTCCCTTCATGCAAATTTCCCACTGCAAATCAGAACCGGGATCCGCAAAATCCAAGCCATCGACCATATTTTTGTTCTCCAAATCTTTCAAGATTCTAACATTTAGATGACCGTACCTATCATGCCATTTTCGTAGATTTACTTTGTATACGTACAGATTCTAGAACACAGCCTTTTTTTTCTTCGTTTATCAACATAATAACACGATCTTCAGACTTCAAATGTTGACACAGGTGTGCGATATATTCTTTTAGGTAGATTTCATATAAAAATCTACCTATTGCAATGGGCTTCATCTCGGAATTTCGGAAAAATTTTTGTGCCAAACGACTATATATGATAAGCGGAGACAAAAAAACAAAAAAAAAAAAAATTATATATATATATATATATATATATATATATATATATATATATATATATATATATATATATATATATATATATATATATGTATATAAACGATATGAGATATAACGAAAACGACCGGCACTCTCACGGTCGCATTTGTTGAGGTAGATCAAAAAAATTTTCTGTACTTGTGTGTTTTAATAATATCTTGGACAAGTTCGTGAATCAGCAAAATCCGACACGTGGTTAAGAAACTAGAGGCTTTTTTCTGAAAAAAATTGATTTTTTAAAACCGTTATAACGGCCGTTTGGATACTAATATTTCAAAAAATTTAACAAATTTATAATTTTTGGAATCTTTTTTATCAGTTTGTTTTAAAAAAAGACCTCTGCAGTTAGAGGTTCCTGAGTGAGCGGCTCCAACAAAAAAGTTTGCAAAAAAAATTTTTTTTTGAAACAACCGGCACTCTCACGGTCGCATTTATAAGGCCAGATCAAAAAACCTTTTCTAAACATGTGCGTTTTATTAATATCTTGGACAAGTTCGTAAATCAGCCCAATCCAACACATGGTTAGGAAACTAGAAGCTTTATACTAGAAAAAAACTCTGTTTTTTAGATCCGTTATAACGGCCGTTTGGATTCTAATATTTTTAAAAACTTCATAACATTAGAATTTTTGAAACCTTTTTAATCAGTTTCTTTCAAAAAAAAGACCTCTGCGGTTGGAGGTTTCTGAGTGAGCGGCTCCAACAAAAAAGCTTGTAAAACACAAAATGCGTTTGAATCAACCGGCGCTCTCACGGTTGCATTTGTATAGCCAGACCAAAAAACCTTTCTGAAAAATGTGTGTTTTATTAATATCTTGGACAAGTTCGTAAATCGAAAAAATCTGACACATGGTTAAGGAACTATAGGCTTTATACTAGAAAAAAAATTGGTTTTTTTAATCCGTTATAACGGCCGTTTGGATACTAATATTTTTAAAATCTTCATAAATTTAGAATCTGTGAAAACATTTTAATCCATTTTTTATATATATAAACCTCTGCAGTTAGAGGTTTTTGACTTGTTGGCTTTAACAAAAAAGTTTGCAGCAATCCCCAACTACAATTTCCAAAAACCTTATAACAGTCAATGTCAACCTTATAACAGTCAAAAAAATAAAAGATTTGAATAGAAAAAATTATTTTTTTTTCTTAGAAATAAACTATTTTGATATTTTGCAGTAATTGCACGACATATGATATAGAGTAGGTTTGTGTCATAAATTGTCACACACATGTTTTGTGGTAGATTTGATATTTGTTTGTTGCAAAATTGGATAGATATAATTTTGCTTGTAGGTAGCTAATTTTCTTTTTAAAATTTGTTCGATATCTGTTTGAAATTAGTTTGTTTTGTTTAAACTAATCTGAAACATAAGATTCTACTGGCACACAAAACTGTCTGATCTCGAAATCTACCTATTTCTAGCGGATATACGTGCCGCTTGGACTTTTTAATTATGTTAAGGGGTTTTATTTTTATTTTCTATTCTTATTAGATACAAATATTTCCGGTAGCGTATTAATTTACTTTGTTTTTGTTATCTTTATTCCGGTGTTTTTATATACTTTTATAGATGGAAAATCGAATCAAGACGCCTATGGAGTGAACCCGACCTTTTCCGATGTTTTTGAAACTTCGGTAATCGTTACTATAATATAAAAAAATTAATACGTGTTTTTTAATTTTTTTATTTTTTCACTAGTTTTAGCCCAGGGTGACTCGAAATTTCTTTTGAAATTTGTCGTTTTCTTTTTTGACAAAAAAGTGATTTAAGAGCAAAAAAGGCAGCTGTCAGATCACTTTTTTTTTGCATTTCGTATTCTTTTTGTACAAAAAGATTGCTCGGTTGAGCAATTGCAATTTGCTGATTGATCTGAAAATATTTTTCTGAATTTTGATTTTTTGGTAGATCAAGTTGCAAATTATCATTTACAAATCTGTAAAATTAGTAAACAAACAAGACGCCATTAATATAAGAAATTAATTTTATTTTTTATTTTTTTATTTTTTTAAAGTGAAATAGTTATTGTTTAAATATATGTTTTGTTTAAATCGTGTTTTAAATTTAAAATTAATAAAAAATTATTTAATTAGATACTATGAATTAACAAAAACATTAAATGAGAGTTCACAAACACAACTACAAAGTTAGATCAAATTTTTTCATATTCGTTTTGTGAAAAAAAAAATCACTTTTTTCTACTTTAAGCTACGAAAATGCCATTTTAATATAGAGTAAAATCTATGTGAAAGTGAAACTTTTTCTAACTAGTGACTGAAAATTTTTTTCTCACTAGTGAGTGAAAATAAATAAGTTTCGGTGGTCGCCTACAGGTGGTGGTTAAAACCAAATGTTTAAAAATAATAGTTTTTATTATATGCCAGTGTTCGCCTACAGATGGAAGACAATAGCAAATAGTTCGAAAATATAAATTTAATTTCACACATTATTTATTAAAGTTTTTGTAAATTATAAAAAGTTTATTCTGTTTTATTTGTTAGAAATATTGAAAGTACATTTAATATAATGATTATTATAGTAGTGGTTGGTTTCATCGATGATGTAGATTCATTCATGTGAAAAACTGATGTATTGTTTAAAGGATTGAATATTTGAGATTTGATTTGATATACTGTTTCTGTTGTTGCTTCGGTTTCTGTGTTTATTTCTAGCAATATCGCAGTATTTTCAAGGGATTGAAATATTTTATTACCTCTTTTTATTTAATATTTATGGAAATGTACAAGTAGTCGGAATCAACAAATTCAGGAACGTTCCAAAAAAAATTGCTTTATATCTGAATTTTTCAAATCCCAAACTGTATACGGGTCCTACATTGAGAAGATTTTTCACTACTGTTCTGGCAGATGCAGTAGCTGATTTAATTGAAATTAAAAAACATGGTGGGTGGAAATCCTGCACTATGGGTGAACAGTATATAGATGATTCCATAAATAATAAAATAAAAGGAGCTAATAAAATATTTCAATTCCTTGAAAATACTGCGATATTGACAGAAACAAACGCAGAAACCGAAACAACAACATAAACAGTAAATCAAATCCAATCTTAAATATTCAATCCAAATATTCAAAATATTTAATCCCTTAAAAATACTGAGATATTAACAGAAATCAGAAATAAACAAAGAAACCGAAACAACAACAGAAACAGTAAATCAAATCAAATCTCAAATATTCAATCCTTTAAACAATACATCAGTTTTCCACATGAATGAATCTATCTACATCATCGATGAAACCAACCACTACTATACTAATCATTATATTAAATGTACTTTCAATATTTCTAACAAATAAAACAGAATAAACTTTTTATAATTTACAAAAACTTTAATAATGTGTGAAATTAAATTTATATTTTCGAACTATTCGAAAATTTGCTATTGTCTTCCATCTGTAGGCGAACACTGGCATACAGTAAAAAAATATTTTACACTGTTAAAAATTATATATAAATACAATATTTCTATTTTGGTTTCCACTGTCAAAATTAGCTATGTTGTCTTGTAAGTTTTTAGTAGGAGAATTCGTAAATATTATCATTTATATTTACAAGCGTAGAAAAATTAGCGTTTTCTACGCATGATAAAAACTTTTTTGCGTTCCTGAACTTATTCCGCTCGACGCTGTCGCGTCTCGTGGACAAAACGTCCAGTCACACAAAAAGAGACGTTTTCACCACTTGTTGAAAAATCTACTATTTCTGATCTGGCAAAAAGAAAACGACATCAGTAACAATCAAACATTAAAGTCAAATTGTGTTTGAACGGGTTATTCGATTTGAGTAAAGAATTTTTTGTTTGAAAGGTACTTAATGTGGCTTTATAAAAATATTACAACGATAAAAAAAATATCCTTATAGATGATTTCTTTTAATTTTAATTATTCAAACAAAGACTTTTTCAAAAAGTGCCTTTTTGTTTTTTATTATATACTCAAAACATACTAAAATTACAGACATGGGTTATTTTTTGTTTTCGATAAAAGGCATTTGACTGTATTGTTGATATTTTTGTATGTTGTGCTATTTACTAAAAACCAGTCTACCGATTCTATTCAACTTTTTTTTTGTTTAGAAGGTATTAAATAATGCTTAAAATAAAAGTTACACTGATTATTTTGTTATGTATTTTACATGAAATTTTTTGATTTTAATTTTTCAAAAAATTGAATTTGCAAGGATGGCTAAATCCAAAAGTATCTGTTTAAATTCACATTATAAAGTCACATTAAGTACCTTTCAAACAAAAAAAAACTTTACTCAAATCGAATACCCGTTCGAATACAATTTAACTTTAATGTTTGATTGTCACTAAATTTTATAAGAAATTTCGAACCACCCTGTGTCAAAACTAGTGAAAAAATAAAAAAAGTAAAAAAATAACGTATTAGTTTTTTTGTATTATACTATCGATTACCGAAGTTTCAAAAACACCGAAAATGGTCGGGTTCGAATTTCTTATTTTATTTCTTGATTCGATTTTCCATCTATAGTGAAACTATTTTCTCTACAGAGTATTTTTCTAGAATTATCTTTTTCTTTTGGATGTCGAGCTATAAAATCGACACATTATGTTGTCAGATTTATATGAACTACAATTTAAATCTTTATTAAAATTTAGTTTTATATGTCCTCGGCCCTGTTATAGACCATAGTCCTAGATTACTGTGATTGTTGTTTCCCTAAAAGTTTGATTTTAAGAAACTTGATAATGATACTATCATAACTGTATTTGCATTGTTATTATGACACACCAAATAAGTTGAAGGAAGTATTCCGTCTGGTAAAACATTAAAATGCTAAAATAGTTAGTTTTTTTGTGTTTTTACGAACATTTTTTAACTAAAATTTAATTTTTGGTTTCGGAGTGCGGTAAAATCACTATAGTATAACAAATTGGTTTTTGTATATAGTTGCAAGGGCCCTTTTTGATTTAAATCAAAAAGGACCCTTGCAAGGCTATATACAAAAACCAACTTGCTATTTTTTTAACTGTTCAATTATTATTATTGCGATACATATTAATTCACATACTAATTAATTATGCGTTTTTCAATTCTTGTGAAATATAGCTATCTACTATGATGAAATTTGTGTTTCACCTGACGAAAAGTTTTATGGTGTTTAATTTAGGAACAGAGTTCCTGAAGAGGGTCCTAATAGATTTCTGAAAGTTCAGGATAGCTCTGGAATCAAATTTGTGTTGAAAAAGTGAAAACCTGGCCTATTGAAAAAAATATAAAGTAAAAGTTTGGCTTACACTGTTAAAAATACCAAGAAATAAAATCTTTAAAAATGGCGTTAATATCGTAGGTCAAGTATTTTTGAGTTTTTTTTTCACAATAGAAAAGCTCCAAGTTTACTCTAAAACATGCCAAAGTTTTTTTGTTTGAAAGATAATTATTTTTAAAGATGTGCATCTCAGGACACACATTTTAGTTTTAAACGAAATTTTTGATCTGGACGATTGACGCTGAACTCAATCATTTTTGATTGACTTTTTACTTGGCAAACAAGTATGTAGTATAGGTTAACAAAATGCGCGTTTTTAAGATAAATTTTAAAGTGTAGTTTGAAAACAGGGTGGTCTGAAAGATTTCTGGAAATTAAAATGGAGGGTAACATTATCACCTGATATCAACTGTTGAAAATAGTAGGAAATATAATTTATTAATTTTTTTTGGAATTTTTTGTAAGCATTTTTTGAATTTTTTTTCGCAATATGAAAATACGACCATATACTTAAACATACCTTAATTTTAGGAAAGAGATTGTTTTTGATTGATTGATTGATTTGAATGGTCAATTTTAATTATTTTTTGTTCCACCTCTACTTGTTTGCCAAGTTCAGTTTTCCAGTTTCGATCGACTTCATGATCAAAAATTAACATCTTTAGAATACAAAAAAGCTATTTTTAAATTTCAGGATGTTTTAAGGTAGGTAAGGTATTATGCAGGCCCTGATACGGAGCCAGTTATTATCTTGGACCTTTGTTAACTAATTTATTATTTATTTAATTTAATAAAAATAAATTAAATAATCAACCCGGGATAACGATTCTGAAAAATTGTCCCAGAACATGAATCCTAAATTCAGGAAATCTCTTACCTTACTTACAGATTTAACTAGACATTTATATCGACTATCTATTCATACACATATATATTTTTATATAAAAAAAAAAACAAAAGAAACAAATAAAAGTAAACTTAGCTGTTATTAGTTGCTATCAATAGGCTGCGTCCCCAGATCAATTCGGTTGAATTTCCCTCGCAATTTTGATTTCAACTAGAACAAACGGTCGATTAATTTTTCATTTTAGATGAATAACAGCACAAATATCCATATCTCCAGACCGAAAGAAGTAATTGTAATAAAAAGATGTTTAGATTTCAGCTGTACAACTTTAATAAATTCCATCAATAATTCTTGGCGAGGATGTTTTTCGACTAGATTTAATTAACACCCTGCAACAAAACTCTGCATAAGCTGAATCTTTTAATTAGTGAACATTAATAATTTCAACATTGTTTTTCTTTTGATTTTTCGTTTATCAATTTAATTTCCTATTATTCCTTCACTGAACTTCATACATATGTATATATATATAAATTTTAACTCGAGTTATCTAATTGAAAAACTGAATTTACAATATATTTAACTTTTTTTGAAATTAAATGTTTAACATTTCAAAATAAAACTTTATTTTGTTTCAGCAAATCACAAAACACTTTTTATCGTTTGATAGGCAAACATGGAATGAATATCAAAAATTTCAAATTGCAAATTATGTTTTCGTTTGACGTTTTTCTCATTTTTTTTTCAAAGAGAGTCAAGCAACTGAACAAAAACAAAAAAAACGAGTGCGTTAATGTACGAATTGAAGCTGGTCTGTGTTAAGAGAAAAATTTAACTATTGTGATGAAAAAAATGAAAATGATATGTTAATTGTGTTTGAGTCAGATCAAGAATAGGGATTGGTTTTATCATGTTAATTAGCATAAAGCCGACGTTACAAACCATGAATTCAAGATGTTAAGCAAGACTTTCAATCTTGAAGTCACAAAAAAACGTCGCCATCCCTTTCATGACAGGAAACCACCGAACTACTTCCACCTATTAAACTGTATCTGGGATCGAGATACCCACAGTCACTGGCGTCAAGACCGATGACCGGTTCCAACACTCATGAAGTCCTTAAGAACTTCACTGAGTATTGAGACCGACCATCCATCCGAACGTCAGCACCATGGACACCCCGATACAACCAGTAAGTATGACCTGAAGATGTGAACCCCAGAGACGACAATCAGCCAGAGGAACAACCCTACCTAACGAAAAGACATCATTCCCTGATGTCTTTCGCGTGATGGACTCCAAGATTCTTACCGCTCATATCTGTGCACTCGTAGAGTACATTTCCAATCTTAGTCTTAATCATTGCAGGCAAGAACTTTGGAGCCAATTTTGCCGAGAATTTCTTTGTAGCGTCACTCAAATGATGTTGCCGTACAAACACACGTTGTTGTGGTTGAAAAGTCCGTAGTTTAGATCGCAGGTTGTACTGATGTTGCGATTTTTTGAAGGCTGCTTTTAAATTTTGTTGAACCCGGTTCCTAAGCAGAGTCAAATGATCAGTGCGTTCCATTTCCTCACCAGCATCTTCACCAAGCTGGTGTAGTGCTCTCAACAAATGGTAAGTATTTCTATCCGAGATTGGATGTTGACCAAACAATAAATAGTACGGTGAGTACTTGGTAGCAGAATGTACTGCAGCCCGCAGTGCATATGCGATTTCACCAATTTGTGAGTCCCACTTGGTATGTTGACCTTTAATGAACGCTCGAATTGCTGCTAGAACTGACCTATTGACTCGCTCTGACGCGTTACTTTGAGGACTATAGACACCGGTCCTAATGTGTTTAATGCCGAAATCTGACAAAAGACTTTGAAAGTTCCTACTAGTGAACTGTTTGCCATTGTCACTGTGCAGAAACTCTGGTACCCCATATGTAAGAAACACTTCGTTCCTCAGAAAAGCATTCACCTTCGGTGAAGTTGCGTTTCTAAGTGGTTTCAGTAGTACAAACTTCGTAGCATGATCCAGAACTATCAATAACACCGTATTCCCAAGTGTAGAACGAGGATACGGTCCCAAGAAATCTATATAGACTCTCTGCCATGGACGTGCTGTTTCGAATTGATATTGCATCGGAGGACGCAATATCTGATTCGTGGCTTTTGTTTGTTTACATGTGTCGCAGGACACAACATAGTTGTGTACCTGTGACGCCATGCCCGGCCAATAATAAAGACGTCGAAGTAATTCTAAAGTCTTTTTAACACCTCCATGAGCAGCAGTACTATCATCGTGATGTTTCTGAATCATGTTTGAAGTCATCGGTTTTGGTACCCAGAGTTTCCACACAGGAACATCGTTGGGTATTGCATCAGGTCTTGGCTCAATACGTATGTATAGCTTATCATCCACGACTTTAACAGATGGAAAGTCCTTGGGTGATGATTGAACTTTAGCTATCATATCCGTATATTCTTTGTGCCGATAACCTTCATTGTCGAGTTTAATGTCGTTAATGTGATGGGTTAATGCTTCCGTCAATTCCTCGTGTGTATCGTCATAAAGACGAGATAGAGCATCAGGGACTATATTTTGGGTACCTTTTTGGTGGACAATGGTAAAATCCATATGTTGGAGTTTTAGGCTCCACCTAGCCAGACGACCACTCAAGTCTTTCTGTGACATAAGCCACTTCAGACTTGAGTGATCAGTCACAATAGTAAATCGGTGACCTTCAACATAGCCCCTGAATTTCTTCACACTCAGAATTGCCGCAAGACATTCGAGCTCAGAGACTGAATAATTCCTTTGAGCTCTATTTAATTTCTTCGACATGAAGGCTATCGGACACTCTTGTCCGTCAGTATCAACCTGATACAACACACTACCTATCCCTGTCAGACTCGCATCGCATCTAATAAAGAACTCTTTATTATAATCAGGGTTAATTAATACCGGTGCTGTAGTCAGCAATCGCTTTAAATTTTCGAAAGCAGCTTGCGCTTCTAATGTCCATTTCAGTTTCCCCGAACTCTTCTTCAATAAATCTGTAATTGGTGATACCACGCTTGCATAATTTGGTACGAAACGTTGGTACCAACCAGCCATTCCCAATAGTCTACGTATTTGTTTTACTGTAGATGGAGCTGGATACTCTGCTACAGCTCTTACCTTGTCAGGGTCTGTTCGAAGACCATCCTCACCAACCAAAAATCCCAAGTATTTCACCTCTCTCAGAACAAATTTGCTTTTCTTGAGGTTTATTGTTAACCCAGCCGCTCTTAACAATGAAGAGACTTTGGACAGCAATTCCATATGTTCCTGGAACGTGGAAGAGACTACCAATAGATCATCTAAATAAACAAAGACATTTTCGTGATATTGATGTGGTATCACTTTGTGCATTAGCCGACACATTGTCTGGGGAGCATTGCACAATCCAAAGGGCATAACCCGGAATTGATACAATGGACGACCAGGCACTGTGAAGGCTGTCTTGTCTCTAGATGCTTCTGCCAGAGGAATCTGCCAGAAAGCATCTTTGAGATCAATACTGGAAATGTACTTTGTGCTATTTAGACGACCTAGTAAGCCATCAATCAAGGGAAGTGGGTAAGCGTCCTTTTTAGTTAGTGAATTGACACGACGGCTATCAATACATAATCTGTTTTTACCAGATTCTTTTTGTACCAAAACCACTGGCGAGCACCAAGAACTGTTACTCTCTTCGATCACGCCCATTTGAAGCATTCGGTCAAGTTCGGCATAGACCTTTAGTTGAACAGCCGGCGATGTGGGATAGTGCCTCTGTTTAACAGGTGCATTATCACCAACATCGATGACATGTTCAACCAAAGAAGTCTTTCCGAGTCCAGACACTTCAAATGACGGGAAAGAATCCTTGATCATATCCAGTTCATGTTGCTGATCAGTGGTGAGGTTATGTATATTTAAAGTTATTGGCTCTGTACGAGTCAGTTCACTAACAAAAGAAGGAACAATACCGAATTTCTCCCAGAAATCTATGCCCAGGTAGAGCTCTTCTCGTAAACCAGGGACAATATGAAACCGCATTGGTTTAGTGGAGCCGTTCACGGTTATTGGAATTTCTATGTAACCCAAAATTTTATTTGCAGTACCATCTGCCGTACGAATACACGAAGTGTATTTACAGTAGGTTGTACCTGATGATTCCAATAAATCCAAGGAATTTCTTCCAAGTATAGTGATTGACGCTCCACTATCCAATAGTCCGGAAATATGTTTGTCCAAAATCTTTATTGCTAGTCGCGGCCGAGGATCCTTTGTTTCTGAAAGGATAGATGAAATACAAGCTTTGCGAAATAATTTCCTCATCCTCCAATATCTGATGTTACGTTCCAGACGTCTAAAATACGTGCAATGTAATGATGGGAAATTAAATGTGCTAGATGATTTTATTCTGGTTTCTTCGGTGGTAGATCGTCTTGTGTTCCTACATCTCTCGTCGCTTTCTTCGGGCTCATTGGCTGTTGAACCGAGGGTACCATCCCCGAAGCATGTACTCTCGGACGGAAGTTTACCGACGGGTGACAATAAGAACAATTTGCATAAATTACGTCAGGTTTGTTGCACTTCCAGCAATACAGTTTTATTCTGTTTTTAGAACAATCAGGAGCTCGATGTCCATTTACCCCGCATCTAAAACAGACAATTGGTTGTCTGGACATTGATGGACCAGGTTGATTAGTATTACCAGATGATATCGCAGGTCGTTGCAGAATTCTTCTAGGTTGTGTATCCACAGCTTCAATATATCCATCTTGTTCTGGATCTATTTCTGATTCATAGTCGTCCACTTGCTGTAGTTCGCTAATCCTTAAGTTTGACATTCTGGTTGGGACTGGTGTAGACCACAAACGTTCGAACTTCTGACACAATGTCCGAAGCTCGTCCATAGTTGTAATTGTTGCTGCAAGTGTAGCGTTCTTCAGTTCTACACTCAGTCCTTCCCTAGCGATTTCTAATAATTCAGCTGCAGCAAATGGTCGAACTAATCTCCGATTTAACGAACCCACTTCAACTAAATACTCATAAACGCTCTCTTTGACTTTCTGTTTACGGTTCAAAAGAACACGTAATACCGCTTTATCATCGGTGAGCGTACCGAAGGTGCGTAGGAGTCCTTCCCTAAGCACTGAGTAGGTCACTTCCTCATATTCATGAGTTAAATTCAAATAATATCTATCGGCAGCTGCCTTGAGGTACCGTGGAACGATCGACCTCAGGTCGTCCCAGGACACACGGTCCCTCCTTGCAGCCGCCTCCACTCGATGGATAAACTCATGAACATCAGGAGAGTGACCATCCCCTGTGAAGTTCGGAACCCAATTTGAGTCATAACGACTCAAATTGTTCCTACGTACCTCTCGGTATGCTCCCGGTGACAATGCTGGAGCCGCGACACGAGATACCTGAGGAAGTGGGTTGTATGGTGGTGGTGCTGTTAATGGAGCTTGTGGATAATTTGTTTGAAATTGTTGTAACTGCTCCTGTGGTATCGGTTGATAATTCAGAGGCTGCTGTACCAATGCCGGATTGATGTATCTTTGTTCAGCTTGGAACGATGAACCCAGTTGTGGTAATGCGAAGTCCTCCGCTCTTAAACCTGATTGTTGAAAACACGATGGTGGTAATTGTTCTGCCCGTCTTTGTTGTTGTTGATACCCACGATTTAAACTGTGTATCGTATTAGTTATTGGCTGTACTGGTATTGGAGTGGATCTCTCCTCTGGCTGAAACGCAGGCGATTCGGATGGTACAGATGATCCTCCTGGTTTACTCTGCATAACTGGACGTGTCGACAACGATCTTATTATATCCCAAGCGCGTGACAATTGGGAGATGGCGTAGGTGCGGGCTTCTTGCAAATCATCGCGAGAACCCAACCTATTCATCCTCCCTGTATAGTGCAACACACGATTAGCCAGACCATCTAAGAATGGCTGATTAATCGGTGGCTGAAGTCTACGTATCTGATCCACAATTAGTTGTGCTGCCTGCACCACCATTTGAGACTCAGCTACCAAATCTCTCGCGTGAGATACAGTTAATGGAACTGAACCTTGTACCGCGTGGTTTCGAAGTTCCTCTGCCCAGTTGACCCCCCTGAAATCCACACCTCGAACCAGACATTCAATTTGCAGTTCGCTGGGTTCCAATCCATGAAATGGATGGTCAATGTCTATTTGACTTGACATTTTATATAATAAGTTGTAAAATTCCCGAATGCGAACAACAATAACAAAACCAATAGCAAAAGAACAATATCACTAAATTAAGTGGATTAATACGCCCGGTAAAATCGACCGATGGAAATGTAAAACGCAAAAGTAAAAACACAGAACACCCCCAATTCGAAAACACAAAGAGAAAAGTTATTTTCTTTTCGCAAGGACAGATTTTGATGAGAAAAGAAATAGTTGTTTTGCTCAAAGTTGCTTGACTTTCTTTCAAAAAAAAAATACTTAAAATATTGTGATATCTACAAAATAATTTATTTATTTCTAATTCCAGATATCTGAAATTTAGAAAAATCATATATCTAAAATTGTTTATTGACGGTAGCACCCCTAAGAATATTTATTTATTTTTAAAAGAAATTGAAAAAATAAAAATATTTGAAAAAATGCTTATTTATTGGATGCACCGTCTTAGCTCCAAATATTGATTTATTTTTAAAAAAATAAAGAATATTTATTTATATCTTGACGTAAAGCTTAATTAAGAAAATTTATTTATTTAGCTACCTAAAATTATTTAATTTTAAAAAAAATTATTTTATTTAATAAAAATTTTATTTATTTAATTTTTGAAAAATTTGTTTGATTTATTTTATTTTTATTTAATAATTAGATAAGAGATTTCCAAAGTCAAGATTCGTCTGGAGACAATATAAAAAGTAAGTATGGTTACAATATCCATTTCATTTAAATTTGAAATATCGCGTTCGCGAGCCCACTCCAACAATGCATGTGAGAACTGACTAGAAAAGCCCCTAACGACCAGATTCTACAGAACAGATTCTCCCCAACCTAATAAAACAATCACAACTGTCACGATTAGACACTAGGTCCATTTCTACTGACCCAGTTGTGCTTGTTTAACCTAAAAATAAATTACAACTAAACCTAATGCGAAAGTTGTAGAACGCTCCCGAGCACCAGACTTCAAATCTTAAACTCTATGAAAAATTGTTCTATTGAAAACTAAATGAAAAAATGGAAAAGTTTTTGAATTTGTGTGAGGTGAAGCCTCTGATCCTGAAAGCAAAAGTACAATTGGTTCTTCTCTTCATTACACCGAAGAAGCCTCTGGGCAAAGAATGGTACTACTGGTTTGCACCTAAGTACAAACACAGCAACACCACTCCTCGTCCCTGAGGACTTCCTCGCCGAATGAAGAGAAGAAACCAATGTTCTTCGATCGCATAACCCCGATGGCCATAGGCGATCTAAGAACGACATCAATGTTAAGGGGATAAGCCCCATGGATGGCTTGTTAGGCCTACCGCTGGAGAAAGTGAGTCAATAAACCTAAATACTACATAATTTATCCATAATCCAAACAATTCCCTATTTAAAAATGCTAAATCGAAACATGAAATACATAATATGTGTTAATAAAGTTTTACATGAAATTAATTAAATTTAATCTTCAGACTAAATAATAAATTGGTAATTTAAAAAAAAAATTACGATTATTTTAAATTCAAAACTAAGCTTACTAATTTTTAAGTTATTAACTCTAATATATTTGTATAGGTTAAATCTTTCGCTTTATTTATTGTATCCAAAACAAAAATAAATGTTAGCTAAAAATAATTATTTCTATATTTATACCACTTTTTAAAATTAATCGCAATGAAAAAATAATTCTAAAAAAAATGGTGGTAGCTAAAATGGACTCATACCAGATCTGTATACGTACATTAGCGGATCAATATGATGACAAATGTAGAGATATTGATTTGGATCCGGCTCACTCTATAAAGTTGATGGGAATTAATTATTTTCAATTGTACTTCCATAAACATAGACCAATAATACTTTGAAAGTAGTGACGAAAGATTTAAACTTATACAAAACTGTTGAAAAGCTGTTTGGTCAATGTTAACCTTTATTACGTTAATAACATCCTAAAACTCATAGAAACATGACTTAACCACAATCAGAAAAACATACGATTAATTTCATATATAAATTAATTGCATCATCCAAAAATATGTACAATATATAAACAAATATATGTACAATATGTACATGGTAGCATAAAAAAAAAATTCAAAAAAAGCTGCTTCCCCAAAGCGGTTTTCTTTTTTCCAAATAAAAAACAATTAGTATTACTAAAAGCAGATGACAGCACAAAAAACAATCTCCAAAAAAATTGCTGTCCCAAAACGGTTTTTTTTCAAAATTAAAAAAAAATTAGTCTTAACTAATTATACAATGAGGAACAGGGGCCTCCTGTGGACCAGACCACTCCTCTTCCTGTCGCGTGGTCGGTGAGATGGGGACCTCCTCAACCAGCTCCTCCGTTTGAGTACTCTTGGTCGAGGAAGCTCCCAGCTCCACGACCAAGCGACTCTCCTTCTCCCTTCTTCTCCTCTCCTTCCTCTTCAGGTGAGAGCTCCTATTTCTATTTATCCTCCTTCTCTCACGCCAGCCCACATTCACTTCCTCAGTCACTTCATCCATCTCATCCGCTTCCTCATTCACCCCATTCAACTCCTCATTCACTATCTCACAAATCAAATCATCCAGAAACTCATCATATTTTTCTTCGTAAATATCATCCATCAATTCCAAAAATATTTTATGTTTTACTTCATCCAGAATCACATTTATCATTCCATCCACTACATTCCTCGCCTCAACCATTCTCTCTTTTCTCTCCTCATTCGCTCTCCCATCCACCTCATTCATCCAGGGCTCAAACCCACCTGGCCGACACCTCCTTATCAACAACTGACCCCTCATAATTGTATACATTCTTATCAAAATTCAAAATATATAATTTCCTAATCAAAACCAAAACGAAACCAATAACTGGTTTATTTCAAGATAAACAAAAAGCTGATTGACAACCACGGCCCAAACCGGTTGCCACCACCCTATTACCAAAAAAAACCACAACTGGTTTATCCTAAAACTTACAAAGAGAAACGCGGAATTCTTTAAATTTTGAAAATATAAATTTAGAGTACTTATGATAAATATACACATGAACACCTTAGAAACTAAACCTTTATTTTTTCCTCTAGCTTTTTAACAAAATTTAGCTAAATAAACCGACGCGAAAAATAAACTATATATAGATATTAATTAATCTGAATTGAAATAATCAATTAATATATAAATATATAAATATAATAATATAAGATGTTCCACAAAAAAAAGTTTTTTTCAAAAAAAAACCGGCTTGCCAACGCCCAACCTGGAAAATATTTTCCCACCAAATTATTTATATATATATATCTAAAAAAAATACAAGAAATATAACTGTAATTAACCTAACGGGTCCCTGTTTCGGCGCCAGTTATTATGCAGGCCCTGATACGGAGCCAGTTATTATCTTGGACCTTTGTTAACTAATTTATTATTTATTTAATTTAATAAAAATAAATTAAATAATCAACCCGGGATAACGATTCTGAAAAATTGTCCCAGAACATGAATCCTAAATTCAGGAAATCTCTTACCTTACTTACAGATTTAACTAGACATTTATATCGACTATCTATTCATACACATATATATTTTTATATAAAAAAAAAAACAAAAGAAACAAATAAAAGTAAACTTAGCTGTTATTAGTTGCTATCAATAGGCTGCGTCCCCAGATCAATTCGGTTGAATTTCCCTCGCAATTTTTTTTTGTCATATACTACTAATCTTTTTAACTTAGCACTCCATATAGACCATATTGATTTTATGATATTGTGGTTAAATAATTCTTAGAAATTCCGGCATAAAAATTACTGGTTTAACATGTCCTTCGTGACCTTTGATTTCAACTAGAACAAACGGTCGATTAATTTTTCATTTTAGATGAATAACAGCACAAATATCCATATCTCCAGACCGAAAGAAGTAATTGTAATAAAAAGATGTTTAGATTTCAGCTGTACAACTTTAATAAATTCCATCAATAATTCTTGGCGAGGATGTTTTTCGACTAGATTTAATTAACACCCTGCAACAAAACTCTGCATAAGCTGAATCTTTTAATTAGTGAACATTAATAATTTCAACATTGTTTTTCTTTTGATTTTTCGTTTATCAATTTAATTTCCTATTATTCCTTCACTGAACTTCATACATATGTATATATATATAAATTTTAACTCGAGTTATCTAATTGAAAAACTGAATTTACAATATATTTAACTTTTTTTGAAATTAAATGTTTAACATTTCAAAATAAAACTTTATTTTGTTTCAGCAAATCACAAAACACTTTTTATCGTTTGATAGGCAAACATGGAATGAATATCAAAAATTTCAAATTGCAAATTATGTTTTCGTTTGACGTTTTTCTCATTTTTTTTTCAAAGAGAGTCAAGCAACTGAACAAAAACAAAAAAAACGAGTGCGTTAATGTACGAATTGAAGCTGGTCTGTGTTAAGAGAAAAATTTAACTATTGTGATGAAAAAAATGAAAATGATATGTTAATTGTGTTTGAGTCAGATCAAGAATAGGGATTGGTTTTATCATGTTAATTAGCATAAAGCCGACGTTACAAAGGTGTTGTTTCTTAATATCTTTAACAGTGTAAATGTTTACTTTGTATTTTCCGGTTAGTCTTAACTTCCCAACGCACATACAACATTTTATATCGGGTGAGCCGTTCTCTTGCAATTTGATTTAAAGATGTCCTGAAATTGAATTTTTCCTGAATTTGTTTAACCTATACCACTTGTATGCCAAGTATGAACGACGGGGCGGGTTCAGCGTCGGTCGTCCAAATCATGAATTTCATCTAATGACGATTGATGATTATTGCCATTAAAATAAAAACAGTATAGTATTATGGTAAAGCTCGATTTGCTAATTACTACGGTAAACTTGGTTTTGTTTTCTGCAAATTTCTCACAATTTGTTTTTCACTTATTATTTTGTTATTATTTCTTCATCTTATCATGAAATATTGGCATATGTCATATTTTGTAGTATGATAGGATTTTTTACTTAGTTATGCATTTTAAAATAAAACACAAAAAAATAAAATAAACATTTTGATATATATATGGCAGTACAACCGAAAAAAAATAAGTCTGCAAGTGGTAAAGCAAATTTGCGCAATCCACCCGCCCATAAAGCGGCATGTCCACGGAATTTGCAGGGACAAAACATATATGAATCAATAAAAAATTTTAAAATACATGTTCAAAACATCTGCGGATTGAACGCTAACCATGACCACGTGCAACATCATCTTGAGCACGACAAACCGAACATTCTATTCCTTACAGAAACACAAGTTTCTGAAAATTTTCTCTTTATAGAATCGCTTAATTCCAAATATAGGCTCGAATCAGCTTTCAAACTCCATCAGGGCGTATGCGCATTCATTCATGAGAGTGTTGCGTACACGCGCTTTCCAAATTTTGAACTACACGGTGACGGCTTCAATACAATGGTTTTAAAGATTTGTCTTCCAGAAATGACTTTTTTTACAATAGCTTTATACCGGTCCCCCAACAAACGTAACCCAAACTTTTTTAATATACTGACAAAAATTATGGACGAGATTAGAGCAAAGTCCCCTAATTGTGAAGTTATCGTTACCGGTGACTTCAACGTCCACAACAAATCATGGTTGGAATTCTCCAAATCGACCGACGATGTTGACAATAGTGGAAAACTGGCAGAAATTTTTGCCGCGTCTCAGGGCCTATTCCAAATTGTAAAAAGCCCGACTTTCACTCCCCGTAATGGCGGTGATAATAGTTTTCTACTAGATCTCTATCTTACCACAATGCCAGATATTACGAGTGTCGATGTTGCGAAAGGTAGTATTGGAAATTCTGATCATTATTTAATCTCATCAGTTATCAAAACTGATTTACTTAAAACTACAGCTCCCAAACCCCGTAAAATATTTCACTACTCAAAAATGGATAAGAGTGGTCTTCAAAATTTTTTCCATGGTTTCCCTTTCGACCGTCATTGTTTTTACACTGACAATGTAAATGTTTCTGCTCAAAACTTTACAGAAACCATCCAATTTGCTATAAATAAATTTGTCCCTTTCTCCATAGTAAAACCCAAACAAAAATACTTGTATTCGAAAGCTGCCAAAACGGCACTTAGAAACAAACGTAGATCATTTAATATTTGGATTCATAACAAAACTCCCACTAATCGATCCCAATATCTAAAGGCCAACAAAATATCTAATCAGATTATCTCAAACGAAAAGTCCGAAATTGACAGAGCGAAAGCCTCAAAACTTACGTCTATGTCTGTTTCTGACAAGAGTTTCTACAGTGCCATTAATTCTTTAAATTCTGGTACAAAATTTTCTATTCCCCCTATTATTGATGGTGATTTAATCGTCAATGATCCCGCAAGAAAAGCTAACTTGTTCGCTGAACGCTTTGCTCTGAACTCCACT
Organism: Diogma glabrata; assembly: GCA_963693315.1. Taxonomy (NCBI): domain Eukaryota; kingdom Metazoa; phylum Arthropoda; class Insecta; order Diptera; family Cylindrotomidae; genus Diogma; species Diogma glabrata. The sequence continues at coordinate 216,038,804 of OY856186.1, forward strand.
GTTTTGGAAACTCCTAAAGAAATACCCCAAATCCAGTCTTCAGGAGTTAATATGAATGAACTTCACTTCAAACCCAAAATAGTCGCTAAACTTTTAAAGGGGTTAAACATCAACAAAGCATCAGGAATGGACAATATTCCACCCATTATTTTAAAAACCTTTTCCAAAGAACTTGCACCAACTTTAACTAAAATATTCTACCAATCCTACAAATCTGGTATATTTCCCTCGTGCTGGAAGTTGGCAAATGTCCAGCCCGTCCCCAAAAAGGGACCAAGATCCGATATCTCAAATTATAGGCCAATAGCTTTACTATCGGTCCTATCCAAAGTCTATGAGCATTATATTAATACACATATTTCAAAATTTCTGGAAGAAAATCATTTAATATCCGACAGCCAATACGGTTTTCGAAACAAAAGATCAACTACCGATCTATTAAACTATGTAGCGCATTGTTGGAACAGCATACTTGATAAAGGTGGTGAAACATACGTTATCGCTTTAGACATCTCCAAGGCATTCGATCGAGTCTGGCATGCCAACTTAATCAACAAGCTCGTTGCGTACGGTTTTCATCCCAATGTTGTGAAGCTGATTCAAAATTTTCTATCCGACCGATACATTTCGGTAACCTTAGACGGATATTCTTCTGAGTCTAAACTAATTAACACTGGTGTACCCCAAGGCTCAGTATTGTCCCCAACCCTATTTTTGATTTATATCAACGAATTGTTGAAAATCACCAGCAACCCAATAAATAGTTTTGCAGATGATAGTACTCTGCACAAGTCGTTCGAGCCCCTTCCTTCAAAAGGTAAAATGCACGAACGAATTAATCCTGCCCGGAGAGACGCTGCCATAAACGTGAACAAAGACCTGAATAAAGTCGCCGACTGGGGTGACCAAAACCTTGTCAATTTCAACTCCACCAAAACACAGCTGTTGATTGTTTCCAGATTAAAGACCGAGTTCCCCAAAGATATTTTATTTAGTATGTGTGATGAACCAATAGGTGAATGTAAAAACATTCGTTTATTGGGTGTCACAGTTTCAAATGACCTACTCTGGAACGATCATGTAATGGCGATGGCAAAAAGCGCGTCTAAAAAACTCGGCCTCCTAAATAGATGCAAAAAATTTTTCACTCCATACCAATTGCTCCATGTTTATAAGTCCTATATTCGTCCCTGTATGGAGTACTGCTGTCAAGTTTGGGGTGCTGCCTCTGTTTCCATCTTGGCCCTCTTGGACTCTGTTCAAAAGCGAGCTATACGAATTGTAGGTGATCGAACTTTGACATCACAACTTGATTCCCTACAACATCGTCGCACTGTTGCTGACCTCGTTGTTTTTTACAAATATCGTCATCAGCAGTGCTCAGATGAAATCAGCGGCATCATGCCTCAAACTTATTCTTACCCCCGTTCCACTCGGCAATCGGCTGCCGCAACCAGTGAAACGGTAAAGATCCCGCGCTGTCATACTGGCAGATCGCAGAGAGACTTCTTTGTCCGAACTGCGTACAAATGGAATAGTTTGCCGGAACACTTAGTCTCAGGTGGCTTCAACCCACAGATGTTTAAAAAAAGCGTTAATCTACACCTCAGAACGCCAGTTGTTGTGGGACCCAGGTCTAGACCTAGGTCTTAAAAGGTATTTATGTGTTGTTGTGACACATATTCTAAACCCTATTACACAACACATTTTATTAAAAAAAAAAAAAAAAAAAAAAAAAAACCACTATTGAACGGCTGAGTAGAAAAAGGATAATATTTCAAAAATACGAAAAATAAACTGAGATAGCTATTTTGTAGTTGAATGTCGAATTCGTTTAATGAGCGTATAAAGAATAATATTCCATTTTTTGGAATGTTATCCTTTTTCTACGCAGCCGTTCAATTGAAGTGATAAACATAGCACTACACTGAAAAAAAAAGTTATGATATGTATTTAAAAAAAAAACGCCAATTATTAATCTTATAAATAGGAGTTTATGAAGTGATAAACAAAGTTATCAATTGATAACTATATATTATTAATATTCACGAATTGATTTATAAATTTTGTTTGAAAATTTTATAATCCTGTTTATACTTTCAGAAATAATTTAATAAAATACATAAACTTATCAAAAATATACGATTATATTTTAAGAAACGCGATTATATAATATAAACTATACATTAACGGGTTATCAAACGATAAACAGAAGTTATAAATATTTCGTATTATTTGTGTAAATATTTATAGATTTCATAAATAATTTGGTTATAAAATTTAATAAACAGCGTTATAAACAATTTTCATTAATTTTTGAGTGTACAAACACATTAATAAATCAGGATCAACAGCGTGTTTAGTCGTTTATTATTAAGACATCTTGAACATACCGTACTGTTTTTAATTTCAAAAGAATAAAGAAATGTTAGAAAGAGTTCGATTTGCACACCCAGAACTCAGAAGCATTAGTTTGGGACAAAGGCGCTACATAACATACCTGGGTTTTTATGGGTTTAATAATCGGCTCTTTCGGGTGTTGGCTATTTTGCTTCCAATTCTTATGGTTCCACGTTTTAAGACCAAAGCCTTTGAAATTAGATTTTTTTTCGTGCTCAATGCTGTTGACCCCGGATGGTTTGCAAGTATGTCTGGGAGTCTCAACTTGTGTTGTAGATACTTGTGTTGTAGTTAGTTTACAGAATAAACTAAGGATATTTGTGTTGACGCATGTAGACAGTTTTTACAACTGAGCTATACAGAAGGTAGACTATCTTTTGTGCGGCTAAACTCTCAAAGCTGTTTCTGTTAGATTGTTTGAATTGTTTATTCTATAGATGGTTACAGGCGTTTGATACTCTTTCGTGTTATTTGTTCTTTTTACTCTATTGCAGATTTTATTCCTCATCGTTTCCAAGTTGCAGTTTCAACAGAGTGCATATCTTTCTTTGTTTTTATTTGAATAATTGGAGAGTTGATGATGAGAGTTTCAACGGTGATTTTCTGCCGTCTGCTTAGTTGGTTCTGCTGTACGTGCTTTTACTCTCTTGAAGTTTTCTTCATAAAGTAATCCATTGACTAAATTCGGTTAGTGCAAACACTTTTCTGCGTTTCTCGAAGAGGATAGATTAAAATTTTCGTGCTTAGGCAGAATATGAGATGTTCGTTATGTTGATCGATATATCTAACATTTTTTATGTCTCCATGACTCCATAATAAACACAATATCATAAGCATACCTTGACCCTACGACTTGTACGTTTGGAATCAGTTTCTATTCCTAACTCGTGGATGATAATCGTTTTTGAGAGAATACTTTGGCAGAGCAGCTTAGGTTGAAGAACGCTAACTTGGCTGTTATATAATACGATCGGTGATGTGTTGATATATTTGCCTTATGGTACTGCTCGACATCCGATAAATCCAGTTATCCTATATGAAAATCAATAGCACCACGAACTCAAATAACTAATATAACTGTCGGTCGCTTACCAAGTCATTTTGGGAAATGAGTCAAATTATTAAATGGCTTTTATAAAATGTGTAACACAATTTTCTACGGTTTAATACAAATTCTGTTTACTTTTTACATAAGTTTTAAAAACCGACGATCACCATAAAAATCGCTAAGTACCGTACTAAAACTCATTCTTTAGATAGATATTTAGGTGTGATCCTGGATAGCAAACTAACCTGGAACTCACACCTGAAATATATCTCCGATATCCTCATTTTCATCCATCTTCACATACAGAAACCTGTTTGGGAAAACATGGGGTCTTAGCCCAAAAATGATACTTTGGTTGCACCAAAGTATTATAAAACCAATTCAAACATATGCACATATGCTTTAGTTTGGTGGCCTAAAATGCGCCAAATAACTGCTCAAAATATGTTTACAAAAATGCAAAGGCTTGTGTGTCTTAGTGCCACAGGTGCTTGCAAAACCACGCTAAAATCAGCATTGGAGATTCTTCTAAAGCTTTCTCCATTGCACCTCCATGTAAAAGCTGTAGCGGTGTTGAGCGTTCATAGACTGCAACTCACAGAACGGTTTAAGCGGAGCAATCTAACCGGACACCTTAAAATCCTTGCTGAATTACAAGCTGAACTGAATAGAAACCATATTTCGGATTGTATGCCAAAAACAATAGATTTAGACAGACACTTTGATGTCAAGATATTGGCCAGAGATCGTATTATAAATATTATAACATACGGTCATTGCCTCAAAATGCCAGCATCTTGTTCTCGAACCAATGTGGGCACAGGAGCAGGAGGGTCTGGTCCTAGAACAAAAAGAAAGGTCGCCTTAGGCACCACAACAACAATTTTTCAAGCCGAAATTTTTGCCATTAGTATTTGCGCTTTGCTATGCACTGAAAGACAATACCAAAATATTGAAGTATACTTTAAATCTGACAGCCAAGCAGCAATCTTGGCACTAAAATCCAGCCGCTTCGATTCAAAACTGGTATGGGAATGCTACCAAAATATACTAAAAGTCTCCTGCAATAATAGTCACACTTATGTGTGCCACCCAGCCACACAGGAATACAAGGAAATGCCATTGCTGACGCTTTAGCAAAGAAAAGTGCCAGCAAAAAGTTTGTTGGACCGGAACCATGCTTCGGAATGGCCAAGAGTTAGCTCAAAAGCACAACCCAAATATGGGAACAGGAACAAATTGCTAAATTATGGAGAAGAAGAGAGGAACTAGTACCCTCCCAGAAGTTTCTAGGTAACCTCCCTGTTTCACCCTTAAAAACAATCGACTTGAACAGAGAGTCTCTAAACATTTTAACGTGGTGCGTTACTGGACATAGTCCTTTCAATCACCATCTTAACTAAATGGGCCTCGTTTTTTCTGATAGGTGTAGGTTCTGCTACTCGGACGCGGCAACGATGGAACACGTCATCTGCATCTGTCCTGAACTCTCTTGGCACAGATACAACCACCTTGGTCGTAGAAGACTTCCACTACCACAACACGTCACTCCAATTGAGCTAATTAATTTCATTAAACTCAACTCCGATTACAGAATACAACAATAAAAACAAAACTCATTCTACTCCTAAATATGAATAAGTATAGATGTTCCAATGCAGTGTACAACAATATAGCGAGCCTGATTAAATTTTAGTACAAGGTCAGGGCTTATCAATATGGTAAATAAAGACACCATTTTTCTCTTATACGTGTTTCGAATTGGGATTCGAAATATTCTCGTCAGTGCCAAGAATCGAATCCGTTTCGGCAGACTTGTATAATTGGGTAATTGAATTACAAAAAAAGAAATACTTAATGAGAAAAAACTCAACTTAAAGTTGTTAAATAATGATGAAATTTCAACTTTGAAATATCATCGCATCGGTTGGAATTGGATAGCGTGTCTGCCAAAACGGATTCGAATCTTGGTACTGACGAGAATATTTCGAATCCCAATCCGAAACACGTATAGAGAAAAAAGGTTTTTTTCTCTGAAAAAAATCCAAAATAAATACTTTCGAATTGAAAAATTCAAAATAAATTAATTGCTTGAGTTTAAAATTTAAATGCTCAAAAAAAAATCTCTAATAAATAATACAAATCAAATCTAGTGAAAAATAGTTAACTAGTTTAATGTACAGAAACATTGCCTTTCGTATAAAAGTAAATACACATTCAAATAACATCTAGAATATACAGGCCAATATAGGTAGCACTAGACTATTATATCGTGCTAGCGCTTCCTTAAAGTATAGGAAATCCCTTTAACTCAAATCAGCATATCTGTAATGCTGAAGAAGTGTTGTCTATAACTTTGGAATATCAAGATTCTGATTATCTTCCAAATGGGCTGAAGAGCTTCGGGTTTAACACTAGCCTTCAATCAGTAAAAATAAATACTGTCCCCATCACAAACGTGTGACACACTATTTGTAAGTGTTAAAAACAAACCGATTGTCATAATAATACATCGACTTTAAACCTGAAAGATTAAGTTTTAATGATGAAGATTTATTGTTATTTCATCAGAAACAACATGAGTGGAAAATGTTTTTAAAAACACAATTGGAGATTTAGTAAAGTAAACAATAGGTGTAAATGACTATATTTTCAAGTATCACACAATCATGAACAAGGCTAAATGTTTACTGAAGTTTAAAGTACACAAGTGTTTGAGAGCACTCTTCTCCACCACTACTTAAAAACCATATCTTTACCCCTTTGTTTGAGAAGAATGCAAATCTTGAAATTACATAGTTCGAATATCAATCCGAAACACGTATAAGAGACAAATGAAGTTTTCCTCTGAGAAAAATACAAAATAAACTTTCGAATTGAAAAATTCAAAATAACTTAATTAATGGCCTGTATAATTTGTGCTTGTTTGGTTTTTCCAGAGGTGAGTATTTAAATGATCCTTGTTTCACTTCATTTGCGATATGTGAAGATAAATTTAGATTTGAACAGATTGAAACAGGAAATCCAAACAAATTCCAGCATTTTTCCTGGAGAACGATTCGATTACTTACTTCGTTTTGTTAGAGATGAACAATTTGTTATTTGGTTTGCAGTTTTCCTAGTTCTGCAGAAGTCATAGGACCTAGCTCTTCGTATTTGATTCTTCCGCATTCACTTGTACATGGCCCAGGTCCTAGGAAGTGAGTTTATATTTTGGGGTGCATTTCAATTTATGGTGTATGTATCGTTCTGTTTACAAATTGAGTTCAAGATTTTTTTTTTGGTACATTTACAGTTTTCGAAAACGAGTTCCTTTTGTTTGAGTTCTTATTTTTCTGAATAGTTTTCTTTAAAATTTTGACCGCTGAAGCTTTTATTGCTTTGACCCTTCTCCTGAATTGATCCGTGGATGTGCATGTTCATATTTCAAAATCATTATCTTGAATGGGTGTCGTTTATTTAATTCTGTATTTAGTTATTCTGTTAACTCTCAATATTTTCAATAACAATTATTTTATTCAGTAGTTCTAATTGTTTCCTCCTCTTTTTCCTATTTGCAGGTACTCTTCGTCATTGAGATAAAAAATAATCATCAACACAAAACATTTTTAATATTTTTTTTTAATATTAAAAAAAAACTAAAAAAATTAATTTTAAACTCTGAAGTTGTTTTTAAAATATAAGTATACCGTAATTATAAATAACAAGATAAAAACAAACAATTGTAAATTAAATGAATAAGTAAAATAAGACAAAACTTTGCAAAAAAAACAAAATACAAAAATTAATTAAAAATTCTTCAGCGTCCGTACAAGTTAGAAAAACCTTTTTAGTCCTTTTTAATCAATTTTCTAACATAATTTTTTTTTTTGAAAATTAAAATAAATAAATGGACCAACAAAAATTAGTTATCTTCTATCAGAAACAAACCTTTAAAAAAAATTAAATTTCGGTCGTTTTGATTGTATTTTCGATACCGGAAAATAAATAGAAAAACTATTCTAAATTTTCATTAAAATAATTTATTTAAGTAATATTTACTACAGAAAGAATCAGAATCTCTTTATTTTAAACAAATCCATCCATGTTGAAAGTTGACAGAAAATAACGGCAAATTTTATCTTGTAGGAAAAAGTACTTGAATATACTAATAAAAAAAATTCAATTCGAGTCAAACAGTCATTAATATTAACTTAGTAAAATTTATTTCAATTTCGTTTTCTATTATTGGATAAAAAATATTATGTTTATTATCGTAAGAATACATTAAAATTAATTGTTTTGTCGAAGACAATCAGAGTTCCTAGTTCTAAAAATTAAAACTTATATAGAAAAATTCAATTCAAAATAAATAATTGACCAAAATAACTTAAATTTAAAAATCAACCAAAACACATAAAATAAGATCAACACATAAATATATGGGACCCATAAATGTATATACAGAAAAAACTTAAAATTTTTATGTCAATTGGTAAAATTAATTTTTTTTCCTACCATATGATTTTCACTATAATTCCATATACAAAACGATAAATAATTAATTGATTATATAGTTAAAATATTAGAGATTAAGAAAACTAGAATCACAAAATAATAAATCATTAGATTAGAAGTTTTAAGATGTTGATGTGATTATTTATAGTGCTAGAAATTTTCGATTTAATTTTTGTTTGCTGTTTCTCAACTTCTCTGCAAAAAGTGCTCAAAATAACAGATTTAAAATTAGACCGTTTTTGAGTGTTAATTTATCATTATTTTATTTTGTTTTTTTTAAAATAATATTTTTAATCGTTTGTTTTTTTTTTGTAATAATATAATAATTTATATTTAGGAAGTGCAGATTGCAGAATGATTTGCTTTCACTAACATATTTTTAAAATAATGCATGACTTAAATTAAGTTTCAGTAAAACTATGTTCTTTTTGTGCTTAGATAGAATTTTACTTGGATTATCATTTATTCTTTTGAGATTTAAAGACTAAAGGACACAATAAGTAATTTTTAAGATAAAAATTTCAAACACATCAATTTATGTTTTAAAAAAAATGCTCTCTTTTTGCGGAGTGGAATAAATTTGTTATTTGCACAATAGATCAGATTGACCTGTATAGATTTACCTATTCCAGCATTGTCCTGTGAATTGCGAATTGAGAAAAAGTGCAATAAATGAAACAAAGAAATATTTTGTAATACGAATTTGTTATTTTCCGCGACACGGAATACTAGTTATGAAAATTGTTATAATTTTTTCTGGATTCCGATTTCACGATGTACCAAAATAAGGTTACTGGCTCATGTATGTGGTTATGTATGTGTAAAGCGCAATACAATAATGAATGCGTTCAAATATCAATAATTTAATTATCAATACGCCAAATTACTGTTTATTAAGTTTACTTTAACTCTTCATTTGAGAGTTAATCAAAACTTATTTATTACTTTGATTTTAACAAATTGCACAAAAAACTTTGTGATCAAAGTTATAGATAAAATATCAGCTGCTTGTTCATCTGTGTTGATATTATTACTTGAGTTGATCATTTCACATTTTTCAATTCTGACAATTCTTGAAGATCTTTAGCATTCACAAAAACATACAGCTAATTTGATATTTCTTTTTTATATCACGTGGTTATGAGTTTGAGTACCTATTCTTAAACCTATGAAACTTTGTTCGCTACATATGTAGCATATTTCGAGAGAGACGAGTTTAACAGATGCAGCGTAATCTTTGAACCAAACCATAACGACCAAACTCCATTCCTAAACTGTTTTGAATTTTACCAAACATTTAAGCTTACAGTTGATTGAATGATTCAAATTTTTATTAATGCATCGTTTACGGAAATAATTAACGTCTTTAAGGAAGTATGCATTCCGTTCTAAATTTCTCTCTCTCTCTCTATGGGATGTAAACCCATGAAGGGATTTTGCCGTCTGTGCAATAAGCTTCCAATCATCTCGTTCCATGACCAGTTGACCCCAGTTTCGACATCCTATATCACGAAGGTCTTGGATGATGTCATCACGCCAGCGTTGTCTAGGTCTTCCTCTTCGACGAACACCAGCTGGTTGTTGTTGGGACGCTTTTTTTATCATTCTTTCTAATGGAGCCCTTTCTACATGACCAAACCATCTGATCCGGTTAGATTTAATGAATCCGATTACATCGCAGCCTCCAAGAAGCTGTCTGATTTCGTGATTCATTCGGATTCTATACTGATTTTCAGCAACTTTACATGGACCATAAATTGTTCGTATGACCTTCCTCTCGAATGTTGATAAAATTCTACAATCGGAGGAAGTCAGTGTCCAGCTTTCACTTCCAAATGTAAGCACAGGTCGAATTAATGTTTTGTAAAGTGTGAGTTTACACGACCGCGAAAGATGTTTTGATCGCAGAAGTTTTGAGTATGCGTAGAAAACTCTGTATGCGGCAGAGACACGGGCTTTGATATCTGCCTGCATGTCATTTGACGATGTTATTACAGACCCGAGGTATTTGAAGTTTTTCACGCGTTCCACTTCGTAGTCGCCAGTATCCAGATTTCCGGGAGGTATGTTCTTAGATGTTGTTAGCACTTTAGTCTTGCCGGTGTTGATGCATAATCCAAGTCGTTTAGCATTTCTTTCAAGCTGAGAGAGACTATCTTTAATATCGCTCGTTCTACGTCCGAGAAGCACAATATCATCTGCGTAGCCAAGAACTTGACTAGATTTATTATATATGCAGTTTTGCGTCTCAATTCGGCTTTTTCTTATCGCGTACTCTAGCACCAAATTAAACAGTACAGGCGCGAGTGCATCACCTTGTTGAAAACCTGATGTAATATCGAAAGGATCAGAAACTGACCCTTCGATTACTATTCTACAATTTGATCCCGATGTTGTGAGTTTGCACAGAGAAACAAGTTTCTCTGGGATACCAAGGCATATGAGTGCGGACCAGAGGTTGTTGCGGATGATACTATCATATGCTTGCCTGAAATCAACGTAGAGCTGGTGAATGCTGATGTTGTACTCCCAACATTTTTCCAGAATCATCCTTAATGTAAAACATTGATCTGTGGTTGAGCGGTTGGGACGAAAACCACACTGATAGTCACCGATGATAGATTCGGCGAACGGGATGAGTCGAGCAAGTACAACATTAGCTAGTATTTTATATGCAGTGTTCAACAGTGCGATGCCACGATAATTTTCACACTTTAGACGGTCACCTTTCTTATGTAGCGGAACAATGAGAGCTGTTTTCCATTCAGCAGGTAGTTCTTCTTGGTCCCAGATTGCAAGAATCAGATCGTATATACGTGAGACCAGAGCTGCTCCTCCCTTTTTCAAAAGTTCTGCGGGAATTCCATCGAAACCTGGTGATTTGCTATTTTTCAGTTTTTTAATTGCAGCTTCCACTTCCTCTATTGCTGGGTAAGGGACAAAAATCTCCTCAGTTGATGGAGCAATTGCTCGAATAGGATGAACTTCATTCGTCCTATTCAAAAGGTCTTGAAAGTGGGATCGCCACACTGCCAGCACATCACGTTCACTTGTTGTAAGTTCATTATTTTCATTTTTGATGGCTGTAGATCTTGGGTGGAAATCTTTTGTCAGATTCCGTGCATTGGCAAAGCACTCTTTTGAATTTCCGCTGGCCGCATGTTGGTTGATGTCTTCAATGCAGCTCTTCATGTGTTCGCGTTTCTTTTTACGTAGAAGTTTTGCTGAGGCTTTCCTGTTGCATAGATAATCAGCTTGGGAGCTTCGGGTGTTCCTTGTTAACCATTTTTCTCGCAGTTTTTGTTTATGTTCAACGGATTGGCGGCACTCGTCGTCGAACCATTCGTTGTGTGATTTCGGTGGCCGCTTTCCGATTGTAGTTTGTGCTGCGGCTATAATGGTTGATTGAAGCGTTTGCCATTCTTCTTGTATGTTAAATGGCATCTCAGAAGAGATGTCATGCTCTTCTATGCTTTGCGTTACAATTTCCTGATATCTGTTCAGCGTTTCCGGATGTTTAAATGCATCGACGTTCCAGCGCACGGTCTTTTTTGCTTGTCTATTAAATGTAGATGATAATTTGCACTTGTACTTAAAGATGACAAGCATATGATCAGTGTCCATATCAGCACCTCTGTATGATCGAACGTCAGTTACACTTGTGGAGTGTCTCTTAGAAATCATGACATGATCGATTTGATTTTCCGTTCTTCCGTCATTTGATTTCCACGTTGCCTTGTGGATTCTCTTGTGAGGGAAGAAAGTGCTGGAAATTACTAGATCATACATCATAGCCAGCTCGGCTGCGCGAAAACCGTTATTGTTGCTGGTATGATGCAAGCTGTTAGGGCCGATATGTGTTTTAAGTTCTGCAATCCTACCGATTTGAGCATTAAAGTCACCTACCACGATTTTTATATCGTGCCGCGGGATTTTATTGATGACTTCTTCGAGTTCTAGGAAGAACAGGTCTTTAATATCATCTGCTTTATCTTCAGTAGGTGCATGAACATTGACGATCGTTACATTGAATTTTTGCGTGCGGATTCTCAGTGTGCATAACCGCATATTAATTGGGCAGAAGTCGATAACATGCTGATTCACGCGACGGTGTATAAGAAAGCCAACTCCAAATTCTCCTCCGTTTTGATGACCGCAATAATAAAGAGTGTATCCTTTCGCTGTTTCATGGATTCCACTACCTTGCCATCTTAGTTCTTGTAATGCCACTATATCTAGTGTGTAGCTCTCGACTTGTTGTGTGAGTTTTAGGAGATCTCCTGGTCTTCTAAGGCTTAGCACGTTCCAGGTTTCCATTTTTAAATCGTAGTCCGGGTACAGTTTCCGAGGTCGTTCCAATAATGATTCCGAGATATTCCGAGGCCTGTGTACAGAATTCATGACAATAATTTTTTTACGGAAATGGGGTGTTAGCCCTTCGCCCAACCCAAATTTTCGTGAATGGGTTCGTTCTGCATCTTAAGGTCACCAGAAACAACCTTTTTACACGTTTATATAGCGAGCCGCTTGATCCAAGTCAGACGCCCGCTGCAAGCCGCCCCTAACATGGAGAACAGACGCTTTCTACACATTTATATAGCGAGCCGCTTGATCCAAGACAGACGCCCGCTCCAAGCCGCTCCTAACATGGAGAACAGACGCTTGAGTTGCATTGGTTTTATGGCGCCAATGACTCGCCATGGTGCAGAATCATTGAGTATAAGCAGTATTTACTCTGCCCCTCTCAACTACACCAACCTAATTCTGTTAGCGTTACCCAGGTAGCACGGCGTGGACGGAGAATTTCGGATTTTCGCTACCCCGTTCTAAATTTGACCTTGTTTAATATTGTTAATTTAGTTTGTTCACTCAACTTATCTTTCTGGTTTAATAAACACCAAAATTTAGTTAAAAATTTCATATTGAATAATTTTTTTGGATATCAAATAGTAACTGATCCGAATTGATTTTACCGGTCTTCCTAGCAACAATGTTTTGCAAACTTGTTTTAGCAACTTCACAGTATTTAATCATACTATCCCAGTACATATTTGACTGCTAATCTACGAGTTCAAAAATCAAAAGAATTAGTGTATCCGTTCTATTCGTCCATTCGCCCCTAGGCTATTTTGTCCGTTCGTCACGAGGCTACAGTACCAATTAATTTATCTTGAATACAATTTTTATCAATGGTTGTTAATTTCAGCTGGAGTAAGTTTAGATCAACGGTCAGCAAAACGGTTTAGTCGACTTTACTATTTAAAATATAGTATTGTGTAGCACCAACTAATTTGTTAGCATTTAAGCGAGCAAATTTAATGAATCCATTTATGAAGTGAAAAATAAATCGTTTCTTTAATTTAGCCAGTTCTAGAAGCTCATCAAAGTTGCTGTTGTAGCGACGTGTGTGGTGCTAACAGGCCAATAGATATTGGTTGGTTAACATTTCATTATGTTCACAGTCCGGCAATATGTTACATTCCTCGTACAAGTGACCTCGGTGGGCCATCAAATGACATGCAGTCATCTGCATATGATGTTATGGTAATACCTTCCAACTTGAGAACTTCACCTTGATGCGAGGTTGTTGTGTATGTTCTCGCTGGAAGCCATGTTTGGTTGGCGCCAAGTCGCAAGATCTAGTCAGCTAAGGGACCAGAAGTGTGCTTCAATCAGTTTGGCGACTGATGAAAGGATAGAGATCGTGTAGAAAACCAATTATGATTTTAAACTTGCCAATAGATCGAATTAACCTTTTGAACTATGAAAACTTTATTGTAAAAATGAAACAAAAGAATTATGAAAAATATATCATTTTAATGACAGTACTTCAAGATGTCTATAACAATATAAAATGTCACAAAACAATACACACCGAATAAAGGAAATAAACTTAGTACTAAACAATTGTGGGAACGTTCGTTAAATACTGAAACGTCGCTTATATGCAACACTTCTCCTCGTTCACATCAAGTTGCATTTTTCCCGCAAATAATCGTGCTTGATTGCAGATAAAGACTTTGTCAAAAGATCTGCAACCATTTCTTCCGTTGGGCAGTAATTGCATTCGATGATTTTCTTTTTGACTAAATCACGTATCATCTTATAGAGTTTTGTACGAACACTTGTGATCACGTACCAGCTCAATACAACCTTGGTTATCCTCGAATATAACCGTTGCATAATCAATTTGTTCGTGCATTTCTTCTAACAACTGCCGTAGGCATTTAACCTCCATCGAAACCTCGGATATCGAAATATATTCTGCTTCACATGATGAAGTTGCCACAACACTTTGCTTGTTGCCAACTTATCGTTCCACCGTTAAAATAAATTAATCGGCCGCTATTTGACTTACGATCGATCCCATCGTCTGCCCATGTTGCATCTGCATATCCATGCAATGATGTATTGTTCGATTGGATGTTGCTCAATTTTAACTGCAACTGATGTGTTGTTTTTAAATACTTTACAACACGTTTGAGCTGATTCTAATCTTCATTCGTTGGATTTGTCACCTTCTGTGCTAAAATACTGATACTTGCCGAAATATCGTGTCTTGTGTTCGCCGATAAATAAAGCAATCGACCAATCAATCGTCTGTATTTCGAATTGTCCAATGGTTGCGATGAATCTGATTTTCGGTAGTTCACCTCCATTGGAGCTTTGACTGGTTTTGCATCAATCATACCAAAATCTGATGCAATTTTCATTATGTATGCCGATTGATTCAATTCGAAGTTACCATAATCGTCTCTTGTAACTGCCATGCTCAAATATGTAGTTCAAAAGTACCTTCGATCTCTTTCATTTGGTAATCCGTTCGGCAAACCACTGTCAAATCGTCGACATATGTCATCACATAGTAGTATTCATCGTCGATCATCTTTGAGTACAAGCATGGATCGTTGTAACTTTGTTGGAAACCAGCGTCTTCAAGTACTTTATGAAGTGCGCTATTCCATGATCTAGTTGCCTGTTTCAAACCATAGATACATTTCTTGAGTAAGCAAACCTTTGAATCATCATCGCTGAAACCCTCTGGCTGTTTCATGTAGATGGTTTCATTAAATTTTCCCTTGAGAAATGCTGTTTTCGTGTCCAAATGGTAAACTTTCATCCCTCTCTTCGCAATAACTGATAACAAGTTCTGAATGTTGTATTGTGAATAACAGGTGCGAAAACTTCATTAAAATCCTCGGCATACTTTTACGAATATCCTTGCGCAACGAATCTAGCCTCGTAGCGTTGTAATTCACCATCCACACTTGTTTTTACTTTGAACACCCATTTACCACCAATCGCCTTTTTACCGGGTGGCAAATCTACAAGTTCACATGTCCTGTTGTATTCATACGATTCAATTTCTTCTTGCATTGCCAACAGCCAATGCAATTTTTCATCACTTTCAACTGCTTCACTGTAGCTCTTTGGTTCCTTGACTTCTCTTGTGATGAACATTGATTCAATTAAACGTTGGTGTTTCATTTATGCTTTCTTCAGCATTAACATTTTCACCGATTGTGTTTTCATGCTCCTGCTGAACCGATAAATCGTTCTCTTGATTTGTTTCCACATGATCATCATCTTGGCTTGAATCCAGATCAATCGAAATTTCGTTGTCACTTGTAACCGATGTGCCAAAACGAACATCTTGACTAATCACTACTTTCTTTGTCGTAGTATTGTAGCATCGATATGCCTTTGAGTTTTCATCATATCCGAGAAAAATCATTTCAACTGCTACATTGTCCAACTTTCCTCTTTTTGCCACCCGATACATGAACAAAACATTTTGAACCAAATGTTTGAAAAACATTTATACTCGGTTTGATGCCGTTCCATCTTTCATATGGTGTCGTGTTCGTTGTTCTAGTAATCACACGGTTCTGTATAAAATTAGCTGTTGTCACGGCCTGACCACAATAATCATTCGGCAATCCTGCACCGATGAGCATGCAACGGGTCATTTCGATTAAAGTGCGATTCTTTCTTTCATTCTTTTCCATTTTGATGTGGACAATCTGCTGCTGTATAGTGGATTTGAATGCCATTAGACCTTAAATACCTGATGTAGTGCCCTCCAGTATATTCTCCTCCTCGATCAGTGCGTTCAGATTGGTTTGGTTGGTTGGTTTGGTTTGGTTCTCGACCAAATTTTGTTTCACACAATGCGACGAACTGCTTCATTGTGTTTTCAACTTCTGATTTGTGTGCCAACAAAATAACGAAAGTAAACTTCGAAAAATCATCGATAAATGTCACCAAATAACGCTTTCCACTTGGAATCACCGTACGCATCGGTCCGCAAACATCTGTATGTAATAAATCTAATACTGACGATGATTCACTCTTTGATTTCTTTTCAAAATGTAAATGTGATATTTTTCCCTTCACACATCACAAACTTCTTTAATTCCGCAATCAATGATTTTAGTCCCCTTATCAAACCATCTGATGCCATTCTTCGAATCGCTACTGGATCCCGAAGACCCGTTTTTCGATGTAACTCATGTATGCAATCGTCATTATGTGCTAACACTGAACAAACTGAATCCGGTTGACGCAATACATACAATACACCAACTGCATCAGCTACACCGATTTGTTGACCTTTGTACTTTATTTGGCAAATCCGATTGTCGAACTCAAGTTTGAAACCGTTTTTCGCTAACCGCCGGACCGAAAGTACATTTCCAACCAGTTTTGGTGCATACAAACCCTCGGTTGCTTTTGCTTTATGAATGTGTCCCCTTTCGTCCAAAAAGGTCAAAACTCCTCTGCCGATTCCATAAATGTTTGTCACATCTTCATTTGCCAATTCGACTGAACTTTTGTATGACTCATCGATTTCCAAAAAAAAAAATTTATCTTTCACGACATGTCGCGTTGCCCCCGAATCGTTGATCTAACCTTTCTTACGTGTGTTTCCAACCAAGAACAAAAAATTCGATTCATCAACTAAATTCACTTTATCTGCTGCCTTTTCATCGTTCCTCTTTTTGCTTTTTCCATCATAACCTTTCTTTGTCAACTATTCTTTGTATTTCGAACAATTTTTCTTTTGGTGATTTGGCTTTTTTCAGAAAAAACAAACACCGACTTTTGCAACAGCTTTCATTACTGAATCATTTGAACTGCTTTCATTACTCAATCATTTGAAAATTGCATTTGTTTGTCGCTCGTATTGAGCAATCACATGTTGTTTTGCAACATCGAATGTCACTTTTGCTTCATTACGTGCACCGAGCGCGGAAACCAATGCATTATAACTTTCCGGTAAACTGCTCAATAAAAATATTTAGCTCCGTAATGTCGATAACTGTGCTTCACCAATATCATTTAACTGTGTGAATAAATCTTGCATTCGGTTCATGTGTGCCTTTACATCGCCTCCTTCATCCATTTTCAACACACAAATTGACCGCACCAAATACACTTTATTTGCGAGTGTATTTTTCTCATGGTAATTTTTCAATGCATCCCATGTTTGCTTTGCCGTTTTTGCAGAACGAATGTGCCCAAGCTGATCGTCTTCCACTCCTAAACCGATTGTACCTCTTGCTTCGTCATCGTGTTCATCCCATTTATCAATTGCAGTTTGATTCTGTATTGTTCTCGTAGTATTTAATTCATCCGCTGGTTTTCCTCCAATAATCACTCTTTTCAACAAATTTTGCTTTCGAAGCAGCAACTCCATTCTGAACTTCCAATTAGCATAATTGCTGTCGTTCAACTTGATGAATTTTTGTTTCGTTGCATCCGCCATTATCCTTATGCAAAATTCTGTTTCGTGCCAGCGTTGTGATTTTCTTTGAACTTGGAAACAACTTTATTGTTAAAATGAAACAAAAGAATTATGAAAAAATATATCATTTTAATGACAATACTTCAAGATGTCTATAACAATATAAAATGTATGTACAAAACAATATACACCGAATAAAAAAATGAACTTAGTACTAAACAATTGTGGGAACGTTCGTTAAATACCGAAACGTCGCTTATATGCAACAAATCGGTCTGTAAGATTCTCCCTTTTCTTCAAGTTTTCCAGGTTTTAAATTGGGGCTGATTTTTGTCATTTCCTAGATATTTGCTGTATTATCGATATCATCGAAGGAGATCATGCAATTATTTTGAGTTTGTCGAGGATAAGATAGGCCATTGATGACATTTCAAAGACTTTAACTTGTGCAAAGGTTTGATTTACTCACTAATTCTCTCCATTTATTTCTTTTATGCTCCGTTACCCACTTGTTAGTTCTTTTATTCAGGTCTGGAATTCTGGAGTCATGCTGGATCTGCCTTGCGTATGTCATCTCTTTGTGTAACAAGCGCACACACTTCCTGTGGAAAGTTAAGTTTTAAATTTTGAATTCTACCGGCCGTAGAATATCGAGTTGTTAAAATTAATATATCTATTCTTCTCGGATTTTATTTAGTTTATGGAACGGCTTAAGGTCCCAATCCTAATGCAATTTCTGTTCTCCGTTCTGCAATTGGCATTAGTGGCATACTGGCAAGGGAGACATCTGGAAAAGAGTACGAGTTATTTGTCACCATTGTTGATTGTGGTTCGTTAAAGACTCCAAAATTGGAGTCGTTAATTTGATCAGCAATGGTACCTACAACACAATATGAAAGTATCGTAACATGAAAAGTGGCGCTTCGTTAAGTATGATTTCAAATCCTTACGATTTAATTTCCTGCAGCATGTGCATCTGTAGGTTTCATACCAAAATCTCAATAAAAATACTTACCATTTTACCTTTTAGTAAAACAACTTTTTTAATTTATTTTTAACAATACAAACTTCTTCCAAAATCTTGCTGGGTTGCGGTAAACGATCATAGGTTGACTTTATATTATCTATGGAACTATTTGTTCTATGAAATTATTGAAATCTTTTGAGTCTTTTCGATATTGATATTCATATCCATAGAAATTGATATTCACATATAAATTCAAAATAATTCAACCGTTTTAAGCATGATAAACGCCAGTCGTAGACGATCTGTCAAACAAACAAATTGTTAACTATGATAAGATTGTATTTTCCTTACACCCTTGTGATTTCGTAACTGGTGAGTTTTGGAAACCCGTAGGCAAAAAAACAGTTTTGTGAACTAAGGGTCGAAAGAATTAAACACTTCCAAATGCATAAATGGTTAACATGTATGCTAGTATAATTTATAAAACAAAATCTCATAACTCATTTCGCCTTTAACAACTAACAAATCTAATTAAATTCGGTAAAAGGTAAAATAAGTTTAACTATAAACGCAATGAAAATACAATAGAAAAGCATTACAGCTACAATTAAATTAAAAGCAGAAATAAATACAATTTTTATACCTTATAAGTTTTAATCTCAAAAGTAAATTAAAATTATTTTGTTTTTATAATAACGGAAAGATAAACCACAGTACTTTTCAATTTGGAAGGATTTTATTTATAACGTATTTACAATTAACAATAGAATTTTGTTTTTAGTTAGTTTTTGAAATAATAAATCATTTTTTAGTTTTTTTATGTTTAAGTTATATTTAAGAAATAAATCGCCAGCTATTAATTCTATAGTATAAGACAAATATTTTATCTATTTATAATTTATTTATTTTAAAATTGAGAAATAAATTATAGAAAACAATTGCCTGAAGAAATGACTTACAATTCGCTACATTATCTTTGTAATGGTTTTGAAAATCTGTAAAAAATAATTTAATTATAGCATTTTAGAGGGATTGAAATGGATTTGGGTAACAGGGTTCATTTGTTATTTAACACGTAATCTAACCCAGTGGTGAAGGTGTTTATAGAAAGTTGTTAGAAAGCTGAATATGTTTATACGTGTCACTCATAATTGATTCTTTGTTATTCATATCGCTGGAATGTCATCTGATCTCTGTTAATTTAAACGTTAAATTCGGTAATGGGCTAATTAAAAGATTATATCTTTTCTTACACTAACCATTAAGAGAAACTCAGTTTTCTTAAACAATAAACTTAAGCAAAAGAACCAAACAATCTCATTTGACGGTTCCTTATTGGGAGCCATTCACCTAAGGTACACTATACATGCTCATATCTATTCAAAAAATAAGTGACGTTATGTTTCATCAAACATTGATGAAGTGTCTTTCAACGTTATTTGTAATTGAAATTGACATAACAACAACATTAAAGGTAAATTGTTTTAGACACTCGTTGTGTCATTGTGTTTATTTTGTTTATGGCCTCATTGAAAAGAATAATTCTGCAAGCTTATTTTTCGCTTAATAAACGTTGCAGGTTGATGTGTTTCTGTTTGTGTGTCTTTTCTTTATACTATGGTGTCTTGACATAAAGCTGACTGTGGTTTCTGTTATTCTAACATTTCTTTAACTTGGGGATTTATCAAAATCTTTTACAACATGCAAAGACTTTTTTTTAAATTAGAACAAATAGTAGCACTCTCTCCTCACCATGGACTTGAATGGTATCATATATTAACTCTTCACAAATTAGTGTCATTAATTATTTTCTAAAGCTGTTTGACTAATTTTAATTCTTGTTTCTGTTTTACTATCGACACTCATCATCATTTCCATTACTAACACAGCTTATTACTTTGTAATTTTATTTTGTCACATTTAACTGAAATAATTTTTATGTTTTTCATTTTTTAACTAACTCTAGTTTTCATGAATAAAATTATTTTTCTTAGTCATTTTTCAATTGATTTTAAAAACAATTTTTTTACAGATTTGATGCCTTACAAAAGATTTTGGTAGTTTGAATAAATAAAATTACTTTCTCAACCAATAAACACCAAAAAAAAAACTCCATGACAAATTTGGTTTCAAACAAATGAATCCAAAAAATAAAATGAACGCGGCTAGACCACCAAAAGAGTTAATATTAATATTATTGGTTTTAAGTTAAAAATTTATATTTAATAAATATTAGTTGTTGAAAAGGATTGAAATTATTAAACAACAGCATGTCGGTGCAGAAAAAACGCAAGTAGTTAGAGTAGTTATAGAAATTTTTTATTTATTCAAAGTTATACCTTTCATGGGAGTATTGGCTTGAAATTTGTCTGTCGGTATATCTTTTCTTCCATTTACTTCCATTTTTTCAAGAAATTGTTTATTTTCTTCGTTCGTCATCATTGATTGTAAATAAAAATAAATTAAAAAGTTTTTAAATTTAAACAAACACAAAAATTATAACCAAAATTTATTTCTCTTAGTTATTTAATTTGTTAATTTAATTTTAAGAGTTATAAAAACTAAAATATTTCCAGCAGGTCTGGAAAGGCATTTTACAATTATCATAGAATTATATTAAATTTCATAAAATACTTATAAAATTTAATAAACGAAACTATCTTATGAAAAATCATAAAAGCATAAATAAACAAATAAAAAAATATACAAGCTATAGTATTTAAACATAAATTCATAATAATAATAAAAAAAAACAAAATTTTCATCAATTTTTTCAAATTGCCATTAATAATAATAGTAATAATATTTAACAAAATAAAACATAAATACAAGAATTTTTGAAATCTTTCCATTATATAGTTATTTATCTTAAGAAATCAATTAATACATTTTTATCAACTTTTAAGTATAATATAATATAAAAATAATGTTTTTGATATTTTTTTGACTGAATTTAAAAAAGAAATGAAAATAATAAATCAAAATTTTAATTAAATTTGTATAACTTTTTTTATAATTTTTTATTATAACAAGCATTATAGATTTTATAAAAAGAATATTCAAATCACGTAATATGTTTCTTATCCATTAACACCAGTTTTACGATTGCAAACAAATAGTAAAATGGTTTGCTAGATATCGAACATCTTTCATTTAAACTTTATTTTTTTATAATTATGAAAAAATCCATAATTCAACTAAATGCAATATTTAGTTGGCTACAATTATCAACGATTAAATAAGTTTAAACAAACTAGTACCACAGTGAGTGAGACCTAGGTGATTTGTCGAGCACATAGCACATACTTTTCGAGAGTTAACAAAAAACTCAGTTTTTGCAACATCAGTTTTACTGTCACAATTAGTTCACTGTCAGACTGTGTTACGAAGTATGTTGTCGGTTATAAAAGTCCAAAATAAAGAAAGGAAAAGCCCTTTACGACCTACAAGAATCGCGAATTGTGTTTCCGTTTCAAAGTATATTCATAAATTTTTTTAAGATCAAATCTGCGATCAACAAGAGATTATACCTATATTTGCGTTGTTATTAATCGCGTTTTTGTTGATAAAGCTTTGAGAATATTCCATGTTTAAGACAGCAACACATAATAGTCTTAAAATAAATAATCCTCACTGTGTTCTAGATATGTAGCCCGGCTCTATATCTGGGTCGCTTAAGTTATCCCCACAATTGTTACAATTGATTGAATGTTCTGTTTGCACGATTCTATAAAATAAGAATTGAAATGAACATTTTAATTTTTCTTATGGAAACAAAACAAACAAACAGTTAAATGTAAGTGAATTAAAATAACAATTTTTTTTGCAAGATATAGTTTGTTGGATCAGTTTACACAAGAAATTTGTTTTAATTTTATGTATAGACATGACATACAAAAATGCTCCATTTAATAAAATGCAAGATGTTCTATGTTAACTACCTACTTCTTAATTTAAACGATAAAATTAAATTACAAATGCGTATATCATATTATTTTCAATTATTGCCAATATTTATATCTCAATTTCTTGAGAAACGTTTAAAAGACATACCCCTAAAATAACGTGCTTTTATGATCTAATAAAAACGAACAAATGAATAACTTTTCAGATTTTGTAGTAAAAATTTTAAAAACATTTATATCAAATTTACGAAGAAAGTGTAAAATTTATTACAAATATTGCTAAAAACTGTTCAAAACAAATTAAAAAAAGTGGCAACTTAATAAAACAAACAATTTATTCACTTCAAACAAATAACAAAATGGGAGAAGCAATAAAGACTGTTAGAAAAAAAATACAAAAATTAAATCACAGAATTAAAATTAAATAGTTTGTTATAATTGTTAGATAGATAAATGAAATAGTTAGAAACTAAAACCAACAAAAAAATGAAATTCAATAAGGTAATAAAAAATTTTAAAAAATCAATCAAGATATGTCAAAACAAAATTTTTAAAAACATTTAGTGAAAATTAATTGTGCGTTAAAAACTTAAAAGTTAATTAATTTTAATTTATATGTATTAGTTTTTAAGTATAAATGATTTAAAAAACAAAACAACAAGTAAATGATTGTGAAAAATTAATTTTTAAGATTTACAAAATAGGATCACAAAAATTTAATAGAAATAAAAAATTAATATTACTAAACGTGGCTGGTTCTACGTTTTGAAAATTTGAAAAATAACAATTAGAAATGTTTATATTTTTAAATTAAAATAAAATTTGTTTTTAAACGATGTTAAGGGTTAAAATATGTGTATGTATGTTCATAACAATTTTTATTTCTTATCTCAAACCATTTGTAGTACTTTCAGCAAAATTTATATTGCGTATTATTCGACACAAAGAAATAAGTGTGCAGACAAAATTCCAAAATTCAAAACTATACCTTAATTTGATATTTAGGATAGTATGCTTGCAAACTTTGCAAAAAAACAATTTATGATTTTTGCGACTAAGCTAAATACTCGCACCATATTGTCCATTTGTTTTTTCTTTGATTAAAGCCGTTTCTATCCCCTTGATGTTTAGTTTTTTATTTGCTTTCTAACCAAGCTTGATAGTGGAGTCATATTAGTAAAAAAAAGTGATATATTTGATGTAAGAGCAAAGTTGAATTTTTTTTTTGTTTTATGTTAAGGACATAAAGGTTAGTGGGCATGTAATTATTTAGCAAATTTGGAGGTCCGGAAGTGCCTCAAAAATGGTAAAAACTGGTTTTTTTGTGTTTTTTGAGCAGGTCGCTTCACTATTTTTGAAATATTTCGGGCTCTAATGATCATATAAAAAAAAAATGAAAAATGTTTGTGATTAAATATCAAATCCATCTAGGGGGTAAGATACTTTAAAAGTGTAACCTAACCTCAAAAAACCGAATCGCGTGACTTTTTTTTTTTTTACTAAATTTATGATAAGGGGCGGAAAAATCGTCGAATTTTCATGAAAATTTCAGGAAACATGTATTTTAATAGTCTTAATATGGAATTTAATTTTTAGGAAAAAATTTGAATTTTTTCGGCCACAATTGGCATTTTTCGTTAAATTTGGCAAATGGTGCCATTTTATGAGAAGTCATCCCAAATAAAATTTTTTTTTTAATCTGTACTTTTTTTTATTTACTTTAACCTAAATATAATTAAAATTATGTTGCCTTAATTTAAATGCCCATTTTGGGCATGAAAAAAAAACATTAATTTTTGCATTCTTTTGACATTTTACCATATATACGGTATTATTTATGCTATTATCATGTATTTTGCATAAAAGTGAAATATGCAATTCAAATTAATAAAAAATATTTTTTAAAATTATACATAACCTACAAAACTTTTTACTTCACCACAATTTTAAATTGTGTGAAGTAATGCAATCTATCGTGAAAAAAAAAAATCTTACATACCCCAAATTTTATTTTATCTTTTGTTTTGGACCATCCTCTATCTAAATAGCCAAAAAAAATTTTGGTGTACGTCTGTGTGTGGGTTGGTGGGTGGGTGGGTGAGTTTTCTGCATAGGATCTTGATGAAACTTTGGCAAATGATACAGGTTCACTTGAAAATGGAAGATCTGGATTCATTTCAAATTTGGACAAAATGGCGGGGGGTCTCCCGAACACCTCTAAGTTTAAATCTTGAATAACTTCTGATCCCGGGTTATGATCTTATTGAAACTTAGTATATAAGGTTTTAGTACTGTTTCCAATATTTCTGCATACCAACTTCCGGTTTGTTACTTCCGGTTAAAAAGTTTTTTTTTCAGGTGTTTATCCCTACTGTACCCTACAATTACCGATCGATTTTCATGAAACGTTGCGAAAAGCTTTTAAATAATATGATAAAGATTTTATCAGCTTTTGGAGCACATTGGATAAAGGGTTGGGAGTCCACCATACAACAGGTGGTTTTTTCCACAAAGTTTTTAAGTTTGTTGGGAGCATAAAACATTTATTCGTGAATAAATTTTGATGACACTTTGGAAAAAGACGCAAACATGTATGACAAAGAACTGATTAGTTTTTGAGCGATAGTGAACAAAGTGGTGGGTGGTCCCTGGAGCACCTGTTTTTTTGAAAGCTCTATAACTTCTGTACCTGATAAGCGAATTGGATGAAACTTAGTACATGAGTATGTAGTACGGTTCACAATAGTTCTGCATCCCAACTTCCGGTTTTTCACTTCCGGTAAAAAAAATTTTTTTGTACTTTTTTGAAGTTTTTTCAGTGTCTTTATGCACACTACAGCCCACAATAATGAAGTGATTATGATGAAACTTATGGAATAGAGTTCCAATTAGTGTGAAAAGATAATTATCATGTTTTGGGACACATTGATCAAAGTGGTGGGGGGTCTACCATACAAATGCTGACTTTTCACACTTTGTTTTTAAAGTTTGTTGGGAGCATACAGACTTCATTCATTAATTTATTTTAATGAAACTTTGGAAAAAGATGGAGACTTAAGTAACAAAGAACTGATTAGTTTTTGGATAATATTGGAATAAGTGGTGGGGGTCCTCCCGAACACCTGTTTAATGTGTCACACTTTTTTCAATGTTTGTTGGGAGCACACAGCATTCGTTCGTGAACGAATTTTGATGACACTTTGGAAAAAGATGCAAACATGTATGGCAAAGAACTGATTAGTTTTTGAGCGATAGTGAACAAAGTGGTGGGGGGTCCCTGGAGCACCTGTTTTTTTGAAAGCTCTATAACTTCTGTACCTGATAAGCGAATTGGATGAAACTTGGTACATGAGTATGTAGTACGGTTCACAATAGTTCTGCATTCCAACTTCCGGTTTTTCACTTCCGGTAAAAAAATTTTTTTTGTACTTTTTTGAAGTTTTTTCAGTGTCTTTATGCACACTACAGCCCACAATAATGAAGTGATTATGATGAAACTTATGGAATAGAGTTCCAATTAGTGTGAAAAGATAATTATCATGTTTTGGGACACATTGATCAAAGTGGTGGGGGGTCTACCATACAAATGCTGACTTTTCACACTTTGTTTTTAAAGTTTGTTGGGAGCATACAGACTTCATTCATTAATTTATTTTAATGAAACTTTGGAAAAAGATGGAGACTTAAGTAACAAAGAACTGATTAGTTTTTGGATAATATTGGAATAAGTGGTGGGGGTCCTCCCGAACACCTGTTTAATGTGTCACACTTTTTTCAATGTTTGTTGGGAGCACATAGCATTCGTTCGTGAACGAATTTTGATGACACTTTGGAAAAAGATGCAAACATGTATAGCAAAGAACTGATTAGTTTTTGAGCGATAATGAACAAAGTGGTGGGGGGTCCCTGGAGCACCTGTTTTTTTGAAAGCTCTATAACTTCTGTACCTGATAAGCGAATTGGATGAAACTTGGTACATGAGTATGTAGTACGGTTCACAATAGTTCTGCATCCCAACTTCCGGTTTTTCACTTCCGGTAAAAAAAATTTTTTTGTACTTTTTTGAAGTTTTTTCAGTGTCTTTATGCACACTACAGCCTACAATAATGAAGTGATTATGATGAAACTTATGGAATAGGGTTCCAATAAGTGTGAGAAGATAATTATCATCTTTTGGGACACATTGATCAAAGTGGTTGGGGGTCTACCATACAAATGCTGACTTTTCACACTTTGTTTTTAAAGTTTGTTGGGAGCATACAGACTTCATTCATTAATTTATTTTAATGAAACTTTGGAAAAAGATGGAGACTTAAGTAACAAAGAACTGATTAGTTTTTGGATAATATTGGAATAAGTGGTGGGGGTCCTCCCGAACACCTGTTTAATGTGTCACACTTTTTTCAATGTTTGTTGGGAGCACACAGCATTCGTTCGTGAACGAATTTTGATGACACTTTGGAAAAAGATGCAAACATGTATTGCAAAGAACTGATTAGTTTTTGAGTGATAGTGAACAAAGTGGTGGGGGGTCCCTGGAGCACCTGTTTTTTTGAAAGCTCTATAACTTCTGTACCTGATAAGCGAATTGGATGAAACTTGGTACATGAGTATGTAGTACGGTTTACAATAGTTCTGCATCCCACTTTCCGGTTTTTCACTTCCGGTAAAAAAAATTTTTTTGTACTTTTTTGAAGTTTTTTCAGTGTCTTTATGCACACTACAGCCTACAATAATGAAGTGATTATGATGAAACTTATGGAATAGGGTTCCAATAAGTGTGAGAAGATAATTATCATGTTTTGGGACACATTGATCAAAGTGGTGGGGGGTTTACCATACAAATGCTGACTTTTCACACTTTGTTTTTTAAGTTTGTTGGGAGCATACAGACTTCGTTCATTAATTTATTTTAATGACACTTTGGAAAAAGATGGAGACTTAAGTAACAAAGAACTGATTAGTTTTTGGATAATATTGGAATAAGTGGTGGGGGTCCTCCCGAACACCTGTTTAATGTGTCACACTTTTTTCAATGTTTGTTGGGAGCACACAGCATTCGTTCGTTATCGAATTTTGATGACACTTTGGAAAAAGATGCAAACATGTATGGCAAAGAACTAATTAGTTTTTGAGCGATAGTGAACAAAGTGGTGGGGGGTCCCTGGAGCACCTGTTTTTTTGAAAGATCTATAGCTTCTGTACCTGATAAGCGAATTGGATGAAACTTGGTACCTGAGTATGTAGTACGGTTTAAAATAGTTCTACATCCCAACTTCCGGTTTTTTACTTCCGGTAAAAAATTTTTTTTTGTACTTTTCTGAAGTTTTTTCAGTGTCTTTATGCACACTACAGCCCACAATAATGAAGTGATTATGATGAAACTTATGGAATAGGGTTCCAATTAGTGTAAGAAGATAATTATCATCTTTTAGGACACATTGATCAAAGTGGCGGGGGTCTACCATACAACTGCTGACTTTTCACACTTTGTTTTTAAAGTTTGTTGGGAGCATACAGACTTCATTCATTAATCAATTCTAATGACACTTTGGAAAAAAATGGGAACTTAAATGACAAGGAACTGATTAGTTTTTGGACAATATTGGGATAAGTGGTACGGGGTCCTCCCGAATAGTGTTTCCAATTATCCCTGATTTTAACTATCCGGATATCGAATAGTATGTAAAGTAGTTATCCGGATATCCGGATAATAATCCGGATAATGCCTTTAATAAAAACAATAGTTTAAAAAAATTTAAATCAAATCAAAAGCAATCAAAATTTACTTTCATCTGAAAAATAATATTTAAAAAATACAAGAGCGTTTAACATTGGAAACTGCAAACGTTTTCTAGTTTTTATTAGCTTTTCTAGGGTAGGAATGAGTGTTTTACATGCGCTATATAAATTAAATTTCTTGTCCGGCAATGAATAATTATTTGAACGAATAACTTTACTATTTTTGATTGGTGAAATCGTATTTTTCAATTCCCTGACTAATGTACATTCGGTGAGTTCGGTCGGATTTGAAGAATTTTCCTTTCCTTATCTTATTGATCCGCCATTATTAACTAAACATTTTCGGATGTTTTGGTACACGGAAACAATCTTTTTATTAACTTTTTTGCATAAATGATAGTTGATGTTTTAGAAACATAGCTAAAATCGTTAAAATTATCATTTCGGGATAATGTTGAATCCTGCAACAACATCATTAATGAAACTAGCTCAACATTTTTCCTTTTGTTAATAGAGTGTCTTAATGTGATTAACTTTAAATATTTATAAATTACTCAAAATTGAAGTGTTAATTATGACACGGAAAAATACTGTTTTTTGTTTGTAAATCTAAAACTGCATTCCAATAGAATGCTAAATGGTCTCCAAATTCTGAATCGTGCTAAATTTAAAAATTTAGGATGATATCGTTCCAATTTATTTCTTCTAAATAATTATAAACTTGAACATCGGTGACAAAAATCATATAATTGTTATTGAGTTGTTTGCATCAAAAACTAGAAATTAATTTATAGTTTCAAACATCAAAGTGAATAAATAATTAAAATAAATAAATTTTCTCTAACGAAAGATGACCAAAAACTGATTTGATACACAATATTCAATAATATATTGTTCTGATATTTAATAATACAAAAACTTTAAATTTTATAATAGAATTTAAAATTCTTAACAATTTTGAAATTAAACTAGAAGTTAATGTTTAACAGTCAGCTCAAATAAGTCTACAATGCAAGTATTGGATTTAGTCAACTTGAAAATGTGCTAAATCATTTTAGTATTGCCGAGACCATTTCGCATTCTATTGGAACCCAGTCTAAATTAAACTTCTAAAAATTCAAATACAAAACAATTGCTGGAATGATAAATCTTAGATCAGCAAAACGAAATCGTCTATTATGAAAAAATTAGTAGTAGCTGATTAAAATTTTTAAAAAGGTAAATAGCGCGAACAATTTTTTTTTGCTTTAATTTAGTTATCCGGATATTTTTTATGAATTAACCGGATATCGGATAGCAAGATTTTTACGCATTATCCGGATAATTTCAATCCGGCTTAAGCCGGATTGGAAACACTACTCCCGAACACCTGTTTACTGTGTCATCATTTTTTCAATGTTTTTTGGGAGCACACAGCATTCGTTTGTGAACCAATTTTGATGACACTTTGGAAAAAAATGCAAACATGTATGGCAAAGAACTGATTAGTTTTTGAGCGATAGTGAACAAAGTAGTGAGAGGTGTCCCATACACCTGTTTTTTTTTTAAAGCTCATTAACATCTGTACCTGATAAACGAATTGGATGAAACTTTGTACATAAGCATTTAGTATGATTTACAAAAACTCTGCATCCCAACTTCCGGTTTTTTACTTCCGGTAAAAAATTTTTTTTTAATTGTTGGCAGTTTTTTCAGTATCTTTATGCACACTACAGCCTACAATACTGAAGTGATTATGATAAAACTTATGGAAAGGTTTCAATTAGTGTAAGAAGATAATTATCATCTTTTGGGACACATTGATCAAAGTGGCGGGGGATCTACCATACAACTGCTGACTTATCACACTTTGTTTTTAAAGTTTGTTGGGAGCATACAGATTTCATTCATTAATCAATTTTAATGGCACTTTGAAAAAAGATAAAGACTTTATTCACAAAGAATTGACTAGTTTTTGGACAATATTGGGATAAGTGGTGGGGTCCTCCCGAACACCTGTTTATTGTTTCAATGTTTGTTGGAAGCATACAACATTCGTTCGTTAAGTAATTTTGATTACACTTTGCAAAAAGATGCAAATATGTATGGCAAGGAACTGATTAGTTTTTTTAGCGATAGTGAACAAAGTGGTAGGGGGTCCTCCAAGCACCTATTATTTTGGAAGCTCAATAACTTCTGTACCTGATAATCGAGTTGGATGAAATTTGGTACATACACATTTAGTACGGTTTACAACAGTTCTGCATCCTAACTTCCGCTTTGTCACTTCCGATAAATTTTTTTTACTTTTTCTCGTACAACAGAATTTATGTTTGTTGGGATACTACTGCCTGCTTTAATATTTTTATTATTAGAACTACGAAGTTCATAATATTGGTTAGCTTTTAATTAAAGTATTTTATGGATATTAGCTCATTATATATCCAGAACACTATGTTTCCAGAGCTGTGGTGAAGTCAGCCTATGCATCAGCGTCGCAATATTTTTTCTTGCAACGCCCTAAATTGCTTTTGGTAAATAATAAAAATGTTATTACAATTATTGTAAATATTTGATATAAGATTTTGAAAAAATGTAATATTCAATTTTTTTCAAACATTTTTCAAACTTATAAAATACACTAGACAAGATTACCACGGACTACCCCAAAGCAAGACTGGTCATTCTTGGAGACTTCAATATTCATAATAAAGATTGGCTTAAGTATTCATCGCGCACTGACGACGTAGGAAGGCAAGCCGAACTGATACTCGCAGATTATCACGGTTTGACGCAAATGATAGAGTGTCCCACAAGAATCGCAGACAATTCACATCATAACAATAATTTGCTGGATCTGTTTTTGACAAACAAACCAGATACAACGAAGACAAAAGTTGATCAACCCCTGGGATCATCGGACCATTTACTAATATCAGCAATAGTGCAATTTACATCACCGACACAAATTAAAGCAAATCCTCGTCGGGTCTGGAACTATAAACGCGCTGACTGGGAGGGACTGAGAAACTTTTATGATGAAACACCTTGGAAAACTATTTGTTGTGTTGATCAAGATCCTAGCACATCGGTAATAAGAATTTCTGAAATCATAAAAGAAGGAATGCGGCGGTTTATTCCAAATCGATTAATCACTCCTAAAACTGAGCCTTGGTTCACACGGGATGTTGATGAGGCAGTAAGGAATAAACGCAAAGCATTCAAGACGTATAACGCTAATAAAACTCCTGAAACTCATAGAGCCTATAAGAAAGCCAGAAATGTTAGTAAATTCAAAATAGACTTGGACAAAGACGCGTTTATTCAGAAGAAAGCAAAGAAATTCGCCGAGCACCCATCTGGCTCACGTAGTTTCTTTCAGGCAGTTAAATCAGTCCAGAGCAATTTTACCCGATCCTCTATTCCAACCTTAGTTCTGAATGACATTCCCGTGAGCGACTCGAAAGAGAAAGCGGATCTTTTGGGTCGTATTTTCGCAGAAAACTCAAACATAGTTGAACCCCCTTATTCTCCTACACTCATTCCCCCAGTTGTAACGAAAATGAAACCAATTATTTTTCGTTGCAATATTGTACGGAAAATGCTTCTTTCTATCAATATCAACAAATCTGCAGGCCCCGACGGTATATCACCCCTCATTCTTAAAAACTTTTCTAGACAACTATCTCCAATTTTAACAAAAATTTTCTATTTATCTTATAAAACCGGAATATTTCCCGATTCTTGGAAGCTGGCCAGCGTTCAACCCATACCAAAGAAAGGCAGTAAGATAGATCCTAACAATTATAGACCGATTGCAATTCTGTCGGTTTTAGCTAAAATATTTGAAAAATATGTTAACTACAATTTGATAGATTATTTGGAAATGTCGCGAATTATTGATGATAAGCAGTATGGTTTTCGTAGAAGTCATGCAACAGGTGATCTGTTAGCCTACGTATCCCATCTCTGGAACAAATCGCTGGAAAACCACGGTAAAACATTCAGTATTTCACTTGACATCTCTAAAGCATTTGATAAAGTGTGGCATAAAAATCTTATAGCTAAATTAAAATCTTATGGCATAGACCATCTTACTGTCTCATGGATTCATAGTTTTCTTACAGGTCACCAATTTCATGTTAATTTAGATGGTATCACATCCAATATTTTCACAACCAATGCTGGGGTTCCCCAAGGTTCGGCACTCTCACCAACCTTGTTTCTTCTATACATTAATGACTTACTTATTTCTACAGTGCACCCAATCCATAGTTTTGCTGATGACAGCACATTACATGCATCACATGCATCTCCTAAATTTCGATCTCATACTGCAGTTACCACTGATAGAGAGTTGCTAATTGATTCTATAAACAAAGATCTGGAGCGTATAATGGAGTGGGGTGATCGTAATCTTGTTTCATTTAATCCAACCAAAACCAAATTATGCCGTCTTTCACGAATAGAGCGACATAAAAATTTTCCTATTAAAATAAACCATGAGGAATTGCGTGAGGTTGAATCAGTTAGACTTCTTGGAGTGGATATTCAAAATAACCTGAAATGGAATAAACATGTGTTCAACCTCGCTAAATCTGCAATGCAAAAATTTGGATTCTTGAGTCGATGTAAAAAATATTTCAATCCCGAGCAAATTTTGTTAATCTTCAAGTCCTTTATTCGTCCATGTATAGAGTACTGCTGTCATGTTTGGGGAGGTGCTTGTCAGTCAACAATAAATTGTCTAGACTGTGTTCAGAGAAAAGCAATACGATTGATTGGTAATACCGAACTAACGGACCAGCTTGATTCACTCCAGCACAGAAGAAATGTGGCTGAATTGTCAATCTACTATAAATATAACTTTAGCGAATTCTCCTCTAAGGAAATTCAAAATATCCTTCCATCGTGTGCGCAGTATAATCGACAAACAAGAGCTGCCGAGTTATCCCATCCATTTGTTGTACAAATACCTCGTTGTAGAACTGTGTCCTTCCAAAACGACTATTTTAATAGAGTGGCCAAATTATGGAACTCATTGCCTTCCTCTGTATTTCCCGATGAATTTTCCCCTCATGCATTTAAAGAAAATGTCCATCATCATTTAAAAAAATTAGTATAGTTATCCCTATATCCCCATTCCTTCCATTTTCCTCATCTCCTTCCTTTATAGTTGACATGGTATCTTCGGATAGTCAAAGAGTCTAAATAATGAATATTTCATATTTAGTGTGCTAAACATGTCTAACTAATTAATAAAAAAAAAAAAAAAAAAACACAGCATAAATAATTTTACGCCAATTATGTTTTCAATTGAAAATTCTATATGTGTTATTATGGTTTTCCATATTATTCACTGTTTGTGTGCTTTTGTCACTTTTGAATCAAAATGCAATATTTAAAAATATATTTTTTGCTGTTTATTTTTAATATTTTTTTTTCATTAATAATAATATAAACTTCCTTATAGTAACATTTTGAATTTTATTTTTTATTTTATTGAATATCGATTTCGACTTACGTCATCCTCAGTTTAAATTATTATTACAATTTTTGCTTAAACTATTACTTATATACTACTTCAACTGCTATTTTTTATTATTATGTCATATATTTCTTTAGCTTAATTTTAATTATTTACCAAAATCAATTTAGGGCATTGCAAGAAAAAAAAGTTTTGTAGGTTATGTATAATTTAAAAAAATATTTTTTATTAATTTGAATTGCATATTTCACTTTTATGCAAAATACATGATAATAGCATAAATAATACCGTATATATGGTAAAATGTCAAAAAAATGCAAAAATTAATGTTTTTTTTTCATGCCCAAAGCGGGCATTTAAATTAAGGCAACATAATTTTAATTATACTAAGGTTAAAGTAAATAAAAAAAGTACAGATTAAAAAAAAAAATTTTATTTGGGATGACTCCTCATAAAATGGCACCATTTGCCAAATTTAACGAAAAATGCCAATTGTGGCCGAAAAAATTAAAATTTTTTCATAAAAATTAAATCCCATATTAAGATTATTAAAATACATGTTTCCTGAAATTTTCATGAAAATTCGACGATTTTTCTGCCCCTTTCCGCCCCTTATCATAAATTTAGTAAAAAAAAAAAAAAGTCACGCGATTCGGTTTTTTGAGGTTAGGTTACACTTTTAAAGTATCTTACCCCCCTAGATGGATTTGAAATTTAATCACAAACATTTTCCATTTTTTTTTTTTTATATGACCATTAGAGCCCGAAATATTTCAAAAATAGTGAAGCGACCTACTCAAAAAACACAAAAAACCAGTTTTTGCCATTTTTGAGGCACTTCCGGACCTTCAAATTCGCTAAATAATTACATGCCCACTAACTTTTATGTCCTTAACATAAAACAAAAAAAAATTCAACTTTGCTCTTACATCAATATAAAATGCTAATATGACTCCACTATGATACCTAATTTAGAAGTGTACCGAATTAGGCTACTACTAGTTTTATATTTTTTTAGTTGTTTTTTATTAGATTTGGTTTCAACCAAAAAAATCGCGCAATCGTAAAAATATTCAGCTTATACTCTGTCTGATACGCTTGTTACCTTCGTAAAGAATGTCTTATATATACTTTCTGTTTGATGACGTTTAAAGAGTTATGAACGAATGAGAAACAAAACTTCATACTTCAAATACTAGCTGAGACAAGAGTTAGGAATATTTTCAAAAAATCTAAGTTTTAAAAATTAGACCAATTAAGAAAGCGAAATTAATAAAAAGATCAAATATATTTAGTTTAGGCGATTGAAAAACATTTTATATCAAATTTTAAAAAAGCAAATATCTAATTCAAAAACTTTACGTTACCTATGCCGTAATCGTGCAAATAGCCCTAAACTTCTAAACGTTCAACGTGAACACCATTCTTATCGGAATTTTTCGAGATTGTGCTGTAACTCATATGATTTCTATTTTGTTAATTTATTATATAAATATAAAAAATATTCTAATTGGAGACTGATTTATTAGTTCATACAATTAATAGTTCTCGGTGAGAATATGCATATATTATTATAATATTAATATTTTTATTTTATAGTACAAAATTAATTTTGACTAATTATATTAAATATATGCCAAAATATCAACAACAAATATTAGAAAAAATTGTTTTTAAATATTTATAATATAATTGAAAAAAATAGTCAATAAGTTGCACAATTTTTAACACAAAACAAAAATACACGCAACTTCTGACATTTTAAGGATATTAAAAAAAATTTTTTTTTTTGATTAATGCAATTTTTAATGTATGTGTACTGGTTCCATCAACAATTTTTTTTTTCTTTTATTCCGTAGAACAAAAAAATGTTAATAATATTTAATAAATTAAAATATCATAATGAGAACATTTAAAACAAAAAGGAAACAAATACAAGCAAAACTAAAATAAAAATAGGTTAAAACTAATAATAGTAATAATTTAAAAAATAAAATCTTCTTGATAACAATATAATGTAATTCTTTCAATCATCATCCCAATTCGATGTTAATAAACAAAACAATATAATTATTTAATAAGTATTAAAGTATTAAAGGAAAAAAAATAATTGATGTACCCAATTTTTCTTCCAAGAAATCTGAATAAAGAAACACACAGCTGTGAAGATTTATTTATGAACTTTTTATTTGTTAATTTTTATTTTTGAAGTTGATATTTGAAAAACTTAAACTTTTTTATGGTAAGTAATTCGGTTTGGTAAGTAATTCTGTTATGGCTTCCACAGGGAAAATGGGAAGATAAACTTGTAAAAAGTATTCTTAAATGATTGCACATGGTGGTGAGACTCAATTCTTGAAGGTTGAGACACAGTCCTCAAAGCAAATAAAACTTTGCTTAGTGAAGACACAAAAGCTGATTATGAACAAGCGTTTGCTAATATTTGTTAGTTTACCTAATGATGTGGTAAGTAAACTAGCAAAAATTTGTTCGTGCTCAAATTTTGTCCACTAAGAAAGTTTATGTTTCAAATGTTCGCAAACGTTTGGCGCATGGGGGAGACCAAGTTTTAGATTGTTTGATTCCGTTTAAATAAGTAGTTTTAGGCGGGAAAACACCGTATTGACAAACAGCTGCACTGATACAATTTCAGATAGATACAGGGAAATTATGTCTTCTGTGGTATTTAGATGCATGCAGCCGAGGCTTATTTTACATAAGGCAGAGTATAATCTTTAGTTTTTTAAAACAACATTTGGTGGAACAACAAATAAAGTTCTAGCGACTAGCGACGTTCAAGTTTGTTTGAACAGTGGGGCCATACTCACCTTTAGTGCACTGCAATAAAAACAATACTACGCGTATAGAAATCATACTTTCAATTTCATGTTTATATATTTTTATTGATTCGTAATTGTTTACGTGCTGTAATCGAAAAGTTTCATCATTTATTTTAGTAACATAATTCTTAAAACTGTCTCATTTTAGTGTTTATTTCAACTATTACAAGGATTACACCTGTTATATGTTTCTGAGCTTTCGTTTCATCTTTTATCTCTTGCTGCGTCCTATCTGTCAAAAATTCACTGGCAAAAAAATTCTACTATACGTTGTTTTAAAATATATCAGGAATTTACGTAATGTCATCACCGTACAAAACTAAATCAAAACTGTTGTTTTGATCAAATAATAATAAAATTTTTTAAATTGATTTTGTTTATTACAAAACCGTCTTTAGTTATAAGCCTACTAGACGCGAAATGCAAAAAACAATAAACGTTTAAAGATGTGTTATTTAATGATTTTAGGGACTTTATAGACCAAATAAAATAAATATATAGAATTTTGTAGTGTAAATAGAATAAAAAAATGTATGTATATGTATAAAGTTGACGATTTTTTTGTACGAAAAGACAATCAGGCTTGTAACTAAAGACGATTTTGTTTATGACATAGTAATTGGATAATTTATTCATATTGAGTCATCTTTATTTTAATAGTAGAAATATAAATACAAATTTAATAGTATATTCTTCAACGATGCCGAAAACAACATATTTTGAAACGAGAGGACAGTTTACCAGCTGAGGCGATAGCTGAGGTTGGTAATCGTCGCGAGTTTCAAAATATGATTTTCGGCGAGTACCTAGAAGACTGTACTTTTTCTACTATTTTTTTAAAAATTATTAATAATTATTAAACATTTTCATTTATACTTACATACAATTCACATTTTAAAACATACACTGTTACAAATTAAAATTTTGTCTGTGTATTTATATTTCTGCTATTAAAAAATAGATGACTCAATATGAATAAATTATCCAATTTCTATGCCATAAACGTAGCTACCTTTAATTACAAGCCTGATGGTTTTTTTCGTGAACTTATAAATATACATACATATAGTTATTCATGATGTTACATTTCTATTCTATTAACACTACAAAATCCTATATTATTATTCTATTTACTCTATAAAGTTCTTAAAATCATTTAATAACACATCTTTGAAGGTTCATTGCTTTTTGCATTTCGTGTCTAGTAGGCTTATAACCATTGCCGGATCAAGCTATTTAGGCACCGGGTGCAGATTAGGTAAATGGTGCCCTCAAATTAAATTATATTGTAACACATAGAGAGCTTTTAAGATCTAGATCCCACAACAACATGCGTTCAATTATTCAACGCTTTTTATAATTGGATCAACATTTTCTTTTATGGTGTTTCAAATGTTGGATATTTAGACAATAAATCTTATCATATAATAAAATATGATATATTCCAAAATTTCATGATAATATGTGGAAAATAGAAGCAAAATAAAGAATTTATTTTTTTTTAAATTTGAAAAACATAATTAAAATTAGGTTACTAATAATCTAGCTGATGGAATACTCCTCATTCATGTGACGTACTCCCGTGGTCAATGCTTAAAGTTCACAAATAGAGTTAGGTATATATAAAGAGGCATATCTTCGAGCAAGCAATTGCACAGTAAATAAAAATTTACTAATGTGGTTTTCTTTTGACTTTTCTAAATCAATTTATAAATTCGGGTCTGAAAAGAACAAAAAACAAAAGTTGATGTGAAATATGTTTGTATTAGTGATATTAAAATGGCGGTTGTCTACTTTTAAATTTGAAAAATTTCGTATAATATCATATTCTGCAATTGCGTATTGAAATATTTATATTAGTTTCAATTAATATGTAAATAAAATAATTTTGTTTTATTCATTCATATTTGTTTTCAATTTAAATTACTTCATTTTAGAGAAAAGCGTCTTCGTTTTTTTCTATGATGCATCTTTTTTCATCCACCCAATGAAATATAATATTTTAATTCTAATAAATCCATTTTACAGTTTTTTTTATTTATTAGGAGTTATTTTATTGAATGTTAGTTACATTATATTGTATATATATAATACAAAACACAATAATTAATTCTTCAAAATTAAACAATTCATAGTTATATAAAAATTGTCGTTAACAAAACGTTTATTTTTTAAATTTTCTTTGTTGATATTAGTAATGTCAAAAAAATTTACGAAAAAATGCACATTTTTTTTTGATGTAAATCGGAAAAAAAATTGAAGTTTTTGGGTGAAAAGAACAAAATTTTTGATTTACAGCAATTTTTTTTGATGGATTTGGGTGAAAAGAATTCGACATAAATAAATAAATAATGTTATACGACTTTATTTCAAATATTGTAACGATTATGGAGTGCGATGTGAAAAAATCGATTGATAATTTTCTTACTGGAAAATGGTTCTGCTAACGCAATACAAACTGAATAACACCTAAATAAGTTTCTGAAGATAAAAACAGAATTCAATAATTTTATCTAATACGAAAATAAAATAAAAACTACACAGTCTATGAAAGAGTTAGTAATAAACAAATTAAAAATTGTAGATTTCACACCTAGGTGCGAAGTTTCGAAGATTGTGTTATGTTTTTTGCTATTTCATTTTTGACTACCATCTTCCCCCGAAAACAACGCCTAGACGTTGTTTTCGAGGATGAGCCATTTTTCGATTTTCTTAAAAAGTGATATAATTATTCGAATAGAACGCTGTTTCAAATAGAACGCTATCTCGAATAGAACGCCACTTTTCGAAGTAAGCAATTTTTTAAAAAATTTAAATTTAATTAAAACTTTTGTTGTAAATAAAACATAAGTTAGTAGTTCAGGTAATATGTATATGCTTATATGATTTTGTATGTGTTGCACATTACCATTTTATGCTGTATCAAATTTTAAACCGAAAAATTTATTCAATTTTAATAAAGAGTTTGTGCCGGTGTTATTAGCCACTTTCCAATCGATTGAATTGCTGAAGGAATTGATTGTAGCCAAATGATCTAATATTCAGTAAATCATTAAAAGTAGAGCCAAAACAACAGAAAAAGCATTTTTTTTGACATTAAAAAATACATAACCAAAATCGAAAATTTAGACACAATCAAATATGTACAGATTTAATTTTTTATTATTTTTAACGTTTGACCACAAACAACAAATAACAAAATATGCATATGTTGAACTGATGAACCTATTTTTCCTTCACTTTATTCAATTCTGTAGTAGCTCAATTTACGGTCATTGAACTGAATATTACCATTGGAACATGCAAATTCTGCAATACAATTCAGTTTAAGTGAATGATTCAGCGATTCACTCGATTGTAAGGCGGTTAACGTATAGGAAGCATTCTTTTACAAATCGAACAGATTTGGACAAAATTTGACCGACACATTTTGGAATAGGCTGAAATTTAAGGGGTTTAAATCAAATTTTTTTTTGTTTTTGGAAAATAGAGCGCTTCTAAATTTTAAGAATTTCGTGATTTTTGGCTTGAAGACTTATTTTCAAAAATTTATAGCTTTGGTTCTATTAAAGATAGAAACTTCTAGATTGTTTTATTTTAAAGTTAAAAAATGCTATTTTAAAAAAATAGAGTCATTAAAAATTATTAACAAATTACTATTTTTATTAACAAATAATATGTTAAAATCGATTTTTAGTCAGTGTTAGTGTTTCTTTTTCTCGAGAAATTTCTCGAGAAATTTAATAAAATTTAACAAAATATTAACGGAAGTTGAATTGATAACGGTAATTTTCATTTTAAATTGGTCTTATGTTTAGTTTTAACTTTATCTACCTTTATTCTCGAGAAATAGTTCAGACTTTTGTTAAATTTCTCGAGAAGAAACACTAGTCAGTGTCCAACAAAAATAAAGAGTTTAGTATAACCATCGTATTCAAGGCTCAATTTTCTATAAAAAGTTTACTTTTTATTAATAGAGAAACGATTTTTACTGTTAGAAATAAATTAATTTATTGAGCGCGGGATGACAAAAAATTTCATAAATTTTTGTCGTCCCGCGCTGGAAAAATTAATTTATTTCTAACAGTAAAAGTCATTTCTCCATTGAATAAATAAACGTTTTAATAGAAATTTTTTTCGGTATAAAGACACTACGAAAAGTTCCAGCCAAATCAAAATGTGTCGGTCAGAAAGGTGTCCGGTTTGTAAAAGAATGACCCATAAACATTAATCGATCATTATACAATTGTTGTCCACTTCCACAACAGTAATGTTGATATCTTCTAGTTTGCAAAAAGCTACAATCTCCATATCCCCTGATGTCGAATTTTATGCAGTTTAGCTTTGTCGTTCTCGTCGCTAAGATCATTTAGATTGGCTTCAATTTCTAGGATGATATCGCTTATAATACTTCTTAGCCACGTACTGAACGGTTCGAAACTGATTTTGAAGTTTTTGAAATAGTCATTCGAGTTTTTCTCTGCCAAAAATCAATTGCTTTCATGTAAAAATCAAAATACGTATGTTATTATTTATCATACATGTAGTGAATGCCTTAAAAAAATTAGTTTTTATTCATAATTCAATACATAACGCCTAGGCGTTATATTTGAATAAAACGCAGGGTAGGCGTTCTATTTGTCTACAACGCCTAGGCGTTTTTTTCGGGGGAAGACGGTAGCATAAAAAAGGTTGCGTTGGCGATAAATTAGTTCAAAATAAACGATACAGTTTGTTGAACATTAACGGTGACAGAAGTTATTGATAATATAGCAGTGATACGGTATAATTATATGAGATAGTCATAAATAATTTACACAATGTGAAAAAAATAATAGTAAACTGATTAAGAAAGAGGAATAAGATAAATTGACGAATAATATTTATAACGTAAAGAAATCTAGAAGTCGAACCGAATATAAGCAATGGCCGAGTTGCTCTACGTTACATTATAATAAAAATTATGAATAAATGTGAAAATAAAAATAACATTAAATTGTAAGAAAGAATAATTATAATATGAAAATCAAAAAAACTATACAATTCATATATACAAATAAAATTGCATTAAATAAAGAATCACATACATATATGTTCACTTTTATGACTTTATTTTCAGAAAACGCTTTTATTACCGGTTCGTATTTTCATAAATAAAAAATTTAGATTCAATTGATATAAGAGAAAAGGCAACTAACCTCTCCCGGCTCCATCACCTGGTGTAATTTAGAAAAGTTCCTTTCAGCGGGAGCTACTGTTAATGACAGTATCTTGGTTTTAAATCAATTCGGAAAATATCTTTCATATTTTGCAAATATAGAAGGTGTTAAATTTTATATAGACTATTGTCATCGACTAGAAGAATTTGCAGAAGGTACAGAACGGGTAATATCTGGAATTAAAGAAGTTATGCCTAAAGGTAGACTTCGGTACATATTAAAACTAGACAATATAAATGTATTGTTCCTGTCGAATTACTGGTTGGAACAAGAATTAGAAGAAATAGACTTAGATTATAGGATAAAAATAAAAATTGACGTGTTAAAACATACACCCAACAGAAACAAAGAAAGAGTTGTATTTTGTGTATAAGTTTTGTTAAACCTATGTAAAATATTCTAATAAAGCTTTTAAAGACATGGTTGTGTTACAAATTTCCTCCACCTTTGTTCTTATTTAATATTAAACCATCTATCTAGATGGGAAGATAGTGGAGGATGGCAAAAAGGGTAGAGAAGTGACAGGAGTGAGGGTCGTGGAAGCTCAATCGTGAATGGAAAGGTAATCTAAAATTTTACCTATATGTATGTCGTAAAAGTTTTCAATTTACACGAGTTTTAATTTAACTTTTTGTTTAGTTTTAATTTTTATTCCCCTTGAATCTTACAAGCAAATGATCTTATTTCAAATAGGTTAACATTTATAAGCATATAAATAATTCCTTTCGAGCAGCTCTGTTAGCGAAATTCCATACATACATAACATGCGCTTCTAGCTTATTGGAAAAGCGTACGGTTTTTGTTTCTGTCATTTAATTCAGCAGCTTGTTCAGCCAATGGCCAAGTCATTTTGTCAAAGTTTTGTCACAAGCTATCATTTTGTCACAAAAAACCAATAAAAAAATAAAAATAAAAAAAAAAATTAAAAATAAAATAAAAAACAAAACAAAAAAAACAAAAAAAAAAATGAAAAAAAAAATGAAAAAAAAAAAATTAACAAAAAAAAAATTATAAAAAAAAAAAATGAAAAAAAAATTAACAAAAAAAAACAAACAAAAAAAATATAAAAGAAAAAATTAAAAACAAAAACCAACTTACAAAAAAATTTCAGATACTTCAGAAAAAATTCCAGTCAAGCCAGCACGTTCAGCTAAGGCCAAGCCATTTTGCCAAAGTTTGTCACAATGCTATAGTTGCAAAATTATCTACATAAGCCTACCCAAGTAGCATTTTTGACATAAATTTTAAAATTATAACGGGCAAATGTTGTATAATTCATCTATAGATATTGTTAATGTAGCAAAATTTTTCAATTTAAAGGTATGGTTTGAAGTTTCTCAGAAAAGTTGTGCGTGGAGTCCCTCCGCGCGGAAGAAGCGAAATTTCGTAATGAGGAAATAAAAACATATTACATTCTTTTAAAAGT
The DNA here is from genome assembly GCA_963693315.1 of Diogma glabrata. NCBI lineage: Eukaryota > Metazoa > Arthropoda > Insecta > Diptera > Cylindrotomidae > Diogma > Diogma glabrata. The sequence goes on from OY856186.1 coordinate 216,082,063, forward strand.
CATTAATTATTAGCGAACTCATACTGTTCATATTCTTTAAGACAAACTTTATTAACATTGCTTACAATTCACAATTGATCGCATCCTTTAATTATCATTTTCGAGTGGAGAAATATCCAAATCAATAACATTTACAATGGGCTTAAGAAAACTAAAGTAAGATACGAAATGTTTGAGCTCTATTTTTTCAATATTTCTTGCAAAAACTGCATTTTTTCGTTTAAAATATTTCAACTTAAAATGATAAGAAAATGAGTCTTCTATCAGGAGTCTTCTATCAAAATGTTAATGAAGCAACAAAAACCTATAGAAGCAAAATACTCGATAATATGCTTTAAAAATATTTTTCTGAGTAATTATAGTATTTATAGGATTTATTATAGTATTTTTGGGGTTATTTTTGATTTAAACCAAGTAAACATCTATAGTTGCAAAATTATCTACATAAGCCTACACAAGTAGCATTTTTGACATAAATTTTAAAATAATCACAGTCAAATGTTGTATAATTCAATAGGCAGCCGTCTAAAATTCCAAATAAAAAGTTTTTGTTTTCCAACATATCATCATTTTTCCAACACATTTTGTTCTAATTCTTCTGGCCGCTTTAAGACTATCAGCATGCATGTAATATATGGAATAGCTTCAAAATTAAAAATCAAAGATACCGGGAATTTATACATGCTGCCAAGGCTAACAAAATTATTTGTTGGGCAAGAAGCCAACATCACAAATATGCTGATCAAATTCATCGGTAGAGATGCTTCCAAATTGAACGAACCATTATATGAGTTTCGTGTGAAACCAATGGCGTTATTGGTTGAAGACGAAACACAATTCGAGATGGATGGTCAGCTGTTTTAATTCCATATCATCTAGCAACTACATAGTTTAGTTCTGGTTTACTGTCTAGATCAACTATTCATTTTGTTAGAAAGGGAAAGCGCATATACATGAAAAAGTCCCTTAAATATGGTTCAGAAACTGGATTTTCATTTGAAAATTCCATACCATTTAACAACTACATAGTTTAGTTCTTGTTTACTGCCTAGATCAAGCATCCAGTTGTTAGAAAAGGGAAAGTGCAAATAATTTAAGAAAACCAACTGTAAAATCCAATACCTTACCGCCCCGGTTTTATTGCCATTAAAAACTAATTTGTTTTGGCCAGTCTGATTCTTATCATTTCTTTGTCCCAATTTACCCCAAAGTTTGTAGACAAATAAAAACAAATTAAGAAATTTGAAAACTCAGATCCCTGAGAAAAATATCCCTTGAAATGTCCCTCATCTATCAATTTCTGAAGAATTTGAGCATTAATTAATAGTTAAAGACCCAATCGGGTCCAATTTCTTTGGTGTATTTCGTTGTTTTTTGCAACATTTTTCTCTTTTTTTTATGGAATTTGTTTTCCTCTTAATTTTCCGTACTTAATTTTCATGCAGAAATAAAGAACAGAAAAACATGCAAAATAATCTAAAGAAAATTAAAACGAAAACAAAAAATTAACAAAACAAAAAACTAACCAATACATGTAAAAAACACAACAACAACATCAGAAGCTAATTACCTTTTATATTATTAATTTTCTGTCATATTTTTCTTGTTGCATTATTGCATAACATCAGAAATAACTTGACCGACACACCGCGGTAAAAAATTAATATCTTACTTAATTATTTAACGTAAAAAAGCCAAGGACCGCGAATAAACAAGCTTTTTATTCATTTTTCAACTTCATACAACAAAAAACAATGGTTTTATAGATATAGATCTTCGCAATCCATTTTTTCACTATCAAAATCTTACATTAGTTATATATTCATACGTGAAAAATCAATTAACACATATATGAAAATGTGTGAGAGCCGCTATCTATTTATAATATTATAAAAATTAGACCACACAGCGAGTTTGAAAAAAGAAAAACGGTGTAAATATAATTGCATAAAATCAATCTCAAATCATTTTTGGACATTTTTCTTTTTTTGGAGTTTGAAATAAGAAAAATAGTATATAAATAACTGCATAAAACCAATCTCGAAATCAGAATCAGAAAAACTAAGGTGGACAACACATCACTTGAGAATTTATTTTGCAAAACATAACTAAAACCAAAATTCATAATGGTAAGTAATCCTCACAAGCTATACTAATTAATTTATTTTAATTGTTTTTTAATTTTCTAGGCTTCTTCTTTTATCGAATCGTTAAACAGTGCAGCACGGACTGTGCAAAGCCAAATATTAAAGCCAGAAGAATTGGGGCTTAACATCGAGCGCGAGGTGACCAGCTACAAGCTGGTAAAGACAAAATTTGGGGACCGGGTTGTGTTGGTCATCAAAGATAGCGGAAATTTATATTTGCCGCCAAGACTAACAAAATTATTTGTTGGACAAGAAGCCAACATCACAAATATGCTGATCAAATTCATCGGTAGAGATGCTTCCAAATTGAACGCGCCATTATATGAGTTTCGTGTGAAACCAATGGCGTTATTGGTTGAAGACGAAACACAATTCGAGATGGATGGTCAGCTGTTTTAATAGAATATTAATGTATTAAGACCAGGCATCCGAGACAAGCGAAAATTTTTCATAAACATCTCTTTAATAGAAATTGTGTTTATTTTTTATCATTGGGTAACAAATGCTGATACATACAAACAGAAGCGTCGACAACAATAACAACAACAAAATTCTATCTATTTATAATATTATATTTTTTTTATTTTCTCTCAATGCAATTGAACTAATTTCAATGCAATTGCAGTTGTCATTGCTTTTTCCTTTTTTCTTTGAGCTTCGCGAGAAGATAGAGACAAATGAAGAAGCCGAAACACAGTTCCAACAGGATGTGCAGCAATTTTGATAACTAATAATTTTTTACAATTAATGTATAAAATATATTGTTTTTTCTATAAAATAAATTCGTTATGAAAAATTGATTAATGTGTTCTTTTTTCGTTTAACATATTTTTAAAATAAATGAAGAAGCCATTTCGAGCATCTATTTACAATTTTTCTCTAATCTAAAATTCCAAACAAAAAGTTTTTGTTTTCCAACACATCATAATTTTTGTTCAAATCACATCACAATATGTTCTAATTCTTCTGGTCGCTTATATAACAACCAGAAAACTAGAACAACACATGTGCTCCAATGAAAAAAATCAAAATCTTACAAAATCCAATCTTACATAACAAACAGGAAAACAACAGATTAAAACAACCAACAAAAACAATTTTGTTGCATACAAAAAAAAATATATCAATAAAATCTTCACAATTTTTTTTATCAACGTTTTTTTTTATTCATTAAATTTATTTTATTCGTAAAATTTAAACGACCTCCCGCAAAAATTATTTGCAAAATAAGATTAAAACACAAACTCATTCTTTAAAAATCAAAGATCATATGTATTGTTTTTTCTCTCAATGCAATTGAATTAATTTCAGCTGCTTTTTCATATTTTGCTTTCTCATTCTGTTTTATAGATAGTATGACTAAATCCATTTTTTTTATTTCTTATTAGATAACATATTACCATATTTTTTCTTATTAGATAACAAAAAAAAATAATGAAAATCATTTTGCCTTTAGTTTCTTTCAACAACATTCTAAATGAAATTGTTGTTGCCGAAGTAAAAAAAATAAATTATATTCACTTTCGTTTTTTAATCTTCTTTTTAAAACATTTGACGACCTCCCACGAACTTATATCTTTTACATTGAATAATATATTTTAAAACAAAAAAGATACTGTTCATATATTTACTCCTGAAAAAAATCAATGCTTTTTTCCTTTTTTTTTCTTTCAATGTGAGATACTACCTCATTTCGTATTTTTTTTCATGGAAATGTTCGATACTCCCTTATCACTACTGACGTAAACAAATGAAATGACATTGACAGTAAGTGGCAACCTACCGAATACATTAAAAAAACTGCTTCACCAATTATTTGTGTACGTACACGTAGCGATACTTCCTCATATATTTATTCAATGGATCTTAGTAAATCAAGACGGCCACCGCAACAAGGCTTTACAGTTTCATAATTTAGATTTCGAATTTTAACAGTCGACCTCGTCTTAGATTCAGGTTGTCCAGCTGCTGAAGTAGACAATTTGGTTTTATTTGTTTTTCATGTTATTGCGTTTTTGTATGTGTGTTTTTTGCTTTTGGTGGTATAAAATACCTTAGAATTTTTCTGGGTTTCAAGGTTATCAAATAGTGAATTGTTTTGATATCATTTCTAGTCTCCATCATTTGTTTTAGTTTTTCTTTATGTTTTTATTAGTTTGAATTTGAATTGACAACAATTCAATCTTTTTTGAAATGGTGAAATTATCAATTAATTTCGCCAACATAAGATCAATCTTATATCAATCTTCATTCAGTTCATGTATATCTTTAAAATGTAAAACCAGATATTCTTTTCTTAACTGAAACTACTATCAGTGACCGATCTATAACTTTAGATCGTAGTAAATATCTTTGTAGTCATTATGAGCTAGAGTCCTCACTTTATTTCAAGCATGGTGTTTGTGTATATATCAGAAACACCATTCCATATGTAAGAAATAAAAATGTTGAATTAAATTCAAAACACTACAATGGTATCCCTTAAAATTTGTTGTTCTAATTAAACGTTGTTTTTTTGGTCTTTATCGCTCCCCTAATTCACCTGAGAACATCTACTTATTTCATGACCTGTCTGAAAAAATTGATAGGTTGACTGAGTTCCTAATGCCAAATTTATAGTTCTTGGTGACTTTAATCTCCTTTAACAAAGAATGGCTCACACACAGTTCCACTACTGATGAGAAAGGTAAACAGGCTGAGCCATTTGCTCTTTACCATAATTACACACAGATTATAGATCAGTCTACAAGAGTGCCTGACATTCGTGCACAAAGTAGTAACTTACTTGATGTGTTTTTTTATAAACGAGCCTTACCTGGAACATTTTAAAGTATTAGAGCCCTTAGGTGGCTTAGAGCATTATTTGATTTCTATAGATAAAGATCGATTAAATCCATCTGTACTGTTGATACGCCAGTCTTTAGGTACTGTTACAAGATAATACTTCTCAAACCGCTTTGAATCATTGCGAATTGAATATTTATCAATTTGTGGCAGAAATTCAATTAAAGAACAATGTTACAGTAGCAACATTTAAATTGCATAGAGCTATTCATTTATGTGAATCTGTAGGCCGATTTGGCCCCTTATGGGCAACATCCGCATTTTCTTATGTAAGCAATATTTTTAAGTTAAAGAAATTAATCAAAAGCCCAAAAATCCAGATGTTCAAATAGTAGAAAACTTATAAAAGTGGTTGCGTTTGAAGAGAACTCTTCAAACTCAGAAGTGTGCTCATTATTTTGTAAATCTCTTTTTGGTCGTGTTTCGTTAACACCGAATGTTACAAAAACCACAAATGGAGCAATACCTTAAGGAACAGGACTTTATGAAAGTGATGTGAGAACCTATGTCCCATTGTTGGGTAGTTTGTTCAAAGAGATGACGCATCAGGACCTATATTTGAAAGATATATTTTTGCAGGAACAGTTCTTCATACCAATGAGTATAATAGTCAATCGATAAAAATGAATGACTCTATAGCTCAATTGAAAAACAATGAAGTTATTTTGAGAATTTCTGAGTTTATTGTGATGAATGGAAATGTTACGTTTTGGGTACAAAGCTAGAAACAGAGGCAGTTGTTTTTGAGAATTTGACAGTACATCATATTTTAGAAATTAAAAAGTTAGGCGAATTACAATTCATACAAATCGAAGAAATATATAAAAAGCTCATAGAAATAATTATTGATGATAAGATAGATTTAAATAAAATGTCGGTTAATAATGATACATGCTGAAATTTAAAACGATATTAAAATACTTCTATAATAAATCTATGTATCTATACTATGTATGTAATATGTATGTATGATAAAAACGTAAAACAATAAAAATAATTTTAATAAAAATTTTCAAGCCAAAATTAAAAATGCCTTGTTATTTTATATTATTAACTTCACCCGGATGAGGACCCGTATGGTCAAAGTATTGAGCAGATATTTTGGAAATATCAATAGTCCATAATTAATTTTCAAATATTAATCTAATAAATAATATATTTCATTAGGATTATAAATGACTAAATGAGCAAAAATTGTAATGAAACTCTATGAACCAGTGTTGATATAGAAAAAGGTTACTACCAAAATCTAAAAAAACACGGCTTGAAAATTGAGATGATGGGAAACGGTTCAAAGCATATTAGATTTTAATGAAAAACAAATCTTAATCGTAAATTTCAAATTCAACCCGATAGGAATCTGCTTGCGGAAAAATACGATAGGTTACGATTGGTGTTACATATGGAGTGTACGATAGAAAACGGTTAAAAACTTGTTTAGTTTTACCACAACATTTCAATCAAAAACTTCAGATTCAGAACGATTAAAAACGATAGAGATTCTATCGTAAAAAACTCATTGAAACCAAATCTGAAATATCCCATAGGTTACGGTAGACTACGATTGGTTTGTTTTTCTTGAAAAAATTTCAATCGTAAATTTCAGATTCAAGCCGATAGGAATTTGTTTGCGGAAAATACGATAGGTTTCGATTGGTGTTACATATGGAATGTACGATAGAAAACTATTCAAAACTTGTTCAGTTTTACCAAAAAATTTCAAGTCGTGATCTTCAGATTTAAAACGATTAACAACGATAGAAATTCTATCGTAAAAAAACGATTGAAACCGAAAAGTAAAAATCCCTATAGATAACGAAAGATTACAATTGGTTGATTTCTCCTGAAAACATCTCAATCGTAAATTTCAGATTAAGCCCGATAGAAATCTAATGACGGGAAAATACGATGAGTTACGATTGGTGCTATATATGTAATGTCGGATAGAAAACGATTCAAAACTTTTTCAATAAAACCAAAAAAAATTTCAATCGTGATCTTCAGATTCAAAACGAGTAACTACGATAGAAATTCTATCGTAGAAAAACCATTGAAACCGAAAACTGAAAAATCTTATAGGTTACGATAGATTACGGTGCGTTTTCTATCTGGCAGATATAGTCTATGCGTTTAAAATGATTAAATCCGATAGAAACGGATAGCAAACGATAGAAAATTATTCGTTTTCAATCGTTTTCTATCGATTTCTTTCGATTTTTTTTATAAGGGATGGTTTTCAAATAAATGCAAAAAGGCGATTAAAATTAAGAAAAGTCCGAGCGGCAGGTATATCCGCTAGAAATAGGTAGATTTCGGGATCAGACAGTTATGTGTGCAATTAGAATCGGATTTATCAGATTACTTTAAAAAAAACTAACATTAGATACAAATAAAACTAACAATTCATTTTAAAAAACATATTGTGAATTAATGGAAATGAATGTAAAATTAATTAAAATAGATATAAAATTAACTAAAATTATGCGAAATCTACCTAAAAAAATTTAATTACCGCCACTGAGGTAGAGTACAAGATTTTTTTTTTGTTGTTTTTCGTAGGAAGTTGGAAATTTTTACCGAAAACATTTGAAACACGACTTTAGCATTAAATAATTATATATCAAATAATTAAAATAATTATTCTTATTTTGTTGACTTATAATTTTTGTTGCAACTAACACTTCTAACAGTCTAGTTTAAACTAATTTAGAAACGATTATAAGGTGATAATTACCATTGCATAATTTCAACGGTTTTTTAAACCATTTTTTGCTTCTAATATGATTACAACTATCCATACGCATACATCACATATATAGGTGCATACAACTACAACAACGCAAAACATTTTTTCCAACCAATATTTTCAACAAGTTAAGAACAATTTCCATACACACATTGTTTTAATTATCATTTCCATTTGCAGATCTATTATCTCTCTATTTCACGTATTTTACTAACATTTTCTTACATAAAAGTAAATACCTCATTAAATATATGCAATCTTCTAAAAACCGCTTGGAAATTTAGTTTAACCCAAAATGCAATTCATTTTGGTAAATAGAAAATGTAATTTTTCTATGAAATCTACCTATAAAAAAATCTAGCTAAAAAAATATTAGAAAAACATTATCAATCTCATAATATTCAAATGTTGTTTTTTTTAAACAATTCGAAAACAAAACAAATACCTATAAACAAAAACCAATACTTAACTCCTTCTTTTCATTTTCCCACAATTTTTGTTTTTTTTTTAAATAGACAAAGAAAAAAAAAGTTTAATTTGATTTTAGGGGTGATGTATGTAGTTTTATCTATCTACAATAAATTTATTTTAAGGTTGTTTGGGATTACGGTTATTTTGTTTAATGTTTATAAGTTTAACACTTATCTGTAATTATTTAGTCTAATTGATTGGTAAAAATACGTTTCATATACTTAATTTTTTAAGCGCCCATTGTATGCATGAATTTAGATATGATTTGTTTTGTGTTTTTATTTATTTATTTTTCAATTTTTTTCGGTTTTTATAATTTTCTTAGTGGTATTCACTGGCTTTAGATTTTTCACACAATAGGTGTAGTATAATGCTTATAAAATTGGAACCTATTTTGTTAGAATGTTGAAAATCTCTGACGTTATAAATGAAAAATGTATCTAAGAGAAAATAGGAGTTTAAACAACATAAACTCAAAAATGATGAAAGCATAGCCGTTTGCGTTTGTATTGGTTTCAACAAACTTAGCGGCTCAACCTCTGGACTTGGATCATTTTTTTTTTAAATTCTGGAAAGATTTATATTTGAAGTACGTGAAAAAAAGTTTTCAAATATGAGCTTGGCCATTTCAGCTAGATCAAGGGCAGCAAAGTTTAGTAAATTTTTAAAACAGCTGATTTTTGAGGAACCTGAAACGCCAAAGTTGTCATCTGGATAAAAATGATAGAAAAAGGTTCAAATATTCAATATTTTTAAATTTTATTAAAATATTATTATTAAAACGGAAGTTATAGCGCCCTAGATTATTCGACTTTTTAGGCTCTAGCCGCTTAACCGGTACCCGGATATGGCCAGTTCACGAACTTGTCCAAGACATTATTTGCCGAAACATACACAGAAAATTATTTTGGTGTAGGTCGAAAAATGCGACCGTGAGAGTGCCGCTAAATTCCGTTATACCTCATATCGTTATATATATATATATATATATATATATATATATATATATATATATATATATATATATATATATAATTTTTTTTTTTTTTGTTTTTCCATCTCCGCTTATCACATATAGTCGTTTGGCATCAAAATTTTTCCGAAATTCCGAGATGAAGCCCATTGCAATAGGTAGATTTTTATATGAAATCTACCTAAAAAGGCATTCCAAAAGATTAATCAAAACAAAACCGATGATAACCTTAGACAATACCGAGTTGAGAGAAATATATGTATGAATCTAATAGATGCATAAAAATAATGCAAAAAAAAATCTTTAACATGAAAAAAGCTTCCAAATTTGCTGAGCACCTAACTAGTTCACGTAATTTCTTTAAAGCGGTTAAGTCTATCCAAGTTAATTTTTGTAAGTCTTCTCTACCTCCTCTTATTGATAGAGATATGCCGGTCATTGACCCAAAAGAAAAAGCAAACCTTCTGGGTAATTATTTCTCTTAAAATTCTACACTAAGGGCCGATTGTATAAACAAGGATGGATAGAAAAAAATCCGAGGATAAAATTCTATCTTCATCCGAGGATTCTTTTTTTCTTCGGTTGTATGAACACGGATAGATTAATTTTTATTTTTGTTTTTATTGCAGTTTAAAGCATTTTTTTATAAGTGCGATACTATTAAATAAATTTAATTATAAATTAAAAAACGTTATTTCAAAATTGAAATTGAATATATTAAAATTATATTAAAAATATTATTTATTTTACTATTAATTTATATCAAAAAACCATTTTTTTAAAACGCAGAAATTTAAATTAAAAAATAACCACAAATTCAAAACAAAACTTTTCTGCTATGCGCATGTCAAGAAAAAAAAACAAATTGTTTTATCCTTTGTTTTATAGAAGAAAACTAGAAGATAGATCAAAGAATAGATCAACAATCCTCGGGCAGATTTTTTAATCTATCCTGATTTATACAATACAAACGACGATTAATCCGAGGATTTATCTTCTATCCGCATTTTTACAATCGGCCCTAAGCGAACCCAATTTCTTACCCAAGCCGATTCTTAGATTCAAACATAATGAGGCGTATAATTTTTCATAAAAACATCATTCAGAAAATGCTTTTACAAGTTAATACTAACAAAGCATCTGGTCCTGATCGTATTCCTCCAATTATTCTTAAAACATTTGAACGGGAGCTAGCACCAATCCTCACTAAAATCTTTTTTTTTGTCATATAAGAAAGGCCCGAAATATTGAAAATGGGAAGCGTACAACCAGTTCCTAAAAAGGGTAGTAAAACTGATCCCAAAAATTACAGATCCATTTCAATTTTATCGATTGTTTCTAAAATTTTTGAGAAATACATTATAGATTAAAATATCTAATGAGCTCCTTACTTTCTTTTGTCACTCATGTCTGGAACAAGTCGCTTGAAAATCATGGTCAAACTTTCGGTGTTGCCCTTGTTATATTCAAAGCATTTGACAAAGTTTGGCACAACAATCTTACTTGCAAATTCAGATGTCATGGTTTGAATGAGTAACTTATTTCGTGGATAAAAAGTTTTATTTCGAGCGGAAATTTCGGGTCAATATTGATGGTGTCTCTTCCGAAATATTTTCAACTAATGCAGGAGTTCCTCGTGGTTCTGCTTTATCGCCATCTCTCTTTCTTATTTATATTAATTATTTGTTTGATTTAACAATTAGTCCTGTCCATAGTTTTGCTAATGATAGCACGCTTCATGCGTCTCATAAAAATCCTATCCTATATTCACCGTTAGCGCTTAATAATTGTAGATTAAACTAAACAAGGACCTTAAAACTATTTTAAATTCGGGGTTTGTTAATAGTGTTAAATTCAATACGAGTAAAACATAGGTTTGTTATTTTTCTAGAATAGTCACACATAATCCGTTTCAATTAAAGTTCGACTCTAAAGACCTTGTAGAGAAAGAATCTGTTAGACTTCTAGGAGTTGAAGTTGAAAATAATATGAAATGGAATTCTATTAGGTTTTTTGGGCGATGTCGTAAGTTTTTCAATAGCGAACAGCTTCTTTTAATTTACAAATCTTTAATACGTCCCTGCTTGGAATACTGTTCTCACATATGGGGTGAAACATATTTTAGTAGGTTGAAGTGTTTTGATTTCGATGACGGGGTTAACTTCTACTCGAAAAAATTATGTTGGCGTTATAATAGACCGGGAGGCAGCGTTGCATTTTGGTTAGTGATTTGACGCCGATTGAATTTAATTTTTATAGATAGACTAATTATTTGTGATGTAGAAAATAAGAGTCAGCCGTCAGACTTGCGGGGGGTGTGGTTGTGGAGGAGTTTTAAACTGGTAAAAAAAACTAATTCCAAAAGTAATTTGATGCCGCTTCAAAATTTGTATGATGCATGTTTACACCATAGCAATTGAAAAAAAAGTCGTCAGCTGATTGGCGGATGGGAGATTATACGTCAGCTCCTCGTATACATCAGTATAAAAATGCAATATAGTCAAGACCTTTCTGCATAGAATCTTGATGAAACTTTGGCAAATGATCCAGGTTCACTTGAAAATGGAAAATCTGAATTAATTTTAAATTTGGACAAAATGGCGGGGGGTCTCCCGAACACCTCTAAGTTTAAATCTTCAATAACTTCTAATCCCGACTTGATCTTATGGAAACTTGGTATATAAATTTTTAATACTGTTTTCAATATTTCTGTTCCAATATTTCTGTTATGAAAAGCCGGAAGTTGGGATGCAGAACTGTTGTGAACCGTACCAAATGTTTATGTACTAAGTTTCATCCAATTCGATTATCAGGTACAAATGATATTAAGCTTTAAAAAGAACAGGTATTTGGGGGACCCCCACCACTTTGTTCACTATCGCTAAAAAACTAATCAGTTTCTTGCCATACATATTTGCATCTTTTTTCAAAGTATCGTCAAAATTCATTCCCGAACGAATGTTTTATGCTCCCAACAAACATAAAAAACATTGTGGAAAAAACCATCTGTTGTATGGTGGACCCCCCAACCCTTTATCCAATATACTCCAAAAGCTAACAAAATGTTTTTCATGTTACTTGAAAGCGTTTACCAACGTTTCATGAAAATCGATCGGTAATTGTAGGCTACAGTAGGGATAAATACCTGGAAAAAAACTTTTTAACCGGAACTGTCAAACTGGAAGTTAGTATGCAGAAATATTGGAAACAGTATTAAAAATGTATATCAAAGATCGTATTTCCATAAGATCATAAGTCAGGATTAGAAGTTATTGAAGATTTAAACTTAGAGGTGTTCGGGAGACCCCCCGCCATTTTGTCCAAATTTAAAATTAATTCAGATTTTCCATTTTCAAGTGAACCTGGATCATTTTCCAAAGTTTCATCAAGATCCTATGCAGAAAGGTCTTGACTATATTGCATTTTTATACTGATGTATACGAGGAGCTGACGTATAACCCCCCATCCGCCAATCAGCTGACGACTTTTTTTTCAATTGCTATGGTGTAAACATGCATCATACAAATTTTGAAGCGGCATCAAATTACTTTTGGAATTCGTTTTTTTACCAGTTTAAAAGTCTCCCACAACCACACCCCCCCACTACTTTAGCAACTGACCGCCAAATTTATCATCAGCTGGAGTTAATTAATTAAAATAAATAAAAATCAACCGGCATCAAATGACTTTTTCATTTGCAACGCTGCCTCCCGGTCTATAAGGCGTTTCCATTGGTAAAATCCATTGGTGGTATTGTATTGGTTATTGGTGATATGGAATTCTTTCTGAGTCGCATATTCAGCAGAACTGTAGCACAATACAGCACAACTATGTTTTTGTGTATGCCCTAAAATAGCGGGCCAAGTTAGGGGACATGATAAATTTTCAGTTTTGCTTGGATTCAAAATTTAAAAACAGGAGAAAAGCCAAGAGATGAAAAAAAGATTTAAGTTTAGTAAGAATTTGTTAATTGAAGAAAATAATTGGCGATTTTTTGAGATTGAAAGAATAGTAACAACATTAGCTATTCGTCGATGATCTTGTTAAAGTACTATATAGAGAGTAAAGTACTTTTTAGAAGACGAAAACACATAGCTTATGGGGCTTATAAAATAAAAATATTGTAGAGATATTACTACGTCTACTCACTAACCTAACCAAATCAAAACCCTTATAAATAAATCATAAGGGATTCCCTTATGACGAAATTCATTTTATCAAAACAGAATAATAAACAAACAATATTTCGTATGTACAATTATAAACAAACAAAGTTTTATGGACTATATTCATATTGTCATCATATATCATGTTTCAAAACATTGAAATAATTTTAAATAAAAAAAAATCCCAGCGGCAGGTATATCCGCTAGAACTTTTTATAACATATTAAATCCACCAAAGATCAAATAAACGTCCACCAAAGATCAAATGAACTACGTCACAACTACAATTATACCATCACACATAATTTATAATCAAACATTATCAAACAATTATATTTCAAAATCATCTTTGTTGTTGTATTTTTTTGTTCTTATTTAATCTTTTTTCAAACGGTTACTTAGTAAAATAAAAACAAAAGACATTTTGATAATTTTTCTATGGTATTAAATGGCTAAATATTTCTTGCATAGGTTCATTATAACACTTATAAAATTGAAACTTTTTGAGTTAGATAGCTGAAAATTTCTGAAGCTATAGTTTAAAAGTTAGCTTAAAAATTTAGATAAATTTCAATAACATAAACTCAAAAACGATATAAGCATTGCCTTTTGCGTTTGTTTTAATTTCAACAGCCCTAGGGTCTCAACCTTTAGACTTGAACTATTTTTTTTGAAAATTTTGGAAAGATTTATATTGTATATACGTGAGCAAAAGTTTTCAAATATGAGCTTGGCCATTTTCAGCTAGATCAAGGACAGCAATGTTTAGCAAATTTTTAAAACAGCTGATTTTTGAGGAACCTGAAACGTCAAGGTTGTCATCTGGATAAAAATGATAAAAAAGGTTTAAATATTCAATATCTTTAAATTTTATTAAAATATTATGATTCAAACGGAAGTTATAGCGCCCTAAATTATTCGTCTTTTTAGACTCTAGCCGCTTAACCGGTACCCGGATATGGCCAGTTCACGAACTTGTCCAAAACATTATTTGCATTATTTAAATTATTTTGGTGTAGGTCGAAAAATGCGACCGTGAGAGTGCCGCTAAATTCCGTTATACCTCATATCGTTATATATATATATATATATATATATATATATATATATATATATATATATATATATATATATATATATATATATATATATATATATATATATATATATATATATATATATATATATATATATATATATATATATATATATATATATATATATATATATATATATATATATATATATATATATATATATATATATATATATATATATATATATATATATATATATATATATATATATATATATAATTTTTTTTTTGTTTTCCCGTCTCCGCTTATCATATATAGTCGTTTGGCACCAAAATTTTTCCGAAATTCCGAAATGAAGTCCATTGCAATAGGTAGATTTTTATATGAAATCTACCTAAAAGTTAAAATACTTTTGATGACTGGCATTTTTTTTATTATGGGGAAAAATATGAAGTAAATAAATCGAAATATTTTCTATGTACATTTTTTGCATTTTTGTAATAAATAATTTAAAACAATATATATTAATTGATTTAAGTTTTAAGTGGGGAATACATAATTTGTAAATACATAATTCATATACATTATTTATTATATGATGGGGAAAAATTTGAATATGATATAAAAGAAATGATTTTTGATAATAAACGGTTAGAATCAGTTTGAATTTAAATCGTTGTTTTACTTTCTCTGATCCTCCTGACGACCTCAGTTGACATACGTCAAACGGGTCTAACGGTTTCTTCTTTGGTGCAAAGTTGTTTCGTGCAAATTGTATCACAGTTCTACATTCGGACGTTTAAGACGGGTTATCATTATAGTATCTCCTGTGGTAAATTTAACCACCGTCAGAAATTAAAAATAAAAGAAAATAAGCAGTCTAATTAAGTAGAAGAATAAATGTCGTACACACACGATATCGAGAATGATATAATGGTGTACGCGCAGCACAATATTGGCTCTAAAACCATTACCTTTTGCTCTTAATGAACTCTTAATTGTTCTAGTTGCGCTTTAAGACCAACTATTAGAACACTTATCTTTATGATGTAGCTCTAAGAAAGCTCCTAAAGCTTTGTAAGAGCAAAATTGTTACTTGGGTAATGAAATAACAATTTAAAAATGGTGAACCTAGCTTAGTGCATTTACGATAGGGTTTTGCAACGCTTGCCAACGCTTGAGTAATCATCACAACCAGGGTTGCCACGTTTTGAAAGTTTTAAAGTAGGACACACTACCTCTAGAGTCTCAAAACTAAAAAACTCGTTGGATTTGTGCCAGTTCATTTTGCAGTTAAAAAAAATTTTTTTTTTTTAAATTAGGTTTCAGTTTGGTGTAAGTATGAACGTATGGGCGTTATTTCTGTAATGCTAATTTATTTATTTATAATGAATAATGGCATACAAATTCGCAATGATTTTTTCAGCCTGCAGTGCTGTAACACTCAAAAAACTTAAATTTAAAGTTTTTAAGAACTCAGAAATACAGGTAAATATACCGTCTGCTGATTCATTAGCATCTTTCATAAAAATAGTAAACTTATGTTGTAAGCCAGTTACTCATAAATAGTTCTGTTTTGTATATTTACATTTTCCTTCAAACTCGTTAGCTTACTGTAGTTTTACTTTATAATATATGTTTTACTTTATAACAAAATTCAGTTCAGTCATTTTATTTTATAAATAATACTAAGAACAGCTAATTTGTAACAAAAGTTATTTAAAAAAAAACAGAGGTTTAACGGTGGATTTAATTCAAAATTATTTAAACAATGGTGGTTTACCAACTGAATAAATCGTGCAGTAAACCATAGATATTCACATATGTCACAGCGATGTAAATTATTTGCTATTGTTATCTAACCTTTCGACATAAAATTAAATAATCAGTTACAAATTTAATATAAGTAAAGGTGAAATCACGATTACTTATTTTTTGCAATTCCGAATCACAATTCAACGTATTTCGATATTGTCAACAATATCAAAAAGTGATATTTTTCCGCACTGTTTTATTTTTCCGCACTGTTTTATTTTTCATAGAAAATGGTCTCAATGCTAAGTTGATAATAGAAATGTTTACTTATATTTTAATATGAATGTTGATTGTAAAAAATTTGGTTGCAGAATAATTTTGTTTAATTGTGTTTTCGGAATTGCAAAAAACGTTGTGTGCAACTCGTTGCACAAATTGATTTTTTCCGCACCTGTCGTATATTTGTCCAACTCGGCTTCGGTTCATTGGACGAAATTACGACGCGTGCGGAAAAAATCAACTTTGTGCAACTAGATACACAAAGTACTATTGCTAACGCGTTTATTGAGAGAAATAGTTAGAAAAAAATCTATTTTTTTTTCAGTGATAAGATATTACAGTTTGCTTAAAGTAGGACATTTTCATAGTAAAGGAGTACGTAGGATATCCTTGCTCCAAAGGAGGACTGTCCTACCAAAAGTAGGACACGTGGCAACCATAATTACAACGCAACAAGCAAACAAATGTCTAAGTAAAAGAAAATGCCATAAATAGTGTTTTATATTGGGAAAACATGCTGTTCTGGAACATAGACATTAAAATGAATATATGTTTTATTGTGACACATTTTGTATTCCCTGTTAGACGACACTTTTATAATATAAAACACAAAAACAACATACACGCGATTTTTATGATTATCATCATTGGAATCTAATTTATTTCTCATCTCTCATCAATGTTTGATTTCACAAAATTTATTACTTTTATGCTGATCGATTTCAACAATGTTTAGAAAATATTATTATATCTCCATAAGAACTAAATTATTTTCTAAAAATACTAATAAAAACATTGATATTATTTATTCGAATAGCTAGATCTAAAATTTATGTTACAAAATAAAAAACAATAATAAACCAATTAAACAACAAAAATGGCAATTTACAATTTTTGTACTACAAAAACTTTTTAAAATTTGTACGTTCCACAATCCATGTTTTTAATGAATTTATTACTAATTGAGTTAAGATTATATTTAATTGAATATCAATATCATTTGAGTAGTTAACATGGTTAAAACTTGAAAATTAAAACTTTCCATTTAATACTAAATTCTATAAGTATTAGTTTTAAGTAGTATTATATAAATATTAATAATAATAGTATTTAGATATTTAATTTAATTTTATTTATATCACATTTATTTTAATTATATTTCATAATTTATGTTAATATTTTTCCTATTCATCATGAAATTCAAAGTCACATACTAATGAAAAATGATCTGAAGGATATGTAAAACTAGGTGCACGGTTTTGCCCTAAATCTGTTGCGTCGGGAAGCATTAAACAGTTGTTTACCTTAAATTAATAAAAATTTGATGATTAGTTATAGAATTTTTTTATTATTATTCAACTCACATTCATTTTATCTTTTGAATAAAATATATAATCCAATGTATGACAAACTTCGCCATCTTCTCTAATTTTCCATGTTGTATATACTGGTTCCTTTAATGCGGATATATCAGCTGGTGTCTTTATAATTTGTTTGTCACTATTTGGTTTAATACTATTTCCATTGCTGATTATTCCATTTTCACCTGTACATCTATTTATAGTATGGTGATTAGCTGAAGTTTGAAACATAATCATTTCCTTCATACAATCCGATAAACACATATCAGAATAAGCGCTAGAGAGTCCTAAATAAAATTAAAAAAGTTGAATCATTTATAAATTTAATTATTTATGATAAAACAAACCTAATAATTTATTATTCAATATTGTATTATAAACAGGTTCAATTGGTTCAGCATTAAAATCTCCACTTAATATAACTGGACGATTTTCCGATATCGAATAAATAAATTGTAATAAATCTTTTCCTTGTTCATTTCGTAGTTTCGATAATAGTGCACCACTGCGTGCTTTCAGATGTGTTGTTCCAATTGCAATTTCTTTACCTGTTTCAATAATACGAAAATTTGCTGCGATTGCAACTTGATTACTTTGTACACGCCACACTTCTAAAACACGTGTGGCAACATTTAACATTTCAAATTTTGATTTTTTATAAAAAATTGCACATCCATCAGGTCCATTATTTTCTTTTATATACAAACATGGTGAATCAGGTTTTGGAAAAAATACACCTTCATAATCTTGTGTTCGTAAAATATTTTGTAGAAATTTAAAATGATCAACTTCTTGAAGGCATATGACATCTGGATTATTTTGTACAATTTCTTGAACGATTTGATATTTTCGACAGTCCCATGTTAATGCTTCATCTGGGCAACAAACAAACCCGTCGTTATTTTGTCCAAGTGCTGAAAACATAAAATTAAAATTAATATAATTTTAGTTTTTGGATTGCCATAAATTTTATAACTTTAAAGGACCCATTTCAAAAGAAGGAAAACAAAATTAACAACCAGATTAACTTACTTTGTGACAATATATTC